>VZTR01022985.1:0-12356 GCA_013400775.1 Chaetops frenatus | reverse complement strand
CTTGCTTCCAGAGAGAGAAGACCTTTGCTTTCCTACCAGGACAACTCATCCTTAAAACTCCACCCCATAGTACACGAATGAGCCCTTGGATGACAGTTGTGGGAAAAGCTGTAACCAAGGGAAGACTTGTGTCACATGTGAACTAATATCCTTTCTGGGCGGGAGTTCACAGTGATATGGATTCTACGAGAGACTTGTGCTTCTTGTGGGAAAAATCTCCATAGTGAGACAAGAGAGACTCTTCTTCCAATTGGACTGATGAAAGCCTATTTCAAGAGTGGTAAATTGACCAAAGATTTTCTAAGCTTGCTTCTCTGTGTTGTTGATGAGAAAGATGGTGGTAAAGGAAGATAAATGAGGTGGGGGTGGGGGGAAGAAACCACCTGGGGGTTGATTTTGATTTTTGTTTATTTTTCTTCTCTAGTTTTTTTTTTTTTATTATTATTCTGTTAATAAATTATTTCTATCTTTGAAGTTTAGGCCTGCTTTGCATTTCTCTTAATCCTTATTCTCATGAAACCACTACACCGCACTCTCACCTGGTGTGAGCAGGCGAGCAGGTGAATGTGAAACCGCTACACTACTGCTCTCCTATAGAATTATCTTTATGTATGTTAGTAATATTATGACTCAGACAAACCAGAAAGAAATTATATGGAATTAAAACAACATAGGCTTGCTGTAATTTCAGCCAAATATACATTTGCCTTCAGAAGACCCTATAGATTGGATCTTATTAGTCTTTCTGTCCCTGTTTTGAAAACAAAAACCTTTTCTTGAAAATGTTTAATGTCATTTAAAAAAAAGACACTGCAGGCAAGCAACTCAAATGTGATGTAAAGCCTTTGCGTTAAATTTAGCAGTCCTTCAGTGCTTAACTTGCAGATTTTACAATGTTAAAAATGCATATTAGTGAAGTAGCTACATCCATTTCTCTCTGCATGTGTTCTGATGCAAAATTCAAGGATACCCAGCTGTAAACAGAAATGTAATTTAGTCAGTGGGTTTTTTCACTGCCTCTCAAACACAGATTTGATTTCTTCCATAATTACTGTATGACATATGCGCTAACAATAGTACCTCTTAGTTCCTCTCATTGGAAAGACAGAAAACTGAGGAAGTGCTGGAAGATGTCTCCTGTAAAAATCATTTGACAAGCCAGCAGCAGGATCAGAAATAGAACCGTGGCTCCTAAATCAAGGCTTTTATATTTCCCTTCTTCTTGCTACATCCTTTACTCCCTAATACAGGCTATTTCTTTTCTATTTCAATGCATTATAAATGCTACAGCATTAGAACACCAGCTTTTATTACTTCCTCAATCCACATGAAATATTGTACCACACACAAATAGTTCTCCAGTTTGATCTGACAGATGCCTCTGAGATGATAACATAGCAAAATGCTAAATATGGGCATTTTGGCGGCAAACCAGATCACTGCCATGTTCAGACAGGAAATGAACATCAGTTACTATGTTTATACTCATTTCTGTGTTAGTCTGTAGGCTGGTTTAAATCACTAAATTTTACCTGCTTGCCTTCCTTTTCCAACAACAAACGTCAAGACCACAGCTCTTGGGGCATCAATAGCAACCACTAACTTAAATGCAGAAACAATTGAATCATCTACTTTATGATGGAGGATTAAATTGAATAATCTACTTTTTATGCTTTGAAACATCAACAGCTAACATTTGCTTTTGAGCAGAAAGCTTAATACCTCTAAGCATCAGCACAAAGGGTAGCATTCTGTTTCTTGACTCAATTTTGCCAGCCAAGTCACAGTTCTTTCAGAATTGCAGGAACTGGATGAGCAAATGCCTGTTTATAGTTCCAGTCTCTTGAGGGAAAAATAGCCACTTCCTCTTCAGTGAAAATAATACTAAGACTTGGCAATGAACACAGTCCTCTGGTGCTTCTGGCTCCCTTTTAGAACCACTAGACATTTCTGTAACCTGGAGCTTTATTTATGTGTTACCAACCTAAGACAACTCCTCCCAGCCACAGCAGGCACAGCACAAATGCCTCACGGTCCCCTCTTCAGAGCTCTGGGGCATACAGTGTATTGCCAATATATCAAGGCTGGGATTGCAGCACGAGATGTGGTGAAAGATCTCAGCACATGGTAGGCTGCCATAGAAAAAAAAAAAAGAAAAATGACAGAAGCATTTTTTGGCTTCCACCTAGAAACCAAAAAAAGGTAATGGAAAGTACAGGGACTGTTTTGCAGCCCAAAATTTCTGACGAACTTCAGCCTTAGCCCGACATATCTTCATTGACAAAGAAAATCCTGTGAAAAGCAGTACTTTTATTTCACGGCTTAACACCTGAGTAGATTTTCATTACATGTCTTAACATTTATTAAATTTTGCTCAAAATGCATAGCATTAGAAGAAAAAGGATGAAAATTAAAAAGGAGCATTTTTTCTTCATACCATATTATTGGTGTTTTGAGACTGATATGAAAATGAAGATTTTATCCTTGACCTGTAAAGTAAAGGTAAAGTTCATATTTACTTTATATTAATAAGATTCACAGTGCATGCTTGGGTCTTCATTGTTTATCTCATGTCTGCTATTATTTACTGAACACTGTTACATCTTTTGATTCTAACTTGCAGAAACTTTTAGGGATTTTGGTTTCCTTTATAATCAAAAAATTACGACTGAGCCATGGCTTCTTTTCTAACAGAACCTGAACATAGTAAGAAGCAAACAAGAAGAAGAAAAAATGTATTTTCTAATACAGTCAAGCTTTCTTCGAAGCACTGCTCTCCCTAAAAATGTTCCTTATCTTTGTTTTATTCCCTATTAATCATTTCCTCAGTTCATAGTTTGGGGGAGTTTTCTACTTTTTCTTCCTGTTCTCCACATCCTATTGTTTTCTGCCATGTGTCCCTTACCACAGTGTTCACAAAGTTCATCTGATTTGCACTGTGGCCTCTATTAGAGCAGTAGCTCTGTCTGTTTCCACTGTAAAAGGTGTGCCTGCCCTTGGTGCATGACTGCAGTCATGTCTGCCAACTGCAGCAAAGCTATGTAGTCTCAGCAACTAAAATACCTTCTCTCTCAGTTCTGCCCATCTTCCACTGAAGTTCAGAGGCATGACATTCTGTATGGACCACAAAAAGTGATGGAAAAAGAAATAACAACAGATTGCAAATAGCAAAAATGCAACTATTATAGAGAAGCCAAAACTCTGAAGAGCACTCATGTACAGACACCCTGCCACACATAGCCTTCATGATACATTTTTCCTGAGCAAAACCTTTGCTGTTGCCCAAGGGGCTCCAATGCAGGCAGAAACGTTCCAGAGGATTCCAGAGAGTGGCACTGCCCACTGCCTGTTCCCCATGCTGCAGATGCACCTGGCCAGGGAGAGAGGAAGCCTGGCTGTGAAGGCCAGCCATCAGAGTCCCTCAGTAGAAGGGAAGTCCTGGACTCTGGTCCTTACTGGTAGCAGTATTACACTTATTATCTATTTGTTAGCATACCTGGTGACAGTGTGGCAGAAACTTAGTCGGCCACCCCTTTAGGCCAGCAATCATCAACCTTGTGCCTTTTGTCCTCAGGATATCTGGAAAAAGCATCTTCCCAAGGACACTCTTTAAACTTTCTTGTCTTAC
Organism: Chaetops frenatus; assembly: GCA_013400775.1. NCBI lineage: Eukaryota > Metazoa > Chordata > Aves > Passeriformes > Picathartidae > Chaetops > Chaetops frenatus. The sequence goes on along the minus strand of VZTR01022985.1, from coordinate 8,728 downwards.
ACTCTTTGCTACATGGTCCTGAGCTTGTCCATACACTGTCAGCCTCCTTCAACGGACCCAAATGCACCTGACTGCAGGTAGCTGCATGCCTACATACTTTCATTTCTTCCCAGTCCAATGTGGATGTCTTTATTCGTATCTGGCATCTCAGGAAAGCAAAATTCTCTACAGAACAATCAGACTTCCAGGTCATGCCTCTTCTTTTTCTATGTCAGATTATTTTCTGGTTCCTAATAAAGTCTTATCCCAGACTGGATTAGTAAGATATTTTTCCTGTGGTTAAGTTCTCCAGGATCTCTCCAGCCGACAGCTTGAAACCTTCTATTAATTTTCACTGATGCTTATTTACTCCATGAAGTCTAGTTGAGATGAACAAACCTCACAGAGAAATCAGACAAATTCTACTTGTGCTAACAACTTTTTTTATTAAGTAAGTGTTGGAAACTGGGCTCACCTTTGCTTAGTTTGGGTTGGAAGGGATCTAGTTCCAAGACCCTAGGCTTTGCAACAGCTGGGACTGTAGGCTAAAGGGAGACCTGGACTAGGATAGGCACAGGAATGGGATAAGGTGTGCAAATCCCAGTGGGAACAAAGGGGAAGGGGTGCATGGAGGAACAAAGAGGACATCAGGCAGAAAAGTCTATGAAGGGGACCTGTTGAATGTAAACAGATCCAATGAGTATGTTTGTCTGTCTGAGCCCTGTGCATGACCACTACAGCCTGTCCCTCCCAGGGGTGAGTGAGCTGAGTGAGGGGCTCTGCAGCAGGGGCTGGAGCAGGGCTCTGGGTCACAGCCTGGGTGTGTGTGCCAGCTGCTGGGGGGAAAATGTCAGCAAACTTCAAGCTGGACCAGCCAATGAGTAAGAGGGCCTCAGGCTGAGGCATCATGCTGACAGGGAGTCAGTGCTGCCATGCCTGGGGCCTTGTGGACAAGGGGTGTCTGTGGAATGAGGGTGTGAGGACATGGGTGTTTGCAGCGAGCCTCAGTCTGGACCAGTCAGCAACTGGGGGACCTGTGGAGGAGGTAAGGGAGGGCTGGATGCAGGCAGGTGACCATCAGAAGGCTCCTGCTGGTGCTCAGAGGATCCATGAATGCATGTGTGCTTATGCACCTGGAGAGTGTGATGTGTATGCCTGTACCAGTGACCTTCTGCCTCTGCCAGTCCAAGCAGAGGGGACTTAACTGCCTGTATTTTATGTGAGCTCTTGAAAGCAGTGCCTTACCTGGAGGAGATGGTCACTCAACCTCACTTGATGCCTTGTTTCCCTTCCAGATAGCAAAAGGAATCAGCCATTTGTGCATCTGATTTTTCCATGCTCATCTTCTCTTCCTATTCAACAGATGATTATAAGAGACAGTAGATGACTCTACTTAGGATCATCAGGCCAAGAGTAATTGCTTTTCTATGACCCATTATGTATGCTTGTGAACCTATGTGTGTCTCTACAAATGCGTGTACCTGCATACTGCACATTTGTACTGGAACAAGAAGTTCAAAGATGCATTTCTTATCTAAGATACCGGAAAAGTACTTTTTTTCCTGGTTGGCTTCCATAAAAACAAATGCCTTTGATGAGAACAAAGATTGGTGTATGATCTTCTGATGTGATTGTGGGTAGTTCTGTCTTCCTCATTCACTGTGTAGGTTCAAACATTTGCCAAAATGTGGGTGTCTTGTTTTCCTTCAGGAAGAGGGTGGTCTGGGAACCAAATTGTGAAACGGTCCATGTCTGCAGTCAGCACCTCTCCAACATGGTTTTCAAGGCTGTTGTTGGATTAATAGAAAGCTTTTTCTCCCAAAAAAATTGCACTGGAATGCAAAAGTTGCAGTTTCACCTATCACACTCTGGTTGTGTTATATCTACAGTATGCACACACCTCTCTGTGATGTCTGGTTCCTATTCTCTCTCAGGAAAACTGATTACTAGCTCTGTGACTGAACATCAATAGTTTAGAGAAAAAGCAATAAAAAACTGTTCCTATGTAGTCCAGACAAAACATACCTGCATGGCCCTAGCAGCTTTACACTTCCTAGAGAAGTGATTTTATCTTCGCACATCATTTCAAAGATCCTCTTGTCCCAAAATGGGTTCTTTCACCTGCTGTGCAAGAGGCTGATACCCACACAGAGCTGAGATGCTTGATGGATTTACAGTTCAGCACAGAAAGCAGTGCTGGGTGGCAAATACACAAAATCAGAACACTGACTTTCAAAAATTTTCACTGTTTATTATATTTTAGCAAAAAAAGGCTTTAATGTTCACTGGCTAAAAGTTACCTAGTTCTCTTATTAATTAATATTCTATCTTAATCAGTTGAATGATTTCCTCGCTTCTTATGCTAATTAGTGAGCATGCTCAGTCTTTCTCTTCTTTTGAGTTGGTGGGTTTCTTGGGCCAGTGGTTCATGAGTTGGTGGTCATGATCTCTCCCTGCCAGAATTGCCTTTTATCCAGTTGGAGAGGATTCATCACAGTTGCTGAGTTGGCTCTGTTAGTTTCTTGTCTTGTGCATATGGGATGACCCACCCTTAGGAGAAAGGAGCTCTGCCAAATCTCCCTGTGGCCTGTAAATTCTGTATTCTTTGTGTCCATTATCAGTTGTACATCCTTCTCCCCAAGCTTTGTTAACCTCCACCTAGGACTGAGATCACTGAAGCATGTGAAGCCCTAAACTTTAACAAAACAATTCTACCAACAAGAAATTTGCCTTTCTAAAGCTCAGACACCATTCCATTTCCTGACATGTGTATGATGTTTAACTCCTTGTCTTTATATGGCTCTCCTCCCAATAACAGAAAATCACCACAAGATTCATGCTGTTCTTCAGTGAAAACAAAAATAATTGTAGAAAAGTTTACTGTTAGGAAAAATTCAGGAAGATAAAATCACACAAACTACTAACTGCTTGGTTAGCTGCCTGTTTGTTGAGTGGCAATATGTTTTACTTATGTTCTACAGTACACTATATAAGTTTGTTACAGACCAGTCTCAGGCACAATTAATTTTGTATTACACAATCTAAACCATTCTAGACATTTTTCTTTTTAACAACTAATTTCTTAGTTGATGTAACGAGATATGCATTCCTTTATTGGTCTTACTATGGCAGAATTGTGCCAGTCTGTGTGCAGCTCTGCAGGGCATTTTATTTCATTTGTATGCTTACAAAGGAAACCCATGTCCAGTGGAAAACAGGACTCCTTATCAAATCAAGTGCTTTTCTTCTTCTTTTACCAGTTTTTTTTCTCTTTTGGCACTATTTCAAAGTATTGTCAGAAATTTTTTTTTCTCTTATGAAGATGTAGTTTGCTTTTTGTCCTACAACTTTTAAAAGGAAAGGTTTGGAGGATATCAATAATACACTTTACATGAAGAGAAGCTCTAAAATACAATACTCTTAGCAGCTAGTATTTATATACATACTTCAGTTCCCTAGATAGATTACCAGATAGATATATAGTTCCCCAGATAGATTACCAGAACTCTTTTCACTGCTAGAGAAGGTAGCCTTGTTTAATAATTATTTATAATATAAACAAACTTTATTACATCTAACTAGATTTTTATTCCCATTAATCTCAGTCTGAAACTGTTCCAAGGTCTAATCTCATGAAAATTAGAAACTCCCTTGTAATTTTCAGCCTTAATTCAGGCAGGAACATTTAGTATTTTGTGATTTTGTGTAAACTTTATCTTTTGGGTTAAAAACCATGAACATATTTGCAGAGAGGAGAAGTTTCTGTTTCAGCCTTTTCTTTTACCAGCCTAGACAAGACAAGCACTTTTAGCCTCTCCTCAGACCACTCATTTTCAACTGTTGATGAGAATAGCTCCTTTCAATCTCTCTTCCTGACTGCAATGTCCTCTTGGGACGGACAGGAGCAGACCAGTGCACTGCCGCAGAAAGTACCTATCTGCTTCCTCAAGTGCTAGAATTGCTATTTCCCTCACTCTACTGGATTCAACACATCTACAATTGATTAGCCTGATAGCTGATAAAAAGCATGTGATAACATTTTTCATAATCTATTAATTATCACGCAGTTCAATTACGGCAAGTTTCCTAACACGATAAATGATTGGATAGAATAAAGACTAGGTGTCTGTTCTGACTTCAGCTGACGTGACAGTTTTTCTGGCCCACCACTAATTTATCAAACATCCTTTTGTTATTTTTAAACAACAGAAGCATAAACCAAACAAATTATATTTAATAAATGGCCAAAGTAACAAAACAATGTTGATGAATTTGGAAAAGTGGGTGCATCTGTAAGTCTTTGCCATCTGAGATTTCTCTGAGTCTATCTCTTATGTTCCTGGAAAAACACAACCGTGTCCTGCTCTGAATAACTCCTTTCCCTGTGGGATCCTGAAATGAGCCCTACCCCATTTTAACTCCACCCAAGCTTAACACTGTGCACAAATGAATAACTGAACATCCTTATTTTCCTCTTCCTGTTCCTAATCAACTGCAGGACACCTATTGCAATGGCTACTTAATTCTCTTTGGATGTTTGTGGAAAACAATGAAACCTTGGCTGGTATCAGTACACACTCTGGTATTTTAATACATTGATTCATCTATTTCGCTTCACCTCCTTCCTCTGCTACTCATTCCAGCTACTGATTATTTGGCCTACTTCCTTTCCAGATAATAGAACTTGCTTAAGCAAAGACATATTCACATAACAAAATTTTCCATGAACGGCAGAATTAATGAGGCCTGGTTTCCTAGGAATTCATGTTGCTGATTCCCAAGTTCCATGCTCACACCATGTCCCCCACAATACCTTCACTATGCAAAATCATCACTTTAAATGGCCAATGTGAGTCATATGGCCAATGTACTGCTTGGCTCAGCACTCTGCATCCATTGCACAGTCAGTCAGATATCAAGTTCTTATGGTTGTTGCCAAGGAGAATATATTGCATTTCTTTGTGTGACTGGAAAATATTTCTTAAAATTCTTTAAAATAAAGAGGGCTTGAATGGAGCTCTCTGTTTCCTGGAACTGTGAATTTAGGAAGAATGGGTAGCCAAGGAAAATAAAAATGGGCATGCATTTGAAATGGCTGCTGGAGAGTTAGGAATGAAGCTCCTGGAAGATCAAGTGTGTATTTTTACTGTAAGTCTATATAAGATTACTAACTTTCTGGCAGATTAATGGGATGTATAGAAGTGAAATTATCACTTTTAAATTTTATTTCTTTTGGGGCTGCGTATGTGTTTGATTGCTTTTACCTTTGGAAGGTGAGCACAGCTAATGCTTTTAATCACTGAGGTAAGTTCTGGTTAGACATAACTTCTCTGTGTCTGTGATTTCTCTTTATGATAACATTTAAAGAAAATGTGGTGCAATGACTGTAGTATTGAATCAAAGGAGCAAGCATTTCAGTCTAAGTGAGGTGAAAATCCTGTACCTACTTCCTCAGGGATAGCAAAACCACATGGAGCACTACTGCATATGCACATGAAGGCACAATAACTCTGTGACACAACTAAGTGATAGCTAAGAAAACATACAAGCAAACAAACAAGCAAGCAAAAGGCTGTGGAAATGGGTCCCACGATGTGTGCAAGTTGTTTATCTTGTCATGATCTTTTCACACAGAAAGGCACATGACCAGTGCTTGGGCTGAGAGTGTGAAGAGCAAAGGAGGAAGTTACAAGAGAGTTTACACAATAGCAATTTTTTTTCCAATGTATAACACTTCACCACAACGATAAATCTGAGCAAGTTGGCAATGTTTTGCTGATGACAGACTACATTGACTACACAGTGAGAACAACCCCTGCCAGGAGCTGTGTACAGGGTTCTAGTGGCACAGGCAGCGAGTATGCCAGGAACACCTTTCATAAGCAGAATTACTTTTACCTTCTCCATACAGAGCTGGCTTAATTTTTATTCACTGATTTCCCCCTTCATGTGTTTTCAAATCTATGAGGTATTGTCATAAAACACCCACAACCTTATTAAGCTCTGGTTATGTGACAGCCACCTTAGGTGGACACTGTCATCCATTGGTACAACTGTCAGAACACCTAAACTCTATCCAGGGCTGGTGATGCCTTGTTCTTCCTTAATTTTGCATAAAATATCATTTCAATCACAGAATCATGTAGGTTGGAAAAGACTGTCACTCTCACCAAGTTGAATTGTTAATGAAACATTACCTAGTCCACCACTAAACCCCTCTCTAAGTGTAACATATGCACTTCTTTTATCCAGGGATAGTGACTCAACCACTTCCTTGGGAATCTGTGTTCTAATGTTTGGCAACCCCACTGATGTAGAAATTTTTTCTAACACCTGACCTAAACTTCCTGTGTCACAATGTGAGGCCGTTTCTTCTTGTCCTGCCATTATGTGCCAGAAAATGCATTATGTGCTAGAAAATACCATGCAAGCATGTCACCACTCAGGAAGTTAATATCCATGAGCCACTGAGAGCTCAGTCCTTCAGGCAAGCCAGTTAAGTGCTTGTTGGTTGTAAAAAGCTTGTGTTAATAAGGGCTGCGATATGATACTCGCTTTTGCATTTATATATAAGTTTTTGCATTAATCATAAGTATTCAGATATAATCTCATGTATGCCTTTATTTAACTGTTTGTCGGTATAACAAAACCTATAAATTTAAGTATGTGTGGCATAGTTTATAGAAATGGTAGTAGGGTGAATATACTATATTATAGGCCTTAGCTGAACACTAGGTGTTAAAATACCTCTATGTAACCAAACAAATGGTGTAAAGTGATCACGTTGTTCCCCTTTTCCCCCAACTGAATCCTCCAAGTGTTAACTGTGGCTCAAACCAGAGCACTGGAGGACAATTAGAGAATACCATGTTGAATTTAAGGAGGACATACTAAATCCTTATCAGAGGATGTGAAACAGCAGGATGGAGACACAAGAAGAAATAAAATATATTGACCTGACACACACAGAATGCCATGCAGATAAGCTGGAGTGTGAAGAAGCCAAACAAAGGAGTTCCCAGAACGTCAGAAAGTTCGCAAGAATGTTTGAATAATTTATGAAACACATGAACATGCATGTACCTCAGCGATGTAACCCTATAAAAATAACACTGTTGATACGTGCCAGTGTGTTCTTTGGCTGTCCGCCAGGAGCACCCCAGCGCTGGACTTTTGTCTCTTACTTTACCCCTTATTAAACTTTACCAAAAAGTTCTTTATCTTGAAGTCTGTTTCTTACTCTTGTTACTGCACTGCATTAAGCACAAAGGTCAGTGTGTGAGGGTGGTTCGCTACACAATGTCAGTGTAGTTTCACAATCCGTTTTTTTCAACCTTAGCACAGCTGGGAGGAGATGCTAGCTCTCTACCACCACACTGATCCTACACCCCACAGCACCGCTTCATCACCTCTGGGAGCACCATGATTTCTGAGGCCGTAACAGCGAGGTGTTTTCTTTAACATCCATTTCTGGCTTGTGACCTCCTCTCTCCTTGCTACTTTAATCATTCCTTCCAACACAGCAAATTGTGCTGTCTCCTGAGTTTTGCCAGTGTGGATAGCAGATGGCAAGAAAATCAATTTTTCCACTCCTTTCCCTAGGGAGTGAACTAATGCTTGGGACAGGAAATAAATGTGAGGGAGCAGCTTAACTTTTTCAAAGAAAGGTATGGGAAAGGGGAAGCGTAATGGCTCTGACAAGTAGCTCTGTTTCCTCCCTTCTGTCTCCTTGAAAGCCTGAGAAGATGTGGATATCAAGGATCCCTCAAGGTGCCTCTATTTTAGGCCTAGAAAAAGCATTATTTGCAGAATTACTGACAGGAGCTTAAAAAGCTGCAACATCCTCATGACAGCTGTGGAGGTATGTAGTAGAAGAGGTTTCTTCTGTGTCCTTCTACTCATCTGGCCCAGGGTGGCCTTGAGATTGAAAGCTTAAGGTGCAGAATTAGCTGGCATTGGGACACTGGATGGGATACACAGGAAGACTAAAGTGGCAAAAATTCCAGTCTCCATCCTGCTTGGCAAACTTCAAATTTTTTAAGTGCATACACATTTAGATTATTTCCAAGAAAGAATAAAGCCTCTCAGCAAAAGTTAGAATTCCTCTACGCATATGGGTTCAGTGTGCTGTTTCTGTAACACTCCACAGATTCAACACTTCGTGTTTTTCAAGGAATGGGGAGAGAGCACAAGTCTCACAAGTCGCAATATGACGAGCTGGACGGTGCTTTCCAAGCGGCTGGGGCTGACAGGTATGGCCCAGCACCGCCAGCTATAACACAGCATTAACAAAGCCAGGGCGGGCATCGCGGACGACAGCATCCTTCCATTGCTGCGGCCGCCCCCAAGCCACCGCTCCGCGGCTCCACCCTGCTCCCCTTCACCCGGCGCCCCTCAGGCGCCCGTGGGTCGCTGCCCGGCTGTAACCTCCCCGCTCCCGCCCGCCCCCGCACTACCATTCCCCGGCATCCCGCCCCTTCCTGGCCGGCGCAGGCGCCGCAGCGGGGCGGGGCGGGGAGGAGTGCAGGCCTGGGGATCGCGGCGGGTCTCTGCGAGCGGGGCGGCCTCCGCTCGGTCCCCGCTGGGCGCCATGTGGGTGCCGCTGCCCCTGCTGGCTCTCGCGGCGCTGCTGGGGCCCCGCCGGAGCGCGGCTTCCCACGGGGAGCAGCCGCCCGCAGGTAACGGGCGGGGCGACACAGGGGGATGGGGCGGGCCGGGCAGGCCGATCGACTGATGGGCGGCACGGGTC
>VZTR01022982.1:283936-327598 GCA_013400775.1 Chaetops frenatus | reverse complement strand
CTTTTCGCGCAAACTGAGTCAAGACATACTGTCTCATGAAAAAGGAAGATTTCCTTAACCCTTAGTATTTAATTTGTCAGACAGCACTCCAGGAAAGCCGAGACACTTGTGCCCAACCAGTTTGTGAGCATCCTATTAGGGAGACCCTTCCCTGAGCAGCCCTGCTGGATCAGTGGGTGGTTCAACTANTAAAAAACAGGAAAAGATTCATGAAAAAGAGATAGGAATTATATCTATAAGTAGGGATCTGATCATACTCTGGCAAGAAAGGGTTCTCTGGCAAGAAAGTAATCTCTGTACTTCAGTAAACTCCAGTAAGATCCTCACACTGGCATTAGGAGAATCAGTCTTCTTGTCTTTTCTCTCAAAATGAGGAAAGACAGACTGTCTCATGAAAAAGGAAGATTTACTTAACCCTTAGTATTTAATTTGTCAGACAGCACTCCAGGAAAGCCGAGACACTTGTGCCCAACCAGTTTGTGAGCATCCTATTAGGGAGACCCTTCCCTGAGCAGCCCTGCTGGATCAGTGGGTGGTTCAACTAACTTATTCAGGGAAATACACCAACAGCACAAGGAAGACTCCTCAGTGGGTCTTCCTCTTTATCTGAGTATGTTCCATGCTACCAGCAACTGCCAGCGCCCATGAAGGACTCACGGTTTATGGAATAACACCCTTTACTAGTATAAAATTGTGACAAGTTAAGGTTTGAGGACAGTCAGTGACAGTATCTGATTGAAAAAACATATTCAAAGACACATGCAGACAAGCTCTAAGCCCCAATAAATGTATTTTTACTTTTAAGAGTGGATAGAGTGTGATTCTTGCCCAAAAGGAATCCCTATGGGGGAGAAGACTGTCAACTGATCCACACAGTTACCATGGAGCCTTCCCTAACTTTTCCCTCATTCTCAACTTAATTTTGTAGTATTTCTTTATGTTTAGGTGGAGCTTGAGTGACTCTACTCACAGACCTGTGTTACAGACTGGTGCAAAATTCTCTCACTTCATTTTTAAAGATGTGGTCTTTAAAAAAACTATAGAGTACATGCCCGGCGAGGGGTGGCTGTACCTTGGAGTTGGTTAGCTTTGGGTTGGAGGTGTGGGTTAGCGTTACAATTAGGCTGTAAGGAACCAAGTTTACCTGAGGAGAGTGGTTTCACCACAGCTGTTGGCTCAGCAGCAGCACATATTCCCCTCTCTCCCCTGGCTGACAGGTGTTTTGCAGTTTCTCAGCTGCAAAGTACCATCGAGTTTCCCTCCCTGCAAGGATTTCCACAGAGCCTGGCTGCAGTGCCTCCACTCTGTTCCACCCTCTGTTCCATCTCCCTTAGCAGGTGCTGTGGTTGCAGACTGTGGGTGTGAGGAATCACCATGGAATAGGTTTCAAGCATGCTAGCCAATTCCATCCAGTGAGTAGAAACTGTATTTCACCCTATAATTTCCATACTATTATAAGCTCTGCTAGGATGTGAATAAAACTTCTCCGTTTCCTCTAATTTTACCCCAGCCATCTTTCCACACAAACATACACTATAATAATCAGGGAAGCCTTCTCAGTTGAGACAAAATTAGAGCATTTATCTGAGTCATAGAGAGCTCATGTTTATATTTCTGCTCTCCTTGCTTCAGCACAAGAAAAGGGCTGCCCTTCCTTGAGTGAGGAAAGTGGACCAGACTCCAATGTAGTGTACTGTTTTCTGTGAATTACTGCCAAGCTACCAAGCAAGAGCTATTCCATTTTGCACTCAAAATTAAATATACTTTAAGTCAGTGGCAAAGATTGATTACAAAGGCCTCTTTTAATTATACCACGTGGGGTATGGGAAATTGGGGTATCTGTCATGGCTACTTGGTTATTTATACAATGCATACCACCTCCTACAGAGGAAGATAGAAAGAACCATATGCAAATATTCCATAATTACTGGGCAGGCTCAATGTTTATACTCTGAGAAACTCTCTTTCTTCCTTTAAACCAAGCTCAGAATATTAGTCTAGCTCCTTAAAATCTTGCAAGCAGCCACCTTTTTCTTGGATGAGTGTGCAGGAATGCATTTCATTTCATGTGATTCAAACATTCAGATTTGCTGGATTTGTTAATCTGAAGGTCCAGAAAAAGACCCAGTTTTGAGGTACTTTAGACTCATCTTACCTCTGTGTTATTAAAGGTGTACAATCATCAGATTTCCTTGGTTTCATTTTTTTACAAATTAAAGAACTATTGGGTCTAACTTCTAAGAACTCCATCTCTTTTCCTAGGCAATTTGGTGGAGATATAATTCTGTTTTCAAACAGAATAGCTCTTTGCTATTCATATGACTTCTAGGAAGCCTGGAGAAATTAAAATAAAACCACTACTTAAAAACAAACAAACAAAAAAACCAAGCAAGCAAACAAAGAAACAAACCAACAAAAACTAAACAACAATGTACACTAAATGTAAACTAAAAAAAAATTTACAGACAAAAAAGTCTTTTGATAAAGTAGCCTTCCTTCCTTCATATCTGAGTAAAAATATTATTAGGATGAAGAATGACTGAATCTTTCAGCCAAAAGAGACCCCCCATTTCAATAGCAGCAGCTATGACATGAAACCATGGATGAAACCATCTTAAAATTATATTATTCATCCTAATTTGCACTCATATATCTAATATTATGGTTTTTCAGGTAAACTAGTGGATTTTGGAACATTAGAAATAAAACAAGTGTAAGCATATGGGGATTTCATACAGGTACAAGGTAATCTTGTAGTTCCCTCCATAAAGGTACTGACATGGATACAGACCAGGCAGCTAATGATAGAGAAGTGAAAAGCCTGCTGAAAGTCACTTAGCATCACTCAAAGATACAGAACTGCCAGGATCTGGGCATCCTATTGAAATCTCCTCTGCCCCTCCACAAAATTTTCTTTTCCAGGCTTTGTCTTATGCCTTCATCTCTATCCCATCCTCTTCTCTTATGTACCTGTGACATTATATTTTTCTTTGCCTCTTTTGTGTCCAAGCTTCATGGTATGGACAATTTCAGATAAAGCACTTAAATGCAACACAATCTTTACACAACTTAACATGTAACATCAACAGGGTTTCAAATCTCATGTGTAAAATTATACCCTTTCAAAGATTTGAATAGTTTAAGAAAAATTGCAGAAAGGTCAGTATGATTTCAGTCTGCTTCTGATTTATTAGAAAGGTTTTCCTGTCTTTTTTCCATAGTTGATAAGTCTGGTACAGAGCTGCTGAGAAGTGCTGGCAGGTATAAATTTGGCCTGCTAATGCCATATCATCACTGATGTCTTCTGCTATTTCAGGTTGTCATGAAAACACTTTCCTGAGTTTTCAGGTGCCCACTGCTCAGTACTTATGTCCTGATTTACAAAACTGTCAATCTCCCACAGTTCATTCTGTCTTCTCATCATTAATGGCAGCAGTAGCAGTGCAGTATGAATCACTTCACAATCATCAGATGAAAAGCTCTTGGGAGCCAACTTCTCATTTGCACTAAGAGCCTTTGCATTGCTGTGGAAATATGAGGGAGATTTAATGTGGGTGTAAATGATATTTTTGCTTAACTGCAAATCTCTTTTTCATTATCACTGTCTTGGATACATGAAAAATATTTGTACTGGTAGAGTAACACCTCTTTTTAGTAGTGCACAGTGTCCTTTGTATAATTGCATTATTCCTATTGAATAACCTTTCTCAGTTCATTTCTTGTTCATGGACAAAGCCTGTGATAATCATGGATCATAGGCACAATGACATCTTCAACAGAGTTAGTAAAGCAACCATATTCCTCAGGATGGTTTTTTTCTATTTCCCTCTCTCATCATGAAGCGTATCAGGTAGGAGTAATTTCCACTTAGTTTAAACAACTGAAAATCTTGGTGACTGGATTAACCTTTTTCCTCACCAATCCACAGAAAGGAGAGGGGTAATTCCAAAAGGAGATTCATCTGGCAGTGTTGAGATAGTTGGGATAAATTGCTTCCTAAAAATTTCTAGCCTAGACAACTAGATAAAACTGCTGCTTACATTTAACAGCAAAGGTTATTTATCTGCAACTCACACGATGTGGACAAAAAGGTATTTTTGGAGGCAGACAGTGACAATGTTCTTTTTTATATTTTACAGATTTAATGAACTAGCTTTAGGAAAAAAAAGAATTTGAAAAAAAAAAAGACTTTGAGAAATACTGTTCTCTGCTTTGCAAGAAAACTGAGCTCTTTTCATATGCAGTGAAGTTTCTTGTCAAAGTTACTGGCAGTAAAGACAGGTACCTGTGAATGAAACTAGTTGTAGCCTTTACCAAGAAAAGCTTCAATTTAAACACTGTGAGACTGAAAGTTTACAAATCATTTAATTAGAAGGAAAGAAATTACAATAAAAAAATTTACCTTCATCCTCATTCCATGAAATAGAAAAGGTGGAAAAGATTAAAACTGACAAGTATAAAATCTTTAAATACCACAAAGAATTCTATCATAGAATTTCCTTACATACATTATACAGTGACAGATATAAATGGAAATTGAAGAACAACAGATTAGAACAAACCATTTTTCATGCAGAAAATGTATGAAGGAAGATTGCTGCTGCAAGCATACTGACTTGACTAAAGAAGCAAATTCCACTCTAAATTAGGAACAGTGATATGTTTGTGTAATTTTGATATGCTGCCTACTCAGACACCAAGCTGAGCATCTAAATGAAAATGAATTTCTCAAAAAAGTTTACTCTCAGGCAAACAAACCTAGGAATTTCATCATCTTCAATGAGTCTAGAACATTTTTTGAAATAATGCTGTTTTCAAGTTCATAAACTTTATAGAATCTTAACAGATTCTTTTTCTGAATCTAAGCTCTCAGAAATTTATTTTCCACTCTGTTGGTTACAGACAATTCAACAGGCAAAAATAGAAAAAAAAAAAAACGTAGATACATCAAAAATAACTTCTTTTTAAATGGCAGTTGCTCATGACTTCTTTGCTCAGGTTATTCATTACAAATATGGCTACATGGCATTTTGTTATTTCATATTTAACAGTTTTACAAAAGCAATCATAGAAACAAAGAAACATAATGCATCAGAGCCAGGGATGCTATGAAGTTGGAATTTCCTATAATAAGAGTTTCTGAGATTCTACCAGGACTTGAGACAGTCTGTTTTATAACAATTTCTATAATTTCCTGTGAAAGAAGACCTAAGCATATATTCCATTTCTCACTGAGTCAGTAAACTGTTTGGTACTCTATTGATGGGCAATAGTCTAGTTCAAGGCAGTTTCAAACTAGTGGACCATGTCCTACAGATGTCATTTTGCAGTCCTCTGTACCTTAAGCCTGTCACTTTACCCATTTCATACTTTTAAAATAAAGAATTATTAAGGAACAGAATGACCAATCAGTAACTAACACTTAAATTTACAAGAGGGATAAAGCAGTGCATTGCAACTTATATATATTTTGTGTTTGGAACAGTAGATATATACCTTCTTACAGGGAAAATATTTTTAAGTGCAGTTCTGTACACTCTGTCCCGCGTAATGCACAAGTGAAATAGAAGTGCTTAATAGTTTATGTAACAATTCACAAAGCAATTTATTTTGCATGTGAAATGCTATGTGCAATCATCCAAAGACTGTGCTTCTAATTAATTCATTTTTTATCATGAACTTAGCAAAATCAGGTGAAGAGTAAAGGAAGGAGAAGGGAATATTCACATTGTTAATTTCAGACAATTAGAAGCAGGGGAAATGATGAACCTGTATTCTGTAAACAGTCAGCGGGGAGTGATAGGAGGCCTGATATTAGGCAGTATTGGACAGTTAGGCTGTTCATGCTCTATGGACTCTCAATGTCCTTTGCAATTCTGTAAGGAGCAGTTGTTTCCAAGTTTGTGAACTATTAAATGGAAGTGCTTATTCAGCCTTACTTTGCATATGCACTTTCGTGGAACATCAAGACTATATTTCAATTGCAAAGTATTTGCATAGAAACTGGAAACAAAAAAAGTAATTTAGTAATTTTTTTTAAGACTCTCTAAACCTTTTGGTATGAGACAGACAGTATAATGGCTGAGTGAACTTCAATTTGTACTCTCTTAACACCCTGAGTACTTGATTCACATTGTCATATAGCATGCATGGCATTCTGCAGGAAACATGAAATCTTGTTTGTTCCATTTTTGTTGGGGTTTTTCCACACAATCAGCAACTGGGATATTATCATCAGTCTTAAGACAAGTTGTTAGTGACCACTGGCTAAGAAAAAAAATTTGTTTCTTGTTCTCTTTTTAATCTCTCTCTTTTTTGGTGGGATGGTTGAAACCTCATACTCATAGCATCAGATGTGCATGCCATAACAGGGTGAGCAGATACTGTACAGATGATTTTTACCCTCTGAGAACCAGTAGCATCATCATCTATTGGGAAACAACTATATGATTTTCAGAAATGGTGAGGGGTAGAATAAGAGGTTTGAAAGCAAAATAAACACTTGAGGAAGTAAGAGTATGTAGAAGAAAGGTCTAGCTGCACAATGAGCAGTGGGGAGGAAACTCAAATATAATGAATAATAAAAGGCTGAATGGAAATAAAGAAGAATCAGGCAAGAGAATTAAGACAAACCCTGTTAAAGAAATTAACTATGGAAAATTCTAAGAAGATAGTGAGATTTATTTGTTTCCATGTTTCTACTTCCAGATTCTTTTTTTTTCTGATTATCAAGAGACATAAAATACCTGCTTATTGATAAATTTCTAGGGTTCTCTGTTCATTGAAGATAAGCTGGAGTCAAGATATTGCATCCAAACAGAAACCCGTATCGCAAAAATCTTCAGTGTAACTCAGCTGACCTACCTGAATAGATCAGTATATTGGATACAGTCATTTCATAACCCAATGCAATTTTCAAACTTGCTTTAGGCTTTGAAAATCTCACAAAACTTTCATTATACCTTTAAGTCCCTTAGTACTACAGAAAAAAATAAACACTTCTTCTGCCTTTGACAGCTATATGCGACCAAAATTATTCTTTTTTTGATGTAACTACTGCTCAGTCAGTTCTAATTTTAAAATAAATGTTGAGACGTACAATGGTCCTCACAGACATCAGGTCACTTTATAACTTCTTGAGAGTAACCTATTCTATTTACAAGTCATTGACACCAGGCTTTAACAAATAAGACAGTTCAGTTCTCTCATGTTATTCTGTTTTTAAAACAGAGAATTGTCTAAACTTTAAACTCCTTACAGCAGAACTTCAGCTGACAGAATTCAGGTGGGGACTCCATTGAAGAGTCATTAACTTCTGCTACATCAGGACCCCAAGCAGATGTTTTTTAAATGTTTAAATCCACTCAGTGGCATTACTTTCACAAAACCTGGTTTTGACTTGTCTGTAAAGTTCAGTGGATTGCCAAATATGATTTGTATTAGGAGTTATTACAATGTATAGAAAAGTAATTTATAATAAACTACTATATCAAATATATCAATATTCAAATATAAAGACACAGTAGACAAGCACGCAGACACATGCAAACACACACATATTTATAAAAAATCAGAAAAATTTCCTCTGAAAATAACACATACATATACAGGCTACCATTTCGTCTCTTTTGGATGAATTATTTTTAGAAAGCTGATCTATTGCATAAAATTGCTCTGATTTCTGATTACAAAGCCTGTTAAATGGCTTCTAGATGAGTGAAAAAGAGACATATGTCATAAAGAAAAGCTTGGGATTCATTTTTCTTGCTTGTATGCGGTTGCCAGGTTCAAACTAGGTCAAGTGTGTTTTAAATAGTTTGCCTTAAGCACTAGCATATGAGCTGGCATGAAAGATTACCATCCAAATGGCAAACTCATTTATTAGTAGCCCTGGTAGTATTTGTCACTTTATTCACTTGGGTAGCAAATATGTCACCCAGACTTTCATGGGGAATTAAACCATTGTGCAACCTGACAATAACAAGAGTATTTTTAGCAACTGTGACAGGTATCTGGTACTCCTGTGTCTACACATTCTTAGTCACAATTCCCTTAACAGGTATTTTGAAAATAATCCCTTGGTACCCCTCTATCAGACCTTCTTGCTGCTTGATGGACAAACAGTTCTAGACACTGAGAGCTGCACACCTCTCTACTGTCCCTGTTATGCCACTGTAACATGAGTGCAAATTGCTACAGAAAATTGTTCTAATAACTTGCCATAAAGAACAGCACTCTGCAGTAATCTACTCATACAGTGACACACTGTAGTGTACTGTGCTGTGTGGTTCATTCCATATCTGAAAGAAAATGTTGAAACTTCCTGGTCAAATGTAATTGATGGAAGAGGATTTTCTGTCGTCATGATGACGGAGGACCTACGGATTCAATAACTGCCTAAATTTTGGTTTTAAGTAATACAACTGGAGAGAAAATCTGCAAGAGATATTCGCTGCTGTATTTCTTTTTCCCAGAATACTATTTTGAATTTCTCAAGATTAGTAGTGCAAACCAATGAAACTTCAGTTTTTATGGGTCAAAAGAAAAAATAAATCAACTTTTAATATTTTAAAACTGGACCAAGTAAAGCCAGAAACATTAGGTTAAAAAGGAAAACTTTTAATGCAAAAATATGTACTTGAAAAGTAATTTACATTTCACCATTTTTTCAGATACATCTTTCATAAAGAAAATTTCTGCTATACTGACCATTACCTTCAGGCAACATGAGGTGAAATTTTTCATTTGCTTCTCTTATCCACCTGTCACCTCATTCTCAAGTTTTGACTGGATTTATAGAGAGACATACCCGTAGTGCACCTTGTGATTTGGGATATATATGCCACAGAGATCGTGTGTACAGCATCACCTACACCAGCTTTCCTATTGCAATGTCACCTGACAAGTGCTGAGCAGGCAGAACAGTCAAAAATACATCTTTGAATAGCTTTCCACACATCCTAGATTGAGGGTGAAAAACAGGAGTTCAAGCTGCCTACAAAGCAAGCATGTAGGTCTTTTGGAAACTAAGGGTTTCAGGACACACTTGGGATCCGAGAATCCCAAAGAGTGATACATTAGAAAGCAGAGAAGCTTGAAACAGTCCCAAGCAAATGTATAAGGATTAATGAAGATCCAAATTAGAGACAGAAAGTCACATGCCAATCATAGACTGCCAAAGGAAGGGGGCAAAGATCTTAGGAACGTCCCAGCAGGGACTGAGTAAATATCTTGGTATCCTCAGGACAAAAAGAACTGAGCTAAAGTTAAAGGTCTCTAATTTTAGTGATATCCTAAGGCTAGAAGTGTCAATGTCATCTAATGATCCGGAAACACTGACATGGATATTTGAACGTTACCTTTCACAGAGGATCAGAGCAATTAGCACAGTGCCTACATCAAATTCAGAACACTGGAAAATCAAAGTTGCCTCTGGACCTCAGGCAATTTCAAAAGTGCACTACAGATCTCTTCTCAGTGACCTTCAATCAGAAGGGTTACTACAGCCTTTGAGGTCTAAGACCCTGGCTGTAAATTGATGCACATAGATTTGCAACCCTCACAAAGCTAAGCTTTTTTGGGAAGAAAATACAGTGCTTCTTTTCCCTTCTATCCACATGTTCTGTAGCACTTCAAATAAACTGATGAAATATGAAATACCACAACACTCATACAAGATAGGGATACACCATCTCTTGTCTGTCAGTCCAGAATTTCTACTGCAAGAGTGTGGGAAAAGCAGTCTGTAAGGGGATTGCTGACTATTTCCTCAAGCTAGCTGGCCCTGTTAAAGCAGTACAGAGTTCAGGGCAGACTAACATGTAATATTTAGCCCAGCTTTTAACCCAGAAGGATTTTGCAGCCCACAGTAAATTCCAGTCTGCTGCCAACACACTGCTGCCAGAAAAACAAGAAAGTTACTGTCACATGATCTATACCCACACCTTGATCTATGCTGCAGGTGCATCACGGGGCTCCTAAACTCAAAAGCTGGTGTCAGAAATGTCAATAGGCATTTTCAATTCAGAGTTCATTTTTGATGGTTAAAGATTTCACCATCAGAATCCAAATCCAACTGACTTCAAGGAGACTAAGGTTCCTACAGGAGGTTCTTAACTTTTGATGTGTATAAGTTCATCTACAGAAGCTCAGCCGGTCACTTCAATCAGTAAGGTGTGTCCAGTGTGCAAAAGGAATTGTCTTCTTCCTATGCCTGTTTAATGGNAAAAAAAAAAAAAAGAGACCTAAGGCTAGCAGTTGAGACTTACAAAACCATTTAAATGGTCAAGTTGAATGAAATTAATTCTAACAGGTACAGGTGCTTAAGGAGAATTGAAGGCATTGTCTGCAACAAGTGGATTGCTCAAAACCAGTGTCTGACATATCTCAGATATGAACATTCCTGGGACAAGAATGAGAGACAAAGAAGAAATGAGAAGAAGAAATAGCAATGTGTCAGGAAAGTCAGTCTATTCAGCCCACACTGATGAAAAAGAAAGAAGCCTGATGGTCCCATGTTACCTGAAAGCTCCTCATTAACCTCAGCAGGCTTCACAAGTTGCACTGGCCAAGAAAATCATCCCCAGAAGCCACCTTTTCAGTGCACAGAAGTTTATGCAAAAGCTGCACATAGCCACTTATGTTTTCCTGCATCTTGTAGACCATTATGGTTTGAATGGGAACCTACACATCAGCAATTAAGTTTTTCAATTCATAAAGTTTCCTTTTCATATTTAGCTTTAGGCACTTAAATCACATTTGAACATGGATATTAACTCATGAGTAACAGTGATCCTTTAGAAATCCAGATGTTTTAAGGACTGTACTTAGAGGGAGCAGGAAGTACAGTAGACTAGATATATGAGGCATTCAGTATCTTCTGTATTCGTAAGTATTATAAGCTGTATAATATCCATAAAAACTGATGAGGCATATATATATGAGGAATACCTATGCTTGCAAGATGAAGGTGACATTTTCTAAACTAAACTACTGTAATAAAATAGTGTTCCCAGAATTTATAAAATTACTTCTGAATGGAGAATGAACATCCCCTGCCAAGATATTGGCCTTATTCAAAGAAACAGTAGGTTTATGCACTGTGCTTGTGACTACACTGTGGTAAGCAGACATAATACCATCAGAAAATTAGATCTTGACATTCCCCTTCAAAACAGACCTGATTATTTTCTCTGATGGATTTGTAGCTAAGTGCTCAGTACACCCCTGAATTGTGCCCGGCCTGGGATTTCATTTTGAGTAGATTATGAATAACTGTTATTAACGCCGCCTGTCCTATATAGTGTCCCACTCGGGGTTTTTAAACACAGAATTTTTTTCAGGTATGAAAAAACTGACAAAGTCTGCCCAGAAGTCAAGCCATTTTTTTAGTGTATGCCAGTGCTTCTGCCTTTTGCCTCACTTCCATTTGGGAGAGGTCAGAGGTCCCAATATAAACGTGACTTTTTTTATCCACAACTGCTTTTAAACTCTAGGCACAGGCCTGATTTAATTTTTTGTTAGTTCTGCTTTGTAGCTCCATAAATGTTAAAATCTGACCATATTTTTCATTGTAAACAGAAGCAGTAAATTGATACACAAACACACAGCTTTGAATGAACATTTTACAATTCTTACTTGCCTTTTCAAACTCTGAAGATATATTATCCTGCTGGAAAATATTAGAAGACTAACAGCACTGGACATAGAACAGGTACTTCAGAAAGAAAAACATATAAACAAGAACCAAAAAATAGAATTAAAAAGCAAATAATTCCTAAATCATTTAAACTGATTATGAGTGTCTAGAGTATTTCTCAGAAAATCCCAACAATTGCAGAACATTTACACAAAGCAACTTCTTCTTTGGGCAATAAAGGTTAGGATATCATTATTAGAAGACATTCTAGTACATAGTACTAAATAATACATGTATCATTTTCTGCAGCTGGGGTTCAGTTACTCTGTGGTGGTATTTACTCCTTCTTAAAGTACCCATGCAATTATCCACTGCACCTCTGAATATCAAAAATACGTGTGGGTGCAGCTACTCTCAGAATCATGAGCACAAAGCAAAATGCATATTCATGCTCAGATCTACTGTTTACTTTAGTAATACTAGTTATTTTTCCATGGGCCAAGTTTTCATTTCCACAAATTACACTGCAAGATGTCACTTAATGAAAAGGGTCTAACATGGTATTTGGACAATACAGGAGCATGTCAAAGTAATCTGCCCAGCTAAGAAGACATGGACATGGCTAGCAAAATTTTTTGGTTTTATTTCAACACCCATGTTGTTTTCATAGAAGACCTGATATATTAGCCCTAAAATTTCATTCTGCTTTCATAATTTTGAATACCATACCTATCTATCCAACTTCTAGGTCCTTCTGGAATTGCTAAAAAAGGTTCCAGATTATTTTGCATTTTACAAGGACCTACTTTTTACTTTGTGATTTAATAGGGAACAGAAATGTGACTGAGTAGGAAAAGAAAAAAAACAAAACAAAAAAAACCCCTCCAATCTTCTAACAACATAATTTAGGGTTTTATTGAGAAAGTATTGCCAAAAGGCTATAGCACCCTTTTTCACTATTGTAGAGGAGTAATACAAAAAGTGTTCATGCAAAGATCAGAAAAAGCAATTGGAAAAGAAAACAAAAACAGTGACAAAAACAGCAGCAGCAGCCAAATAAACCAGAAATGCCAGCCAAATAAGGTAGAGTCACGTGCAATGACTTCACTTTGCAAGTGTTAAAAGACAGTCTACATTTTTTTCCCAAAGGGGTTCAAGAAAGGAAGCATACTTTTTTTTTATCTTACCCATCATCCCTTTAAATCAGAAGAGTCCTGACCTAAAACACAGATTAAAATGTTTTCAGACCAAATCACCATTCCAACTAGGCATGTTTCACAATTCCTTAACTTGCTAGTACATTTCTGGAGTGACTTGGAACATCTTTTCATGTATCAATCTCCTTAAAGTAGTCCTTAGGGCTTAAAAGTGCCACCTAGGGCCAACTACAATGTGTTCAAGCAAGACTTGGTTAAAAAGAGTTTATTCAGAAAGAAAGAGAAAGCAGCAATTGAAATGAAATGTACCGAACAGCCGGCAGACTGCCAAATGTCAGTGTATAACTAAGTCCTTCCCAACTAAAGACAGAAAATGTAGTTAGACAGGCCATAGAGATTGGGTGAAAATGACACTAAAAAGTAGTAATGTTCTATTTTTCCCATTGGCAATACATTTGTCCCTAAGTAGGGTCAGGGGCTAAAGTCCACCTTACAAATTAAAAGGAGGAAAGGAGTTGTTTTTTTTTTAAGTTTGAACAGTTTAGCCTGACCCTAGGTGAGACAGAAGGCAATTTTCACCTCTCAGAAAGGGTCAATTTCATTTGCAAAGGCACAGCAGATCGTGAATAGGACTTTAATTGTCATGCAGCATGACCTTCCCCCAGAACAGGCGAGAATCATGCTGTTTAAGGATATCTGCAACGACCAGAGACAAAAAATTTCAGCTTTCAAGCACATCTTTGGCTGGAAAAAAAATTTTTGCCAGATTAATATTCTGCTAAATGATGTAACATAGAGTGATTCTAGAAATGAGAGTGAAAAACCCCAAGTTTGTGCAGTTTAGAGACTGCAAAGGATTCCTACCACATCTAGTAGTCCAAACCAGCAACTCCCAGAGTTTCTTTAGTTCAAGGGATTCATTTTTTTCTCATCATTCAGGTAGGAAAAAAAAGGGGAATAAATCAAGTAGAAAACACATAGAAGAAACATCTCTGACTGGAGAAAAGTAGACCTGATGTATCAGGTTCCTATTACCCTTCATAATGTAGGGAAGAGGAATCTGTCGGGAAAAAAAAAAAGAAGTTTGCACAGAAGCCTCTGAACTATTCAGAGGCTCTAGATATTGTTAGCTGTGTATGGATCCCCAGCAGGGCTGTTGCAACTGACTTAAAGGAAAGAAACTGTTGGCTGGTGGTCTAATCCTTATCAAAGCTGAAAATATGGAAGGTGAGGAAATAACTTGGAGGGTTTCTCTTTTCTTCCTGTAAATATTGACATTTTTTATATGAAGAATGGGCATTGAAGATGGAGAATTACACTGTATGTTAATCACATTTTAATTTCTTGCACCCAATTTCATCTGTGTATCTTTACTTGCTTATTTGAAACTCCACAACTGAGAAGAATATGTCCTTTTCCTGGAGATAGACACTTAATAAATTAAAGAAAAAGTTGATAAAACTTTCCTCTATTCTTCAACAAAACCAGCTTGCTATAAAAAGGCATGTATTCTTCAATGTACACAAGGAAAGATATAGCTGACTTAATCCATTGAACTCTGTATCTCTTTAGTGTTCTTTGTAGAACTAATTCCTCATTGTATATTGAATTCTTCAGTAAATGGGGCCACCAGTTTACTATCAATCAGATTTAAAGTGAACTTGGGCTACTAGGGTTTTGTTTTTCCTGAAGTATTAGAAACTCTTGGTTTGTGATATTAATCCAGTACATGTTCATCCCAGGCCCCCAATCTAAATATTTGTTTGTAGAAACAAATTGAAGCCTTCAAGAAGGGAATACTTCAGCTGAGAAATATCAAAGCTGTGACCTCAGAACTCTGCAGTGCCAAGGGACAGCCTAGAATCAATGGTAATTCTCTGGTCAAGAGCTGGGATCTGAAGGTCACACAAGGACAGAGACAACCAAGTCTCCAAGGCTAGAGAGCAGTGCTGTGGAAAGGGACCTGGAGGTCCTGGTCAATGGCAAGCTGATCATGAGCCAGCAGTGCCCTGGCAGCCAGGAGGGCCAACCCTGTCCTGGGGGGCATCAGGCACAGCATCCCCAGCCAGGAAAGGGAGGGGATTGTCCTGCTCTGCTCTGCACTGGGGCAGCCTCACCTCGAGTGCTGGGGGGCAGTTTTGGGTGCCACAATGTTAAAAAAACATTCAGCTATTAGAGAGTGTCCAAAGGAGGGCAACAAAGATGGTGAAGAGTCTGGAGGGGGAAGCTTTATGAGAAGCAGCTGTTCTAACTTGGTTTGTTCAGTCTGGTGGAGACTCAGGGGAAATCTCATTGTGGTCTTCAACATCCTCACAAGGGGAAGTGGAGGGCAAATCTCTTCACTCTCATTACCAGTGACAGGACTCTAGGAAATGGCATGAAATTGAGTCAGGGGAGGTTTAGATTGGATATTAGAAAAGGATTTTCACCCAGAGGGTGGTTGGGCACTGGAACAGGCTCCCCAAGGAAGTGGTCACAGCATCAGCCTGACAGAGTTGAAGAAGCATTTGGACAATACTCTCAGACATATGGTGTGATTCTTGGGATGTCCTCTGGATGACCAGGAGTTGGACTTGATGATTCCGATGAGTCATCAGAATCATCAGAATGATCTGTCATGAGTGCCTTCCAACTCAGCATATTCTATGATTTTAAGTCCAAAAAAATATTGAAACCCCTTTGGTACTGGATACAAAAAAGGTTTAAGACATGAGTGAGTACACAAAGAGGTCACAATACAGAAAAAAAAAAAAAGTACACAAGATCATGTAGATACAATGAACTAAATAAGTAAAAACAAGAAGAATAAAATCCCAGATGACTGTGGGAAGATTTCTGATGACACTGCTGACACTATGAATAGAAAGTAGTGAAGAAAAAGGATGGTGGCTGTTGAAAGACGGGCAGAGAAAAGATGGGAACACAAAAGAAAGGTTTCCTGGCCTTTTGAGGAAAGTTTGGGAAAATTTTTAGACCTAGAGATGGAAACAAAGCAGGAGCATTGCTCAAAAATGGGGAGCATGCAATATAAAGTCTAACATGGGTACTCGTAATTAACAACCTGCTTTTGTTTGTTAGCATCGTGAAAATGTGCTGTGGGGAAAATTTTTAGCAGGACCTTTTAACATTATCTTTATCCATATGCCACAGTTATTTTTGCACAGCTAGACAGTTACATTTCCTTCTCCTCTGTTTTTTCCATTTTTTTTTTCTTTTCTGTGCTTCCTTCCAGCTGCATTTTTTCTCACAAGCATCTCACAACCCATTTATGCAACGAGTCTTATGGATATGATGGCTTGCTGTTCATTCTATAAAAAAGTGAAGGCATCAGACCTGTCATATACAATGCAGGGGAGCATCTTCAGCTTCAGCCTGCTCCTCTTGACTCTTATCTTTCTGTTGCATCTCTGTCATCTGCTAAGTCATGCAGTCAGTTCTCTAAAGCAAGTCCTTCACCTACAGAGGGAAAAGGGTGGAAAAGTCCTATATGGAAAAAAGTGCATTAGCCCAAGAACAGTTACAGCCAAACAAGTGCAGAAGAAGTAACTTAGTAAGTGTCTTTGAACCTTTAGTTCTTAGTGCAAGAGACTACCCAATGGAAGTCTAACCCTACTGTGGAGGGAAGACTGGTATAACTGCTGTCCTTGAACAGAGAGATACATGGTCAACAGGGAACTTACAGACTCTAGCTGTCAACCCTTTACTGGGTCTGTCAGCCAAAGAAAAGATTCCGAAGGAAGTGCCTCACTCTTGCTGATTTAAGATTTCAGGTTTGTTCTAATTTAGTGGTAATCCACAACACTAGTAGTGTTTGGTGTATCTTTTTTAAGAAGGCTTTCTCTGTGAGTCTGTGGCAGTTGCGGTTTCCTTTTTGTCCTTATTAAGTTATAATTTCCATTTCTTCAAGCTCACCCAAACCTACAGTTAAGCTGGCACATATGATTTACATGGATATATAACATTTCTGCATGCAATAAAACGATGTGTAGGTCAGTTTTAACATTAGTATCAAATATATGCTGATTGATACAAATTTCAGAATGATGATTCGTTTTTCAGGTTTTACTTTGGTCTTCTTTTTCCTTCAGTCCCACAGGCTGAGAGATAGCCTGTAAGATAGCAATGAACATCATGCAGCATGGAACACAGTTGTCACAATGTTTATGCAAATAATAATGTTATGAGGTGACAGAAAGAAGCATGAGGAGACAAGAAGAGATAAGAAAAGGACAAAGACTCCCTGTGTTTCACTCTATGCTATCCCATATACTAAAATTCTTTTCCTGCTTTTGAAATTTCTCTCAAGGTGAATGTGCATTAGTGATCAAGAAAGCAATTATTACAAATAAATATTAATAAACCATACCAGGATAGAGATTATGAAAAATAATTATATTGTAGTTCTCTAAGAAGCACCTGCAGAAATAGAAAAAGTCCATCACTTGTTTCAATGTGGACAACTTGCCAGCAAAGATATCCACGGCTAAAACTTATCTTTCTTAGTGCATCGTAATGTTAGCGTAATGTTTTACTAGAGAGGTTGAAAAAAATCAATCCATTTTTGATTTATTTAGTTAAAGGCCATATTCAGTGTACTTCTTCCTCTGGTGATAACTTCTGTCTAATATATATACCTTATTTTTATCATCTTCTATTCCTAGGATAAACACCAGCTTGTCCACTGACTAAAACTGACCATGTGAACTCTTGCTCTCTGTATATCTCAATTAATGTTGCCACTGGCAAAATGTACTTTAATCCTTATTTTTCCACAGCCAGCAGTTCCTCATTTTTCTCCATGTATCTTGGTGACTCTTCCATGTTTTTTTTCTTATTGGAAGCAAGCAAAAATTCATTGGTTTCTTGAGGAGAGGATACAACAGTTTTTGCACACATTAGGTGCACCTGGCTCAGACACATACAACTCCTTTTATAATACCCATCATCTCTTTTAAAGTCTCAGATGGCAGAAAAAACCACATGAGCTATTATTTTTATTTCTGAGTATTTGGGAGGCACTCATGCACTACAGTGCAGAGATCTACTTAAGTACCTGGGCATAGAGATGATCCCATCAGCCTTTCTGACAATTCAAGCCTCTCCCCCGGTGACGAAAAAATAACACCAGTTAAGAACAGTACATAAAAATGAGATTTTTTTTTTTCCTCTATGATATGATTAAAGTAGAAGGGTATTTCTTCCTAAGACTATTAGTTGTATCCTTTTGCCTGCGAGTCACATCTCTGAAGCAATTACTTATTGACATATAAGTCTAAATCCTAAGTACATCTTCTATTCACACCCTCCGTGACCCTCCAGCAGCCTGCAGACTGCTACTGTGTATTAAGAAACTCTAAGTCTGAACAAAGGAAATAAGTAAGTTCTCCTCTCCTTTATCCTCTGTACAATGATGTTTTTCTCTCTGTTGAAAGGTGTCTGCTACATCTCAAAGCTGCATGCCTCATCCATCGCAAAATGATTCATTTTCTTTAAGAAGGTTGATCAAATACCTAAGTGACTTTTTAAGTTTTGCTTTTTTAAAAAATAAAACGCCTACGTATGGATTTTTTTTTCCTGGAAACGAAATTACCCAGGATCATAAAGTACATTAGAAGGAAAAAAAAGGTTAAAATCAAAAATGTTTCAAAGATATAATGTAGCATCCCATTTAAGTGAAAAAATGTCCTGAAGGAACTGATGCTGTTCTCATGACTAGATAAAATCTGAGGATATTTAATAAAGAAAAGATCCAAAATGTTGCAGAAAATATGCATCCTCTTTACATCCTCCCTTGATCTTCTGTGCAACAACCACTGAAAGTTTGGGACAGGATCCAAATGGTGGCATTCCCGAGGGAGATGGGACAGCAGCATTTCTACAAAAAAAAAAATTGAATTACTGATTTAAAAATTGTTAACCCTGACATGAATTTAAAAAAAAAAAGAAAGAAANAGCAGTCAAAAAAAAAAAAAAAAAAAAAAAAGGAGCGTTCCCAATAGCGTTTTAGACAAAATATTCGGAAAAGCAATGAATATGCACAACATTTTGGAAGAAATGGCTGAGCCAGCAAACACCGGCGTATGCTGCTTCACATTAAATGGGTTCCAGAGACTGCCGTGCTTTTTGCATTCATTCAGTGACAGATCAGTCTAGAGAATGGTAGCATCTGGATGAGGGCAGATGGCTAAACTGTCAAATAATGACATTTTACAAAATTTCAGCAGTCTAAGCACAATATGGTTCCAATCCCAAAGGCAGACAGGTAAACAATGGTGCAGAAGTTATAGTGCTAGCATATAAGATTATTGATTATAATTATTCTAGTGGAAAGAATTCTTCTCAGAAGATTAGGATAACAGGAAGATTGAGAGTTCTCTCAGAAAGAATTAGGTGACATCTCTCTTGTTTTGTTCATCCATCTATTTTGCTACATTTTCACCTCAAATAAGCTTCTTGTGATGTGATAAAATAACATAAACTTTTCAGGGTAAAGATGTTCAAATCCACCATTTTTCTGCAATTCATATTTCACTGTTAAATTTTTTATTGCATTTCAGAAATTCATCACTGAGTCAGGGATAGTCATCAAGAGAATTCTTTGCCCTTACAACCAGAATGCACTTGGATCCAAAAAATCTTTTTTTATTATTCAGAGAAGAAAAATCATTTACACAAATACCAGAAAATAGTATCTGATCCTGTGGAGACAAACTAAAACATCTTTTCACTCCATTGACTTTACACAGAAGCAAAATTAAAAGTTTTGAGTAGTCCCACAAAGATCTGTGTAAAATCAAACTTCTGTAAAGAGCAAGAGAAAAGCCCTTTTTTAGGTTGCTTTTTTTTGTTTGTTTGTTTTTGGTTCTGTTTGGTTGGGTTTGTTTTTTGGTGGTAACTGGCATGTGTTTTGGAAGTGAAGTCACAAAATGGACAAGAGAGGACTCTTCCATTTTATGCCAGAATTTCTGCTCCTTTTTTAGAGAGGTCAGAGCAAGGTACCTTAGGAATGAAAAGTGAACCATAATAACCTATAGTTCATAGCATCATTCTTGAAGAGTAAGTGAAGAGTCTGAGCTGAATTTTTACATCTGTCAACAAACACTGACACTATTAGCTATGCAGTTGTATGAGTGACAGTGAAGCCTTACAGAAGTGACTGGGAGGTTCTTCTTTCTCTGTGGTCCCTTCTCCTATGCTTAATGTGCACTTGTTCCCCAGCCCATTATATACTAGGATGTGTAGTTTTGGAGACTGCCAGTCACCTGCTTTGTTAAACATAAAGTTACCATGCTCGTACAAGCCCTTCCCCTGAGAATGGGCAGAGACCTGTGAAGGGCAGATAGGCAGGCCGACAGACAGGCCTATCAAAAGGGAAAGGGCTGGAGAGGGGGGGAAAGAAAAGAGTCATTCTGGTGGAAATATTAATTATATTACACATATAAAGTTTTCATCTGCTTTTCATTAAACTAACTCCTATACGTAAATTTCTGTGCTTTACAGTGCTTGACAGATGTGATAAAATTACATGGATGGCGTGAATTAGCTGAAGTTCAATCTAAATAAAACCGAAGTAATACTGATTGGCAAGGGAAGGACTTTAAAAGAATAAGGAGTAACTTATCTGTTTTAAAAAATTGTATCTTATTGCTGGTATGGTTCTTAATGTGCATTTCATACCAGATTCACTTCTTTCTGAGTTCATACTTGGCAACAGTAACTCAGACGCCATTGCTATTCCTCTCAGATACTTTTACCATTTTTATTGACACAGGGAAAATACTGAGGATATCTTTAGAAAAGATCATTCTGCGAAAATATTTCACAGCAATATCCATAGCTTTGCTATCTGCAGAACAGAATTACCTAACCTTGGTGTGTGTTAACCACTGTAGCTGAATGATGTCAATGCATGTACCAATGCATATGCTATTAATTATGTAACAGTTTAGAACCAGAGTGCTAGTTGTGAATTAAGTGACATTAAACAGGGAGGAATTTTTTTTCCCTTTGTAGTTCTACTTTCACTCTTGACACATCAACATACAGTTTCCAGTGTTAAAGCCACAGCTTTCTCAAGAAAACCCTATTTCTTGGGAATTTCACCGTCTTGGTAGAATCACTATTGTCTAAAATGGGACTTGAACTTCTAGATTTACTTTTATAGCACGGATATATCCCCAGAGAGCAGATGCTTAGGTGACACCACTCTACCTCAGCTGTATACAACGGAGCAAGCACCAGATTGTCTGGGATTTTGCAACAGGGAATCAGGTTTCTTTTTTCAGGTACATAAATTCATATTTAGCTATCTATAAATGACAGATTTGAGTTATGTGTTTTAGCAAAAGAATTAGGGTAAATTTCTATAACATCTATCCAGCATATATCCAGCATATATCCATACATGACTTTGCTTGTATTAACAGCGAGTCCTTTGGTGAGCACAGTATTTATGACATGGAGTACATGCAGCTTTTAACTATGATAGTAAGGGTAGCAGGCTCTGCCTTATACAATATCATGGGTTTTGAGAAGAGTTGTACTGGCTATTCATGTCAGAGCTATCGAATATGCTGTTAGACATGCCCTTAGTGTTCTTGTTCTCATAAAGAATTTTAATATTGATTACAGAATATTATGTCTCCTGTGGCGAGTAATAAAATTGCAAAGCCATCATCCCAAGCCTAAATTCAGAAGTAACATTGATCATGTTCTGTGTATAATCACACTAGTAAGTTAACACTCCAGCTTGTTTCACATTTTACTGATTTTCTTAGTCTAAAATCTCTATATTTTATTTCTTATTTCTAAATTAATTTACAACTTACATTTTAGGGAAGGTAAATAAGCCATTTCTTTCCTACAGACCAAAAGAAATAGCACTGACAAAGAAACCAAAGAATGATTTAATACATCCCCTTGCCAAAAAGAGAGTAAACTATACCTGAAGAACTAAACACTACCATTTGTCTAAACTTTTGTTAAGCCTTGCATGACAGAAATTCCACGACCTGCCTTGGGTAATATATTTCTACAATCAACTATCTTTACTTCTTTTACCTGTCCTAAATGTCACTAGCTGCAATTTAAACCCTCATGGACCTCTTACTTCTATTAGAAGTGGGATTCAGCTATCTCTATTGATAGACCTAAAACCAAACTTCATTAATCCCTTTAAAATTCCTTGCAGACTACAAAGAAATTGAAAGTAAAAACATATGCATACACTGGATATAGGTCCTGAATTTCATGGCTTCACACAGCAAAGTAGGGACAAACACCGTGGTAGGCAGTAGCAGAGTAACGTTTTTTCCATGTTACTTTTCCTTAAAATAGAAAGAGATTAAGCTGCTCGTGTATAAATATTTAAGTAAATAAACTGTCATCAACTCAGCAATCAAACTGTGAAAATGTGAAGGTGGGATGAATCCAAAACTACATAGCCATAAGCTAATTCATATTCATAATCTAAAACTTTTCATATTTTAAAGGATTTGGAATATATAAATGTCCCAGGGGAAAAAAATAAGAGAAATATATGCTTGATAAGGGTACCAGTCTATAACACCACAGCAACTGGCTAGCAGAAGCACGTATTTTGGGGAATTTCAATGAGGTAGCTAACTTATTTATACATGGTACTAAATAATGATCTGCCTGTGTTTAGGTACAAGAATAAAAAAGCCTTATGAGGTCTAGTTTCTGTCTACCAACCACACTACACAGAAGAATCAAATCAAGTTGCAATTGTACCTTCAAACTTGAAAATTCTCCTAGAAAAGGAGAACTTGCTGTCATGCCACGCTGCGTTAGCTGTGTGTGAACTTATGGCTTCTCCCTTCAAGTGTTGATTTGGAGGGAGATCTGATATATTAAAATATTACTAGAGACTTGTTTAAGCTTCTAAACTTGACTTGAGGTGTTCTAGTTCAGAGCAAGTTTAATTGCACACATGGATTTTTATAAAAGCTAAGGACAAATAAAAGTAACTAAGGACAAATAAAAGCAACATGGTTAGTTCATTGCAGAAATATATTACCTAAGGCAGTTTGTGAAATTTCTATCATGCGGGCTTTAACAAAAGTTTAGACAAATGGTAGTGTTCATTACTTCAAATATAGCTTACTCTCTTTTTGGCAAGGAGATGCATCTTGATCTCAATGCCTTGGGGCACAGGAGTGAATCACCTCCCATCTGGATGGGCCTTTCCCCACAATGTATGTCACTATGAGGTCAGCAGAGTACAGTGAAGTGAATTTTACTTGCCTCTAATCACTTAATGGGCAGTTGCCAGAGGCATGAGGTTGGTTTGGAAGGAACAGTGGTCCACAAAACAGAAGTAATGAACATATCAGGTGAAAAAGTCCATTAAAAAATGTCAAGCAAAGAATGGGGGTTTTTTATCACATGTGATAAAACAGGTAGAACTTATGTTCATTATAAGAAAACCCTAACAGCAAATATAATTCTTTCAATTAATTTGTTGAAGAAGTAGTACTAAAACCTGGGTCACCAAAGAAGTCTGAATTGCTGGAAGGGGAGACAAGAGGAGGTTACTGATTTAACTTAAACACTGTGCAGAACCGATATGATGATGTAAATTAAGGACAATACTTCATTAATAAACATTATTTACTCTAATTCAGTATTTTCGTAAGAATGAAAAACAAAAGAATTTATGCATTTTAGCAATATTTGTCTTCAGAAAAGGTGAGTTGATCAAAACAAATAAATATATCAGGAGGATTTAAAGGAATATAAAAATGCTAAATACTTTGTGTGGGTGGGGACTGTTTAAAGCCACTGGGTTTGATGCTTAGACTAACTGTAAACTGCTTACAAAAAAAGAAGAATTTTTAAAAGAGGATAAAAAATGCTGAGAGGAAAAAAAATGAGGTGAACAAAGAAGACAATAGAATTTAAAACACAGCCTGTGGAAAGCAAAAGGAAAGGAAAATAGGGGGGGGGAAAAGGAGCATAAGATTTGGAAAGCTAAATTTAAAACCATCACACAACAGTCAAGACAAAATAATGGGAAATTCCAGGCAGAGGCATAAAACTTATAATAAGTATTTTCCTTAAACATGCTTAAAACAGAAAGCCTGTCAGTAAGATGACGGATGTGGTCAAGGTGCAAAGAGTCCCCAAGGAAGGCAAAGTTGTAGCAGAAATGCTAAATAAATTCCTAGTACTTGTCTTTGTATTGGAGGCTAATCTATATTTGGGGGATACTATCTTAAACTTAAATGTCATTGGAGAAATTTTAGAAAAGAGTGGTAAAATATACAGTAACAAATTTCTGAGACCCAGCAAGTTATGAAGCCAAGTTCTAAAAGAATACCATATTGGTGAATTATAAATTCAGCTTGCAAGTTAAAATTAAAACTGACTTGCTACCAAAGGAATAAAAAATGCCATAAGGATGAATGTGTGAATCTTCATACCAGTTTGAATTCTTTAGTTAGCAAATTTGTTGAAATTAATATGAAGAAGAAAATGAGTAGACATGTGGATAAATGTGATATAATTGTGAACTGGCAGCAAAGCTCCTGCAGCAGTAAGCCACGCTTCACAAATTATTAACCACATTCAGAAGGATTTCCCAATATTTTAGGACAGCATTGCCAGAGATCCAACCCTAAATCACATAATCCTGAGTAAATGGCTGAGTTCAGCAGTGGGTGGAGACAGGAAGTTGCCTTTCAGAAGCACAAATTAGCCCAAGTGCAGAGCCATGCTTATGCATCTTATGAGTCTCATAAGGGGGTGAGAAGCTATTCAGCAAAAGCTTGAGGTGCTCAGCACTGGTTTTTATTGCCCATTGTAGACAAGATGTCTGTGAAATCAGGAGAGTGAGTGAGTAACTACAGCAAAACACTATGAATGCTGCTTTTTCAGGGACATATGCACAGTCAAACTGGTGCCCATACTTAGAAGAACTAATTTGTGTAAAGTCCATGAAAACCACACAAGCAATCTTAACCACCTGGCTCAATCACAGTGGCAGGATGTGGCCCCTCAGAGAAACTTTTCAAGAGATCTGTGAATGAAACACAATATCATTATAGACAAGTGTGTCAGAGGCTACATCAATCCTACCTGGCTGAGTCAATGCAAGAAATTCAGGATGTCAGAAGATTATCATGCTAGGAAGCCTTTAGAATAACAGCAGAGAGCCAGGGGGAGTCCAGTGGCTCAGCTGTCCATCAAATAATAAACTGCTTGGTTTTTCCAACAGTCAAACTGATTTTCTACTTCTGTCATGAACAAAGGCAGGACTACTCAGCAGGGTGTGCAAAGACCCACCACACAGCCCCAACACCTCTATGGACAACTCTTTCATCAGATATAGAGGGAGTTTCAAAAACTCACTTTATCTGGTGATTAAACAGCTCAGATTCAAAGGAAACATACCTAATCCTTCCAAAAAAACCCCAAAACAAACAAAAAAAACCCCTACTTGGTATACATTTTGTTTGTTTGCTGTCTTCTGCAGTGTTTGGTAAACCTCTGTGCATTAAATTGACAAAGCAGAGAAAAATTGTGATGATATACCAATGGTCAGCAAGCCATCCTTTAAAGAAAAACACTTCTGATAAGATAAACAACTTGTGATGTACTTAATTACAATATTTCATACTCATTTAGCCATCTCCACATCACAGCACTAACAAAGTGGATTTCAAACAGGAAGAAAGACTCCTTTGCACAAGCCCAGAGGGCTAATTATAAAATAGCAGCCTACTTTTTTTTTTAGTAGCATTTTTTTTTCCAGTAGAATTTATTGAGCTCATTACCAAGCTGCTTATGAAGTGATTTGAAACGAGGCAACATTAAAGCATTCTGAAAATCCCTTGTACTTAGTCATCTTGACACTTTGTTTGAACTTGAAGCATAAATATGAAATAACTGCAGCAGCCCCATATTCCTGATTCTATTGTTTGACAGTGCATTTAAAAGCTAGAAGATTATATGATCAAGGACTTTTAATCAGCATGGTAATTTGTAGGAGTGTCTCAAGTATTCATAACTTTGAAAAGACCAAAAGGGACATGAATGTGAGAAACAAGACAGGTACAGTACATGTCAGACTAGAATAACAGAGCAAAGTGAAACCAGGAGTACAAACACTGCTGGAACTGAGAGGGTTTTTATTGCTTTTTACAGGCAAGACTGAAAATTGAAAGATACACATCAAATCTACTAAAGAACTCCACACATTGCACCTTATTAGTCTGATTTTACCTTCTGTAATCACATAATATACTATGCATCACCAGATTAACCTGCAGGGTCAGCAGAAGGGCCATAATAAATATATTTGAAGTGAAGCCTGTGAAGGTTTTCAAAGGGGTAAAAAAATTTATAGAGGGGGTAGTAAAATCCGTGGAAATCTATAGCATATTAAAGTGAAATCTGTAAATAGCTTTGCTTTTCATCGGTCCCCCCCACACTGCTATGCATTAGTGTTTGAACTAATAATTAGACCCAGCAGAAATACTTCTGTTGAAAGAAAGTGTTTAAGATCATTCTTTGCTCTAACTGCATTCTAATGTTCTGCCTACCTTATTACCAAGCCTTTAAAAGAAAGGGGAAATAATTTGTAAGAAAAAAATGGGCACAAACAGTACAAACACTGAATGTGTCACATCGTGGTCTCTCCCACAAAAGAGGAAGAATCCCCAGATGTGGTTTACAACAAAGAAGGAGCAGATTCCAGACAAATGTATGCAGCAAGGGTACAAGGAGCTCCCTCCTTCCTCCAGTATTTTTGGGTGTCAGAGAGTGATTCAAACCCTTCGTGGAGTGCTCTCTGAAATGAGATCTCAGCGGAACAGCTTGGAACCTGCAATGCTCAGCAGCTCTCTTAGTATGCTTGATGGCTTCTTATGCACAGCCTTAAACTACTAAGGAAGCACAGAGATAGATGTGTTGGTCTGTAAGCTGGAAAGAATTCATTAGCTAAGCAAGATCTAGCCGAGTCATTACTTAGGAGACCCCGCCAAGGAATTCCCATGCAGTTTATAGAAATAGGGTAAGGGCCCTGTTTTTCAAACCTTCACAGTTCTGTTAATAAAAGTAATTCCTGGGGGGAAAAAAAGCATAGTTCCTAAAAAGCCAATATATTGGGGAAAAAAAGAAAACTAAGGGGGAAAAAAGCAAAGCAGAAAGGAATAGGAAACAAATATAAATGAAATGACTGGCCAGCTGCAACATTTGCATCTCCCCACCTGTTTAGCTGCTCTCTGGCTGGAGAATTCAACACTTGATCTGGAAGGTGCCTTGAGAAAGGGTTTCAAGAATAATGAGGTGTTGCTTTTTTCATCAAAGTTTTGTAGATGTTTTCACCAACCAGGACAGCAGCTTCCCTCTTTAGATTTCTTACAGTAAAGGCACACTATCATGTAGATCAGTTTACAATGGCATTTGCTATCTTAATGAGGATTTTGATGAAACTCTGAAACATTGATGGGATGTCAGAGTATGGGTTGCATTTTTGAAGTTGTTTCCTGCTTCCTTGAGAGAAGAGATAAAAGAGCTTTATGTTGTGTTAAAGAAACAACCATGTAAAAAAAAAAAAAAAGAGGGACCAGAAGATTTCAAGAAAATGTGTATTTTGTGCTGCACATTAATTGTGTGACAAACTCATACCTTTTCACTACTGTTCCTTTAATTTGCATCCATGTGGACTTCCATGTGAATGCGATTAACAGCCGTGACCATCATAAGTTCAGTATCTGGAATGAGAACATTTTGCCAGGTTTCTTCTCTGTCAGTTATAGAATGGTGGCACAATACCAGAAGATCTACACCATTGCCAAATGTGACCTTCTGTAGTAAGGAATCAAAAAAGATATTCATAAATATTTTGTTGTCAGTTCAGCTTCTTATGTTTTTCTAAACAGAGCTTAGAGATACAGATTTTTATTTCATAATTCAGGAAAACACAGCCTTAACTTTAAGCCCTATCATATTCCTTTTGCACTCAAAGCAAATATGTTTCTTTAGTAATCAATATGACTCATTATTATATTTGCTTTCTGCTTTTAAAGCAAAAAATTGTAAACATGAATAAAGTTACCTATTACACATCTGCTTACTTGTAGAAAGGTTAAAATAATGCCACAACTTACACAAAAGAAAGAAATATTTTTATCTTATGGCATAATTTTAATTGGCTATTTTCCTTTGTGAAAATTACAGTTGGTTTCATTTGTACTCCTTTGTGTGTTTTCCACACTTCAACATCATATTTAGGACATATTTAGCTCTTTTATTTCACTTAAGGGGAGAGCTAGAGAACTTCTCATCACTCACAGGTCCCAGGGAGGAATATGAATTAAATAAGAAGGGGTTATCTTTCTAGATATGAGGTGTTATGTCTCCTGATTTTAAAAGGGAAGTTGCTGTTTCAATGGGTTATTCATAGTTATTTCCAACACTGCTATTGCTTAAAACCCTTTTCTTGTTTTCCAAATGAGATATTGTCCAGGTCTAACCCAGTGGGGTAATCCTTATGCTCCTTTTAATGCTTACGTGGTATGGTATAAGCTTAAGTTTCTCATTGATCTGGTTACTAAGTTTAACTTGCTGAACTGGTTGAAAACATAAAGCTGAGTTAATATATAAAGGTGAAGTGACAATGAGTTTCCTGCAAATGTAGCAAGCAAATTCTCTGGAGTGCAAAGTACCAGCAGGAGCAGAGCTAGAGATAGCATGGACCAGGTTTGCTCCCACCCCAGTGTTCCTCTGACAGGTATGTCAAACTGCGGGTTGTCGCAGTGAGGGAAGACGCACAACCAATATGGTTGATAAGCAAGCTTCGTTTATTCTTTGCACACTCCAATATTTAAGCAATAAGATAATAACCTCATACATATTCTGTAACATAGTCTTGCAATTGGCCAGTCTGCTAAATGTCAACTCCACCCCTACTTTCTCATTTTCCTTGGCTACATTCTCTCTCTTGCAACCACAACATCCCGTTATCACCCAACAGCTGTATTCAAGGACACTGTGTCCTCGCCATATCAGCAACTCAAATTAACTGAGTTCTGCACTTTCCTAATTCTTGCTCAGCCACCTGTAACATGTCTACGTGACCCTTATCACGTAGCCAGTCCTCCACAGGGGGTAAAAGGACATCCTCAGTTGCTGCAAGCCAAGATAAGGAGTTGCTAGTGAGGAGTCACACCTGAAAAGCTCATGATCCCCAAAAAAATTTGGGGGTTGTGGCAGATGGAAAGATTGCAAATGTGGCCATCAGGTGAGAGAGTAGGGAGGTCAAAGTTTCACTGTGGTTGCAGATGGAAGTATTACCCTGAATAATGTCTGAGAATATATAATAACCTGTACTACCTTTTCATTTTTCAGATTGATGGCACCTAGCATTTTTTCCCCAGCCTCATGATCATCTATTTTCACTTCTGAATTTCATGAAATATGGCTCAAACATTTTAATGAAATTTAGTCATGGCTTTGCTCAGCCTTCAACAACTGACTGACCAGGAGAGCCAAGATTCGTTTTTTAAGAGCATCATCTCGAGCTGAGGCCAACAGTAAAACTGGGTCTCCTGACTCCTAAGTAAATGTTCCAGATGTATAGATCCTGCAGTCAACAGCACCACCAGCAGCCTCTGAAGTTTAGGCAGAGGTGAATACTGTTAGTGGGCACTTAGAACCTGGCAGAGGGCTTCAAAGGCAGCCTTGGGGCACACCTTCCCTAAGGGACAAAATCCAGAGATATGCACCCAAATGCCCTGCTTAAACAGCTGTACACCTCCCCATGCACAGTAAGAAGGCTTCAGTCACTTAATCTAGCTTTCAACTCAGCTGTCACTGCCTATAGCTTTGCAAATGCAGGAGTAGATTGCACACCAGAATTTTTTTACAGCATTGTGTCTGTCCCATATACCCATCTTCAACATTCAGGGAAGTGCACATTTTACAATATCAGCCAAGATG
Source organism: Chaetops frenatus (assembly GCA_013400775.1). NCBI lineage: Eukaryota > Metazoa > Chordata > Aves > Passeriformes > Picathartidae > Chaetops > Chaetops frenatus. The sequence continues at coordinate 297,838 of VZTR01022982.1, read as the reverse complement.
CTTTGGAAAGTCCTTCGATGATTGTCTCTCCCCAAATATAATTTTAAACCTTAACCACAGTTCAGATTCTGAGACAACTAAGAGATTTACCTCACTCATTTACTTTTAAGAATCTGTATGTTAAAAATCTTTTTTTAGATTTAAAGAGTTTTACCAACAAAAGGGCACCAGCATATTACATCATTGATGTGCTGACCAAATGGGAAAAGATGAACTTTTACTGAAATAATTAAAGCATTCATGAAGGGTAAAAGGCACTATATGGGCACAGTAGCTTCTAACTTTTTGTTGTTTTCTTTAAATTTTGGGTCTGTGTTGACACTGTAGCTTCTTTCTTGCATATCTTCAGCCATGCAGGGGCACATGCCTATGTATTCTAGCATAAGATATTTACACTGGCCATGCCGAGTCCTTGTCAAGAAGTCAACTAGATGTCGGAACATCTACTGTAAAAACTTTTAAATACCCTTAACAATCTCAGCCTAGGGATCTGAGCATAACAGTGAGTATTACCAGAGCAAGCTGGGTGGCAGCCATCTCTGGAACCAGGATGCCAAGGTTAATTTCGTTTCAGAACCAGCAGAGCTTCATAGGAGAGTTTTGAAGGAGCAATGAAAGGCACCACAAGCCTGGTTCATTTAAAATCATCTGAATCTTCTTTCTAGTTAAACATTATATGAAACCTTTTTCAGCTCAGAAAAAAAGGCTCAAGAAAATAACTTTCCAGCTGGTTTTTGCTGATAACTAGGAGCACTAGGAGAAAGCTGTAACTGCATTCTCCAGGAATTCCTGACTACTAGCCAAAACAGCACTCTATATTATATGACTGTAACAAAACTCTTCTGAATAATATTGTAATTTATGCGTGAAGACACTGTCATATATGTTTCATAGGTAACCTTGCTTAAAATACATATCAGTTTTCCAACTCTTACAGATACCTGATTTGAATCTAGAGAAGCACATAATCTTTAGTTTAAGCCATCTAAAGAGCAGATATCCAGAACTGATGAAAGTATGTAAAATTATATTATGTCTTCCTCAATCCCTCTTTATATAAAAAATTGTAAAAACTAGAATGGGGCTAGGAGATTGAAGTTTTTGTCTAAGAGTGGCTCCACAAACTCAGGTACAGAAATAATTTTTGAAAGCATGTTTGTACATAAGTTCAGTTGTGATATTCACCAAACTGACCATGCTTTCAGACTATTGCCTACTGTTCCTTCTTTCCCCTAAGAGAAAAGACTTTGTGATATAACCTATTGGTAAGACAAAGATGAATAGAATAGGAATAGGAATAGGAATAGGAATAGGAATAGGAATAGGAATAGGAATAGGAATAGGAATAGGAATAGGAATAGGAATAGGAATAGGAATAGGAATAGGAATAGGAATAGGACAGACTAGACTAGACTAGAATAGAATAGAATAGAGTATTTCAGTTGCAAGGGACCTTAAATGATTATCTAGTCCAACTGCCTGGCCAATTCAAGATTGAAAAAAATTTAACGTTATTAAGGACTTTGTCCAAATGTCTCTTTAACACTCAGAGCTTTGGGGTACTGATTGCCTCTCTAGGAAGCCTGTTCCAGTGTTTGTATATCCTCTTGGTAAAGAAATTATTTCTAAAATCCAGTCTGAACACTCCCTGGCACAGCCTTGGACCATTCCTATGCTTCATATTACCAGGTGCTAGGGATAAGAGATCATCAACTCCCTTTCTGCTTCTCCTCCTCAGGAAACTGTAAAAATTATTTTGCCTCTCAGACTCTTTCTGTCCAAACCAGACATGTCCAAAGTCCTCAGCCAGACAATACAGGACATTGCTTCCAGCCCTTGCACCACCTTTGTCACTCTCCTCTGAACACATTCAAGGACCTTCACATCCTTCTTAACTTGTGGGGCCCAGAGCTGCACACAGCACTCAGGTGAGGCTGCACCAACGCTGAATACAGTGGATTCACCACCTCTCTTGACCAGCTGGTGTTGCTGTGTTTGATGCACCCCAGGATGGGGATTAACCCTCTGGACTGCCAGGGCTCAGTGCTCACTCACACTGAGCCTGCTGTGGGCCAGCATCCCCAGATCCTTTTGCAGGGCTGTTCTCCAACCACTCCTCTGCCAGTTGTGCCCAGCATTATTCCATTCTAAGTGCAGAATTCAGCATTTGGACCCGTTAGATTGCATCCCATTAGCCATAATCCAGTGCCCCAATCTATCCAGATCCCTCTGCAAAGGCCTCTTTTCCCTGAAGAGAGCCCACAGCCCCTCCCAGCTGGTGTCATCAGCAAACTTGCCAGCGGTGCATTCAACTCCTGCATCCAGATAATTGCTAAGTACTTTGAAAAGAACTGGCCCTAGAATTGAACCATAAGGAACAGCACTGGGGACGGTTGTGGGCAACCAAATCTAGCCCCACTTATTGTAGCAAAAACCCCTTTGAGCTCTGCCCTTTAGTCAATTCCACACTGCCAAACCACAGCCACGGTTGTGAGGAAATCCCTAGAATTCTTTGACAAAGTATTCATTAACAATCACTTGATTGGATCTGATACTTACCTTGATCTCATGATTTTAAAAAACACATTCAAGTTGTCAAAAAACCCAAAATCATTCTTAAAAATGAAGTTAATTTTTCTGTCTGCTGTGTAATGGCTCATAACTTGTGCACTTTGTGATCAGCAATCATTTGTATAATGAGTACAGCTCTGTCTGTAGGTCACATAACACCTGCTCATCTGAAGAAGTATACTAGAGGACTGTGCCTTAACTGCCCAGAAATTCACTGATACTTTACAACTCAGATACTATGTTTTTCTTATATCATTATGAACCACTTTCTATTTCAAAGGCATTTCTCCAACTGTTTAATTAGCAACCAGGTAGAGTTAATTAAGTAGCTAGTTAGGTGTGAGCCATCAGGGAAAGCTGAAATGAAAAAGGTTCTGCTGCTTCTTCACTTTCAAAAGGACAAAACCTGCTTTGCAAAAAATCTTTGAAATATCTTTTTACTTCCTATGGAAGCATCTATGTGCAGAGATGAAGTTAAGGATCTACAGACTTTTCCATTATAAACGTATTTTGGAGCTCCTGTGCCTTCTGAGCACTGAAACAATCCACCTCAAGCTGAAACAGCCTACAAGGTCTCAGTTCAAAGGAAATTTTTTTTCCTTAGAGAACTCAGCAGTTGAAAAAAAAAATCCTTCTGTAGGTATGGCAGGGTGGGTTTCTCCTTTCTTCTTACCATTCTATATAAATCAAAACCACTCATGTTGTTTTTTTCAAAGATGATATTTTATCACCCAGTAACATAAAGGAACTTTGCATCTTGTGCTTCAGTTTGGGTTTTTTTTTTTTTAAAAAGAGAAAAGAAAATGCAGTGGCTGTACAGCCGGTGACACACCTTGAAATTCAATAATACTTTGTGAGCAGTAACTGTTCCTTTGCACATTTGATTGCACTGAAGAGCCTTAGGGATCCATGAAGCACACACTGCAGCAATGGGTTACACTAAGGCAGTTTCCTGAAATAATATCTTTCAAGCACAGACCAAAATAAATGAATACTGTAGTCATACTAAACTGTTCATCCCATAGTAGCTTCTACAAGCAGTGCTGGGGTTTTCTTGAAAACTAATAAATAAAACTAAAATATTTTTGTGAAGAAGCACGTAGGTAATGAAAAAGTGATCCACGAAGTGTAAGTGATTCTGCTTAAAACAGTCTGAACTTCCCTGCACCAATTTATGGTTCCAGTTCAGACAAACTTGGAATTGTAAGTATATTTGTTATTCTTTACAGCTATTCACTCTATAAATACTCTTTCATGTCCCAGTGATTTTTCTTCTGGTTCAACAAAATTCTGGTGCATTTCAGACTTCTCTACTTTTTATTCTCTTCTGTGTATTCATAACCTTCCTTACATCTGGTTAGTCCCATTTAATTCACCAAAAGAGGAATAACAGGTCACAGAGTCATTTTAGGAGTTAGACTCCAAAAATGGGTTTTCTGAAACAGTTTTGTTTTGTGTCAGTGTCAAGTTTAGTTTTTCAAAAACTTAAGTGTGTATTTTTTCAGTTATTTCATGCAAAGTTATATCCTCTGCTCTATTGCCTCCTTTTCCCACAAAAGCAGACACAAAGTTGGTTGACATCTCTGAATGAGAAGAGGGAGCAGGCTCTATCAGCATATCCCAGGAAACAGCTTTTAATAGTATTTCTGTCTTACTATTGCCTTGCATGTGCTCCAGGGCAGATCATTTGCTCACTCAAAAGTTTGGGTTTTTCTCTGTAACAAAAGGACAATATTCTCATTCCTGATAAAGGACTTCAAGAGCTCCAGGGCAATATTCTGTTTTATTATCAAATGTTGTTATTTCTACTCAACTGGGTATATATTTAAAGTGTTTTTTGAAGTATTTGCACATGATAAGGAAATGTTAAGAATGCAAAACATTTGACTGCAGATGTGCTATTTTATTGTTGTTTTTTCTGTATACATTCTTGTTTCCTGTCCAGTGTTTCACAGGCAAGGATGAAATGTAGCCTTAGAAATGATATCATGGAAAGGAGGAATCATCCAGTTCAATCAGAATTCAGTTTCATACAATCAGAGTTACTAGGTGCCATACAGTAGGAGAATTTCAGAATTCAGTGTTTGATCTCAGTAAGAATAGCATACATCCATTTATTTCACCAGAATCACACCAGGATTACACTTAGGAAAATAGCATTTGATGGTAGAGTTTGAACACTTCATAGGAAAAAAAAAAAAAAGATTGATAAAAGTGTTATTTAGATGTATGAGCTCTCACAAGAATGGGAGCTTACATGCCTTCATGGATGTAACTTTTGCTGATCTGTCCCTATTCCCTCTCCCAACAGCCAGATGTAGAAGAACCTGAAATCATGGGGTTGAATACTTCCACCTTGCCCATATAAAATCCTCTGTAAGGATCAAGCACATTTGCAATTCATCTGTAGAGGATTATAGAGTCATAGAATCATTCAGGATGTAAAAGATTCTTAAGCTCATTGAGCATTTCTGAGTCCACTTCTAAACCCTGTCCCTTAGTGTCACATCTACATGTCTTTTGAATACCTGCAGGGAGGATGGTTCTACCACTTCCTTGGACAGTTTGTTCCAAAGCCTGACAACTCTTGGTGAAGAAATTTTTCATTTCAGGTAGTTGTAGAGAGCAATGGGTCTCCACTCAGCCTCCTTTTCTCCAGTCTAACCAACACCAGCTCCTCATCAGACTTGTGCACCAGACCCTTCACCAGCTTCATTGTCCTTCTCTGGACATGCTCCAGTGCCTCAATGTCCTTCCTGTGGTGAGGGGTCCAAAACTGAACACAGGACATGAGATGCAGGATCACCAGTGCCAAATACAGGGCAACGATCACTTCCCTGGCCCTGCTGGCCACCCTGTTGCTGATACAACCCAGGATGCCACTGGACTTCTAGGCCACCTGGGCACACTCCTGGCTCCTGTCCAGCTGGGTGTTGACCAGAACCCCCAGTCTTTTCCCACCAGGGATCTTTCCAGCCACTCTGCCCCAAGCGTGTAGCACTGCATGGGGTTGCTGTGACACAAGAGTAGGATCTTGTAGCACTTTGCCATGTTGAACCTAAAACAATTGGCCTCAGCCCATTGATCCAGCTTGTCCAGATCACTTAGTAAAGCCTTCTTACCCTCTGGCAGATCAACACTCCCATCCAACTTAGTTTCATCTGCAAACTGACTGAGAGTACATTCAATCCCCTCATCCAGATCATTGATAAAGATATTAAATAAGACTGTCCCCAATACTGAGACCTGCAGGACACCATTTGTTGACCAGCTGCCAACTAAATTTACCTCCATCCACCACTACTCTCTGGGCCCAGACATCCAGCCAGATTTTAACCAATGAACAATGCACCCACCCAAGCCATGAAAAGCCACTTTCTGTGGAGAATGCTGTGGGAAATGGTGTCAAAGTCCTTACTAAAGTCCTGGTAGACACCATCCACAGCCTTTTACTCATCTATTTATTCGGTCAAGATCAGGTTGGTTAAACAGGATTTGCCTTTCCTAAACCCCTGCTGGCTGGTTCTGATCCCCTGGTTGTCCTGTAGGTGCTGCATGATGGCACTCTAGATGCTCTGCCCCATGACCTTCACCAGCACCAAGGTCAGGCTGACAGGCTTGTAGTTCCCCAGACCATTCTTCCAGCACTTCTTGTAGATGGGTGTCACACTTGCAAACCTCCAGCCCGGTGGGACCTCCTTGCTGAGACAAGATTTCTGGTAAACTATTGAAAGTGGCATGGTGAGCACATCCACCAACTCTGTCAGTACCCTTGGGTGGATACCATCTCATCCCACTGACCTGTTGTGTGTCTAAGGAGAGCAGCAGATCACCATGTCATTTCTATTGGGTTATGGGGGCTTCGTTCTGCTCCTTGTCCCTGTCTCCCAGCTAAGGGGTTGGGTACCTAAAGAACATCTATTAAAGACTGAGGCAAAGAAATACTGCAACCTTTTGCTCATTCTTTGTCACAATGTTTCCACCTGTATCCAATAAAGAATGGAGATTCTTCTTTTATTCCTGATGTATTTCTAGATCCAATTCTATTGTCTTTTAAGTTCTGTTTGACATTAGTGCTTTCATTTATCCCCCTACATAACCTTATGACATCCTTGTAGTCCTGCTGAGTTGCTGCCCCTTCTTTCAAAGCTCATAAATTCTCCTTCATTTCCTGAGTTCCAGCCAAAGCTCTCAGTTCAGCCAGGCTGGTCTTCTTCCACCACACCCTATCTTTCAGCCTGCTCCTATGCCTGTAATATTTCTTTTTTGAAGAGTGTCCAGCCTTCCTGGACTCCTCTTTGCACTTCAGTACTGCCTCACAAAGGACTCTCCCAACCAGTCTTGTAAACAGGCCAAAGTCTCCTCTAACTGCTTTGCTATTACTCTTGCCATTTTTTGATTTCTATGTCTGGGATGGCTTGCAAGCACCACACCACTGAGCAGTCTTTCTTTGTTCAAAAACGATGGGTCCAGCAGGGCACTTTCCCTAGCTGGGTCACTTATCACCTATGTTAGAAAGTTCCACACACTCCAGGAATCTCCTAGATTGTTTCCTCTCTCCTGTGTTGCATTTCTATCTGTTAAATTGAAGTTTCTTATGAGAACAGGGTTAGCGATTGTAAGACTTCTCTTAGCTGCTTATAGAATATTTCTTCTGCTTCTTCATCCTGGTTGGGTTGTCTACAACACTCCCACCATGACATCTTCCTTCTTGGCCTTTCCCCTGATTCTTACCCATACTCAATGCTACTGACACCATCGTTAACCTCTAGACAATCAAAACTTTCCCTAACATACAGGATTATTCCTCCTTGCGTATCCCTTCTGAAGAGTCGCCATCCATTGGAGCATTCCAGTTGTGCAAGTCATCTCACCATGTTTCTGTGATGGCAACAGCATCATAGTTCTGCTGTTGCACAGTGGTTTCCTGTTTGTTGCCCGTGCACTGGTGTAGATACACTTCAGCTGAGTTATTGATTCCACTGCCTTTTTGGGTGAAGAAGCCCTAATCTCTGCATAACCATTCTCTCTACACTAAGTAGCAAGTAGATTGCACCCAACCAGATAACTCCTAGATCCCTTTTTGCTGTAAATCAGAGACCTTTTCTATTGTCTTTCAAGTGCGTGCACTTAGTGCTACAATGCAAATCCACCGTTTAATTTTGTTCCTCACTCACCCGCTCAGAATCTGGAGTGTTAAATGCATGTTCATGTAGAGTTGTGTGGTGGTTCATCCCACATTTGAATCAGAGCTGCCTCTTGATTAACTGTCTTTGACAGCTAATAATAAAGAAAATATAACATATTAATTTCTATTCATCCACAGCTATTTTTTCTCCTGGAAACTGGACAGTTTTCCTATGAGGTTTTCAGACTGCATACAGTAACTTTTAGCTGTCTTTAAGGGAGGAAAAATCTTGAAAGGTACTCCAACTAGTTTTCTACTAGTTCTTGAAGACATTTAGGACAACCTCAAAAAGTAGACCCTCCTGGCATTTTAGAACTGTGGTAAATGAGAAATTTATATGTTACAACTTCATAAATTCTGTAAAAACAACTGAATATCAGTAAGTGCACACACTCAGCCTGCTGGAAATGCCTGCTGGCATCTGGCTTACCATAAACCTCCATATAAAAGACAGTAATTTTCAAGGCCCTTAGCTTCTGTCCAAGGTAGAAAAAGATGTAGCCCATTAAGGCCCTTTGCTTTCTTGCTTGGTTTTTTTTTTTGGGTTTTGGTTTTGGTTTTGGTTTTTTGGTTTTATTTGGTTTTCCCCCCACAAGAACATAAATTAAAACATTTTCTCTTCTCCTTTTTTCCTATTAGACAAAATGCAGAGGAATTCGCCTTCAGCTAAAGTTGTATTTAATTCATGGTCCTGTGTCTAAAGTAATACAGTCAGGCAGGAAAAGGTTCTCAAGTCTACACACAAGGTGCCCTTGGGACACTGCCCAGACTACCCTTGTGTGATTATACCCTTCCCACAAACACTAACCCTAGGGAAGCAAGAACTGAACTTTTGGTTCATTACAAAATAAATAAATATAGCCATTGAAGTTTTACCATTGGAAATGAAGAACTCATGCTGGATACAGAAGAGGATTGGAATTGGAAACTCATCACAGATAAGAAAGTAAAATATGGTAATTTCCATGTTTCGTCTCTTGAGAGCTTGTCAAAATAAATATATTCAGAAACCACATGCAGATGCTCTCATCATTTTAGGCATTGTGCACCACCATATGAAAAAGGGATTAGCACAACAAAAATAAACAGGCCTTTTCTTAGTTCTTTCAAAGACAGAGTGGAAGGAAGTAGAAGAATCTCCCTCCTAATTAGAAGAAAAACAAATGAAAAAATTACTGGACTAGAAAAAAATAAAAGAATCAAAAGCAGAAAAAACATTCAAACTTTCTACCAAACTTTTAAAAAGAAATCACAATGAAGGGATTGTAGCAGATATTCTCAGAGATAAATACAATTTTTCTTCACTCAAGGAAGAACAATTTTTTTCTGTGTCCATACTAGCATCAATGCTAAGACATCAGTTATATTTTCAAGGTATCATTTCTTTTTCATTCTAAGATAAAGAACTTGCTTATCACTATGTTTGACTGATGTTCATGTGTTATTTTGATGAAAGAGAATAATTTCTGAGGCTATGTAAGGTATCTCCCCCATTTCACAACCTTTAATAAACACAATATCTGTGTTTCTTGTATCTTGACATTATCAGCAGTACATATTGCCATACTGTAACCCAGTTTAACTATTTAAAAACATGTTCATACTTTTGAAGTAGCTATTTTTGCTTTTTGTTCTTTTCCTTATGGAAAGAATTTGTGAGAAATAATAGCAGGGGCAGCCAAATGTTGATTCCTGACCTTCATGATGCCTAAGCAGAGAACACCAGTGTCCTTTGCCCAGCAGTGAAACAAAGGGTGCCAGCAACTTCACCATCACTGGGTCACTGGGTCTGTGTTGCTGCACATCCAGAGCCATCCTGCCTTTCCTGCAAGGGAGCAATGAGAGTCCCCTAGGAATTACTGTAATTCCTGTTTGTGGACTACAGTGGAAATGGTGAATTCCTTGGCTTTCCAAATTATGCAGCTTATATATATTGCTTTCACAGATGTGAGGTTCTTGCCTAATGGCTCACAGAGTCAGTAAAAGGGACACTACCACAAGACTTTTGATAAATACTATTTTAAAATAGCCTATAAGAGAGAATATTTTTATAATGTTATAGCTGAGATTTTCCAAATCATGTAGATACCCCCATACCTCTGGTCTGTATTCACAGAAACATGGCATATTCTGATTTGGGAGGGACCCACAAGAGTCATCATGTCCAGCTCTTAAATGAATGGCCTCTACAAGGACCAAACCCAAAACTGGTGTTACTAGAGCCATCCTCTGAGCAACTGAGCTAAGGCAGCTCTTCTACAAACCTTTTAGAAGTTTGAACTCTTTTAAGAGTAGCAGAAGAAGCATTTCTTAACACCTTTGTAAACCCAGCCTCTAATTCACATCAAATTTTAATTAACTGCAGGATCCTCTCTTTCAAAGGACTTTTTTCATAGCTATGGCATTTTTTTCATTGCACCAGAGTTGACCATAAAACAAGGTCCTGTTATTAGAGAATAAAACTTATTTTATTGCCTTAATTCATGAAGGCCTATTGAAATCAATAGAATATCTCCAAAATTCATGCTTCACCACTTATTTTAATTTTGCTTATATGTAAGAGATAAGTACAACTGGATTTCTTGTAGATCATAGGTCACCAAATTTAAACCAGATACCCTTGCTTTTGCCCTTACTGAGCTGTGCTTGACTGAAACACGCTTTCAAGAAAGACGTTCATCCTTGAGATGAGGTCATGGAGAACCAAATATTTCCTTCAACAGTATGTTGTATTGCTCAATATCAGTCCTTTGAATAGTCTTCGGTATTTTTTTTCTCTGCATATTTGGCTTCAGCTTTCATGAATTGATTGCTTCTTCTCCTATAGTACACCCTTTTGATGTCAGGTTTTGGTCTTTTTGTTGTGTGTTCTTGGTTTTCTTTCATACATTTCTAAGCTACCAATAACACTGTAAGTTGCCTCACTGACACCTATTTTATAAGTCAAACCCAATTAAGTCTTCAGGCAAACCTTGCAAACCTTGCAGTCTTCCTTGCAAACCACTATTTCTGGTTCTTTTTCCTTCACACTCTTCAGTTTCCAACATCACCTTGAGGATCTGGAGACCAGAACACTGTGAAATACAGACACTAATCCGTATATCCAATCATTTTAATTCTACTTACTGCTTAACCTGTTTTCATATGCAGAATCTTCTAAGGCTCTCCCCAAAAATTTTTCAACAATGAATATCTCAAATTGAATGCTCACATTCATATCCACTACTTCAGTCTGGTTTTAACTCACACCATTTCAGCATGATCTGTGTTCATGGGTTCTAGATTCAGTAAGTATTTATGAACATCTTGACCTACATGATTTCTTATTTTTCAGAGTCTCTCCTTTTATCAACTCCTGCATGGTGCAACAGTCTCCTTAACAGGGATTTCAGAGGAGTTGTCAATTAATGCAAAATGAAACTTAAATACTTCCAAACATCCTTCAACATATGTTGATGATGCTTGGTTTATTATTAATGTAGACTCCAGGGGAGAAGCAGGATCAGTGCATAAACTCTAGTCTGTTAATAAAATGGACCAAAAGGAGGTAACATCTCTTCAGTGAGACAGAGGTAACCTCTCTTCAAACTCTCTAAGTTTCCCAGGGTCCTGGATGCCATGGAAACTCAAGGCTAAACAAAGATGTATGTAATGGGATAGGAAATGGTCCTGGGTTCTAATTAGTGGTTTTAATAAGCTATATTCAAAGTTTTAAATCTACTGAAGTCCAAAAATTTTGCAGTGTGAGAAGTTCTCCATTTCTCAAGGAAACCTGAACAAACTTGGAACAAGCTCCCTTCCTTTGCTACAAGGAAAACACACATGTGCCCAGCCCCAAAGACACATCTCAACGGAGTTGGTAAAAGCTATCAGCCTGTTTGAGCTTGCAGAACTGAGAGCTGAGGCTGCCTGTGTTAAGAATCAAGTCAGCCACATCAGCACACACACTCAAAAGAGAAACTCCTGTAGAAGTTGCAGCTGAGTGCCTTATCTCCCAAAAGAGGACCTAGAAAGCAAAATCACACAGACAGTAGAGCTTGAGCAAGGGCCATCCAAGTAACTCACAGTAAATTTCTAACACAAAACTGGGGGTAGAAGTGTCTGGGGAGCCCCTTTACACTTATGGGGTTGAGTTCATAAGGTATCTCTCATCAGTGACAAAAGAGAGACATATTTAATAAATGGGGTAGAGGAGACAAAAACATCCTGAAAATCCCCTGTCATTTACCTTTTACAAGTACAGAGGTCCAGAGGCTAAAATTCAGTAGAACTAAACCAAAATTGACACATTTTATAGAAATAGTCTGAATTTTTGCCTCTTCCTATAATGGGACAACACCACCATGAAACACTGGCTGTTTTACCCCCTGCTCCCTCTGGCACTGTTTTTCCAGCTTCCAGGGTCAGTATGCCATGAAAACCCCTGACCCCTAGCCAAAATCACACAGTTACCTTTTAGCTCTAAGTGTATTCATTTTATGCTTTGACCAGACCTTACTAGATCAATAGGACTAAGCTTTTCTTCACTGGAAGATATGTTTGCCTTTATCTATGGCTGAAGGTTTTTTGAGTATTTCAAGGCTTATTTAGCTCTTCAGCTGAAAACAAAATTACCCTGTCAAAAAGGCAAAACATTTGAAAGAAAACTGTACTTTCATCACAGACTTTCTTCAGGTAAGCTTCAAGTTTGTTGAGAGACTTGTGGTTCCATAACTGTATACAAACAAGGAAAAACTTTTGACCTCTGTTCTTTCTCAGAACTATATTAAAAGACAAAAAGCTTTTTCTTTTATTTTTCCCATGAGGAAGATTTCCTTCCCTTTGAAAATACTACATCAAGATAAAATTTTCTTATATCCATATACTTTCACATAAATATACTTAATTTTGTTTTCATGTCAATCTAAAGGGAGTAAGAATGGAACACTCCAAAGCTGATTTTAATAAATTAATAATAATGATGCTATCCTGTTTAGGCTTCTACATGTGCTACTCGATATAGAATAACCTCAATCTAAGTGAGTTTTCAATGAAACCCTTCAAAAAGGAACATGGATTTGAATTTAAGAATGAGAAACTTTATATTTACACCATAGCAGATGAAAGAGATGCTATCTGTAACATGAAAGCTTTGAAAACATTAAGTCCAAGGTAAACAAAGAGAAGTATAAGCAAGTGTTCAGCAACTACATTGGAATTTGCAGTGAGATGTCAGTAGTCAAAGGCACATCCGTTCAGGCTGGCTGAGGACTGTGACACTGTGACACCTTCCATCTGCTTTTGAAAATGGTTTTGGCCCTGAGATCCCAGGGTTCCTGTTCTGGTGAATTTTTCCTATGTGAAAGCTGAGGGCAGAGATTTCTCTTTTTTTTTCAAGTCAGGGAATGATGAAAGAATATACTTTATGAATCAAATTCCCTTTTCTTCCATTATCTGGTTCTGTGTAGAAAATTTAAGGTGGTAACATGAGTGAAAAACAGAGCTTGTAGGACCTAAGGGTTGGCAAAATTATGAATAAGGGAGAAGTTTCCTAGTCTTTAAAAATGAGAAAGGACATCCCAAAATACATGATGCCTGGGTAGCATCAGCTGAGATTCAAAGGAAACCTGTCCACAAATGCAAAATTATACCAAAAATGATGCAATGGTCAGGACCTAACCCCAACTGTGGCCAGAGCTTCTAGCATGTCTGAAGTTGGATTATAGTGTCCATTTGCCTTGTACTCCTTCAAACCATTCTTTTCCTAAAACAGACAATTTCAGAGCTCTTAGATGGTGAGATGTATGTGTTTGCTTGACTCACTTAGAATATCTCCATGTTGAAATTATAATTGAGAAAGACCTCAGATATTTTTTACCCCTCGACCTCTGTCACAAGGATAATTTTTTTTATTGTGTTCTATGGGTGCTTTCTGCAGTAAGTGATGTTATTTCAGCCTTAATAGGCCATTGGTTTGGAGACCATTTTCCTCACTTGCAAGGAAAAAAGCTAAAATTAAACTTCACAAGGGCAATTCACTCAGGGAAGGGGAAGATTTTTACTGCTCAACAGTGACACCTCTTGATACTCAGCAGAATATTACTGATAACCTTCAAAGATAATTTAATGCACTTTTCAGGACAGAGTATTGCAGGCAGTGCAGT
>VZTR01022982.1:259054-271500 GCA_013400775.1 Chaetops frenatus | reverse complement strand
ACACATGCCATCCCAAGTTGTGGGAACAGCATGTATATCTCATGGATTCCCAGTACTTGGATTGAATAAAAGTGGTATCTCCAGGACACTTAGGGGAACCCACCACCAAGCAAAGCAAAGTGAAGAAGGACTAGCAGGACTCTGCAGGAATCTACATGGTGATATCTTTGTTTAATTTCTCCCTCTCTCCCTCTCTCTCTCTCTCTCTTCTGTCCTATTTATATCTCTCTACCTCACATGTACGGTCATATAAAATCTGCACTGTTGACTTTGGCATATGGCCTCATTTGCACCTTAACTTGGGCAGAGGCATTTCTTAATAATCAGATCCTAACAGTATCCATGAGGCACTGTTCCTGGGAAATATTTTTTTCTTTGCCTCAGATATATCAGGGCATTACTTATGCACATTGACAAGCAATTCTAAGATTTCTAAATGAAAAATCTAAACACCTGATAACTACAGATGGCCTTACAAACCCTCATCAGCTACATTTTGGAGATCTGAACCAAAAATAAGACTTCATTCTACCTCAAACTAATATAACTTCAAATCTCAGTCTTTTTTTTAGCTATCAGAAAAAGCTTTTATTAATTATAATGAGCTTCAGATCAAAAATTAGAAGACCTTCAGGAGATATATTTGTTGAGTTTCATGGTAGGTAAGTAGCAAGACTTGCTCACGAGTATTTCCTACACTTTCCTACACTTGCTCCAGAGTACTTTGCCACAGCACTTCCAACCCTTGGGGTTGCTTATAATCCACAGACCATCCTCAACTCTCCAGATTATTGTACATTTCTTCATGAAATATAAAATCAGCAGTCAATCACTAAGACCAGCAATGATAAACACTTACTGATTGAAACTTTGGTGATTCATTCACTCTCTAGCCAGTTATACCTCTAGAACTAATTGGAAAATTCCATTCCTATTGAACTGATGCTATGAGCCTGCATCTTTAGAGGATTTGAACTTGAAATTCAGGGTCTCTGGAATATAAGACCCATCTCCCCTTCTTCAAGACACTGTTTGTAAATAAATAAATGAAAAAACAGCTCTGAATCTTACTTTGAAGACATTATATCAGGCTCTAGAGAGAAACCAGGCAGTTTTCCAAAAGAACTTTTACAGTCAGCACACTGAAAGCACTCTATCAGTAACAAAGGGGAAAAGCAAATTCAGCTGAATTAAAACTGCTCTAGACAAAAAGGAACCAAAGACAACAATGATAATTAAGAAAAAAACTGTGTATATTGGTCACGTTATTCTACTGCTAAAAAGTGCCAATCAGTCACAAGAAATTAGCTCAGTTAAAACAAAAACAAACAAACAAAAAAATCCCACTGAAAGTAAATGTCACAAGCCATGTGCACCTGGGCAGCTGGAAGAGCAGTCAATAAGGATTGTTAATATACACCAGAGGTAAATACATTGTCCCATCAGGAATTTTACAAATTAAGGCATTGGTGGGGACCACACAAGAGAGGAGAATGGCAGGCAATAGTTTTATCAAGAGGCTGGGGAAAAACTGACTTACCTGGGACCAATGAAAGCTTTCAGAGGCACAAGGAAGGTATGGAGGTGCCCTGTGAAATGACACTACTATGGAGTCCTCAAGGAACTTTATTTGAGGGCTATCCACTTCTGAAATATATACTCATTTTGGTAAATGACACTTCACTTAGATGAAAATTCTCAAGAGTTGTCCTCCCAAAGAGAAAAGGTTACAGGCTTCACATCATAAATGTAAAAAATCACAGAATTTGTACAAGTCCAGATAGTTACTTTTCTTTTCATAAAGGGAGACTGCCTCTGAGTCTTCATTCTCCTTGTTATATACTCTCATTCTTTCTCCATAGAACCACTGCTGTCACATGCAATCACACACAAATTAAGGCTAGCAGATGAAAAAATAAAGAAAATCAAATGCAGAATCTGGTTTCCAGCAGGACAGCTTCTATTCTTATTGAAAACAGGCAGAATTTGAGCTTATTTTACTAAAAGCAACTCAGAAATGTACTTAAAAGCTCTATACATGTACACACACCCTATTTCTGCCATCTCTGTAACTAAGAGAGGAAAATATGTTGACAATCACCACTTTCCTTTAGCCTGGCAGCTGTGTTTTTCTCTCTCATAAAAGCCAAGGACATGTACAGGGCTCGTGCTCAGAGATGCCACAGGGCAGACCTGGCCAAAGAGAGGAGCCCTGCCTCTGCAGGTACATGGATTCAGTGATCTAACAGGATGTTTTGCATTCAGGTTTTGTGACTGAGTTCATGCTAGGCCTAACTCCTATATATGTGCAAATGCTACCCGTTCCTCATTAAATAACCCACAAATATTCACTGGGCTTCTGTGGAAAGAAGAACAATCTCACACCACAACCACTATTCAGAAAAAGACCGGGAGAATTTTTCATTCTGCTGACATTTGGGAGCCTTGTCCTTCTCATCTGGTTTCCCTTTCTTCTTAGCTGTTGGTCTTAATTTAATTTACTGCACATAAATTAATTTGTAGGTTGCATTTTATTTTCTGATCCTCTCAAATCTTTTTGAAAGGATGTGGGAGATGGAGGGGAAGTATCCATACATTTAATACATCTGCTACACACAGAAAAGTTATGAAATAGCAAAAGCAGTCATCATTCACCTATTTTGGGGTTTATTCAATTGATATCATCAGTAAAAGTCTTACTGGTTTCAGTGAGTTTGGGGCAATGCCAAGTCATTTTAAAAGTTCTGTTTTCCTTTTTTAATATGTGTTAAAATTTAAATTATACTGTAAACATGATCAACTTTACCTTTCAGAGAGATGCTAGCCTTTATCACCTCCTTATAAATTACATGGAATAATTTTTTTTAAAAATCATAGCACTGCCTCTGCAAGAAATCTGTATTAGCAGAGAGAGATACTTTTCTAATTTACATCTAGAAATTGTAAAAATTAAAGTTAAACTCAAACACTCTGCCACTTGTACCCACGTTGTCTTATCCATCTATGGTTTTCTCTGACATTGCAAACTCAGTATCCCAAAACTCAGTGATAGAGAAGCAGTCTTATCACCCATGGTTGTCTATTTTCTTCTGTGTTGTTTCTGTTATTGTGGCAATGCAAATAGGAAAAAAATACCTTCTGATCCTTAAATAACAGGAACTAGAGAAATGCAGCTATACAATATGATCCAGCCTTCTTTTACCTGAAGCATTCTTTTCTGATGCTGTTCTTTGATCAGACATCTCTAACTAAAAAAAATAAACCTGTAGAAGAGAGGGTGATATTTTCTTCTGAATCCAAAGTTTTCATAACTACATATTAAATCTAATCTTACTTAACAGCCCTGTTGATGGCCATTAAGATGGCAGCAACTGAATGCTGTAATTAGAAGGGCTGGCAAATATAAAAAAAAAGACACAATATCCACATTTATTTGAGGCCCGTTTCCAAGAAAAATAAAGCTCCCACTACTAGAAAAAAAATGCATGTCAATAAAAAAAGGTAAAAAGACTGACCTCTACCTAGCAGAAGAAAATAATATTTGCTAATGCATGCTAGAACAGATATCCATGTTCCACAGAAGTGGAAAGTGAAACAATCAGAGAATAAATTCTTATTTGGTGAGTCCCCAAATGGGGGCAGAGAGAGGGGCAAACTGCCTGTATATCATACAGTCCATACTTTGTTATATGTAAAAGGGACATATACTGGAGTCAGAAGGTTTTTTTGAAAGGTTTAAAGCAATAAAGTTAGTAGCAGTCAATCTTCTTGAATATATCAGATTCTTATGCATGCATTAGTTTGCTACACAAAATAGAAAAGAATCTCTCGTGGTCTTTTTTTCATGCATGTCTCCAGGGGAAAAAAATTGCTATAATGTACAGGAACTTAACTTCCATAATGACCCCAGAATGTTCCAAAGCATGTCCCTTTTTTCTTGAAGTCAGTGTCTAGTACACAGTTACAACACCTTTCTCTAAAATAGAGTATCTGTGGCTTTACCAATCCAAAAGGCAAAAATAAATTTCAACTCTAGTGTTTCTGCCTCATCCTGTATGATCAAGCTAAACTGGAATCCTGAATCAAGCATTCAGCTGGTTGATTCCTTCCCTGAATATCTATGTGCAATTACCTTCCCCATCACCCTCCACAAAGCAGCAGCTACTACCCTTCCACATCCAGAAGCAGAGGCAAGTGCTTACACATCTGCATTCTTTCCAGAAATCTCTCTCACCAGTCTTTCATTGTGAACTTTATTGCAGGGACTACACTTTGGTTGAATCTATGGCAGCCCAGAAAGCAGGGGCAAAAAGAAGGTGCTGACACAGTCTATGGACATGGAAGAGTGTGTGTCAAAATTTAAGTTTGCATTTTGGACCACAGCTATGGGGGAAAAGAAACTCGTTAGACATTGGGGAAGCAAAGGATCCAAAGGATCAGGGTGTTAAGGTCCATTCACACAATCAGCATCAAATGAAGGATAAGGAAAGGGATATGGTCTTCCATTCCAGCCCTCAGACTTTCAGGAGGAAATTTTTGAGCATGAGGTTCTGATGCCTTACAAGAGCTGGATAAGCTCGTGGGAGACTGCTTAAATATAAGTACTGAAAAGCACTATTATTTTATAGGTAAATTTAAATTTTTTTAAAGAACATTCTAGAGTAGTTTTGCACATCCTTCCAAATTTTGTACATTTTCTGGGCAGAGTTGATTGAAAAAACGAAACACTGGTTTTGGATATTTTTGCACAGAAATTTCCTTCAGGTGCTTCTGGTAGAAAATTAGTGGATTTGATTTGTTACCCCAGCTCTAATGTATACTTGCTGCTAGAATTGACTACACAATGCAGTGTGGGACTTGCCCATGAGCACCTTTACGTCCTTCTGGTGATTTTAGCCACTCTGCAACACTTCATAAGTAATACTAATACAAAGGATTTCTCACATAGCAAAATGTATTCACATATTCAGACAAAGAACAGGTGAGAGAGTCTGGGCTGCATTCCTGCAGAACAAGAACAGCTTCTTTGTCCTCTTTTGACTGTACACATTACAGAACTTGCACAGTTCTGTACATGCCGTGTAGCCTTTCTCACCTGATACCACAGAACCAAAGGGGAGGAAAGTACATAATATTGAGATGTGAGTCCACAAGGTCCTTTTTTAAAATTTTCTTCTGCTAGCACTGATAAATTAACCAATTAAAAATGATGCTTTTTCCTCCAAAGGAATTTTTTAGCAAAGCAGTGGAGAATAGCATGGAGTAATATGTATTGAATTCCAAGTAAAAAATCTAGCTGCAAGTATACATTAGAGCCGGGGAAAAATTCAAGTCCACTAATTTTCTACCAGAAACACCCAAAGGAAATTTCTTTGCAAAAATATCAAAAAACAGTATGTCTTCTTTTCAATCAACTCTGCCCAAAAAAATTCCAAAAATTGGAAGGACATGAAAAAGTGCTATAAATTTTGGTTGTTGTTTTTTTTTTTTTTTTTTAATTAAAATTCATCTATAAAATACTCATGCTTTTCTGCACTTATATTTAAGCAGCCTCCCAAGACCAGCTGTATTAATCTTAGTGGCATAAATAGACTTATAGACAGAAAAGGGTTTCTCTTGTCTTGTCATAGTATTAAGCACTTGAAGAAGACTGGGTATTTCCTGTACAGAGAGTATTAGTAGTGCAGTGTTTAATCCCAAACATCTTTAGATAAATCTTTCCTGCTTTATATCTCCTCCTATCAGGTGCTCCTGCCCCTTTGCCTCTCTGGCTCTCACTTAGCTACCTCATGGGCACTACAGCCATGAAAGTATAAATGCCAAGACTGCAGACTGTTTTTTTTTTTTCAAGTAAATGAAAGCCTCAACACAACGTAAATGTTTACAAAATAGAACAAGCTGTTTCAAGTGTCCCTTTTAAGCTTTTATTAAAGAAAAGCATGGAAAACATGAATTCCAATGCTTCTTTCTGTATAGGTACATTAGAAATGAGCAAGAAAACCTTCAGAAGAGGGACATTGTCACTGCAAGTACACATACTGCAATACAAACCTGGATAAATTAGTGAGGACAATAGATTTCTCTGATCTTGATAAGCTGATAACAGGAGACACGGAAGCTCTCACATTTCAGGGGCTGCTCAGTCCCTAGCTGGATTACTGTTGTTTTTTCCAGAGCAGCCAGAGCCCTGCAAGTTTGTCTTCATGTGACAGCTGAAGCACATATTCTTAAAAAAAGATAGACATGTGTTGCATGTAGAAACACACACGCACACACAAAGACACAAGGAGTTTTGAAAACATGGAAACAAAAGGCTTTTTAGGAAATGGTAAATTAATTACTGTGCAATTCCGAGTTTAAAAGCATGGCATAGCCCTAGAGGTAAACCATGCATGTATGACCACACAGTAATTTCAGCTGTGAACAACTGCCAAAATGTTCAGATTCAGAATATTTTGAGTTTTTGAAAAGTAAATAAAGTAGCTCAGGTTCTCACAAAGAAGAATGTGAAACACAAATATCCATACTGGAGAAAACTGTCACATATTGTCTGTATCCAAATATTTCATCAAAAAAATCTTGAAATTGAGATATCGAGAAATCTTGATATCGAGAAAGGTAGAAAAGTAATAAACTTGGACAGACATAGCAACAAATTGTTCAGAGCCAGGGAGTTGGACAAAAGCATTATTGATGCAATATGACTTATATGAATATAGGCAAATACTAGAATTTAATTTAGCAGTACTTTTTGGTAATACTTTACAAATGCCATTTTTACCTGCTGTGTTTTATACGTCACTGAAAACTATTATCTGTTGCAATAATGTTAAAATGCTAGGTTAAAAACTATACTTGTTTCTGTACATGTGCCGTTTAAGCTAATTCTGTCTTTTAGCAAGAGTACCTCAAAGCAGCTAGAACAACATTCAAGATAATAGTTTTCTTTATGGATCTTCTTCTCTTAGCAGTGCAGCAGATGAAGTAAGCAGGAACCTGCCCAGCAGGTGAATTTCTATTAAAGGCTTTCTGTGTCCTGGCAGCGGCTCACAGCATTGATATTTTTCACAAAACACTTTTTATCAAGGAATCAGCATTTTTCTAGTGACAAGTCATTTAATAAAATTCCTGACGTGGTCCCACTACAATGCCTAAACAACAGTGATGCAGTTAGGACGGTTTAAAAGGTGCACCAGAACGTAAGCTTATTGCCATCTGTAAAAAAATCTGCAGCACACACAAAGGATGGTGGCTCGCTGGAGAGAACAAGAGGGTATTGTCTTTGCAGCCTCATGATTTCGTTCTCCGCCTCAACATCCCATGGGGCAGAAAGTCTCCTGCCCATTGCAGAATCACTTTTCTGAAATGGGAGCCTCATGCTTTCTGAGCTAAACAGCTTCAGCCCTGGCTGACACCAGTGCCTGCTTTTAGCCTGTCATTACTCAGCACACTCTCAGACCTGCCCTGTAAAACCACGTTCACATCAAACCACGGTTTCACACCAGTGGACACATCCAATACGCTCATGTGAAGAATGCATTTGTTTCACATCTGCCCCAACATGCTCTCATATTCCTCACTGCTTAGCAAATAAAGCCTCCTGCAACAGAAAGTACACTCCAGGTTGATGCTCAACATATTACCTCTGTGGTGAAAAGGCTTCACAGACTGTCAAATAAATTCTTCTTAGGACACCACCCTAAATTTCCTATATAGCCTATAGGAGTTATAGGATATAAAATATTTTATAATTTATTTCCAAACACATAGTAATTTGTCCTCTGAGTGCTCCAAGAATGTTTACAAACTGCTGTGCAGGCTGGATAGTAAAGCAGTTCTGGTTAAATGGCCAGTGTAAGGGTTTAGGGCAATAATGGTCCAGTTTATAGAAGTGAGGGAACAGAGGCCATAGAAAGGTAAGGGCTGAGAATGAAGCATAATAAAAACTACAGTTTCACTCAGTTGTTCTACAGGAATGAACATCATCCACTCCTGCTTTCCCCTGCTGCCTAGAAGGCCCTTGTTACAGCTGCACTTATAAGGTTGATCACTTGAAGGTAGAAAATTTTCCTTTCTATGGGCAAGTATGCAAACTACTCCGGTAAGTTTGAACGATAAGTAAACTGTCCTGAATACTTCAGGAAATTTTTTTAAAAAGGGATGGAAAGAGAGGATCTTCAACTCATAAAGGGAAGATGGATTTTTTTTTTTATAAAGTGAATAGCTGAAATCTGAGGCTTTCTGTTCCAGCTCTGTCACAGACCCTTTTGTGACCCTGACCCGTGGTCTGAATGCATTTCTCTTGAAGTCAACACGAGTTTTATAGCTGTCTTTACAAAAATCAGCATGATTTAAGAAATTTCAGGAGCACTTGTTGACCTCATATCCATCATGGAGCAGCATGATGCAGACGCACACCACTGAGGCTGTGCTCAATGGCATTCAGCTGGTGCAGCCTGGCCCCTTCCCATGCAGAGATTCCAGCTGGGGATGAAAACAGCTTTACCCAGTGCCATGCTGTGCCCGTGCTAGTAATCTCTCCCTCTCAGCCTATCTGCACAAGAGACATCTTGACATTATAACCAAGAGACTAAATGAAAGACAGACACTTGACAACCGGACCTGGCAGCTAGCCATTCCACAGGAGTCAGAGCAATAAATGATGGTGCAAACTCAAATATAATCTAAACCATCCTTGCAGAAGTTTATCTCATTTTTCTATCCTTCTGAAGGAATTTGCAACCATTTGTTACTGTGAGTGTGGTAACACCAAAATCACCAATATTTTACCTAACCCACTGAATTTAGATTACTACACACTTGACCTGATTGATGTTAGAGATGAACAGCTTTCTGACCTCACCACTGCCTGATTTAGCTTTATTTTAGAAGGGATACCTTACAAACATACAAACAAAAAAAAAAGGAAAGGTACTCTAAATTGACGGAAAACATTTTAAATTTAGGTCTAGTACAGCCTAGAACACCGGTTTGAGCCCTGTCTGCACCATTTTCACTGCTGTCCAAGCTGCCAGCCTGCAACATCCTCCTGCTGAGCAGGCTCAGGCACAGCCTCGAGAGCAGCCCTCACCACCTGCAGGGGTTGGAGATCATGGACCCACAGGCGGCCGAGAAGAGACTGAGGCCAGCCAGGGATATTTCTCCAGCATGGCCGAGTTCCTCAAGGTCAATGGGGACAAAATTGGAGTCCCCAACCCCCTGAGCCCCCCGGGACTCCCGTATCTCCCCCCCCCAAATTCCAGGAGACCCTGCAGAATCTCTCCTGTGTCACTCCCCCCCACCCTTCCTTTTCCATCAGAATTTGGGTTTGGGGGGAGTTTTTGGAGGGTCCTCAAGGTCAAGGGGGACAAAAATGGGGTCCCCACCCCCTGACCCCACCAGGACCCCCAAATCCCACACTGCAATGCCCAAATCCCCAGGGATTGCCCCTCAATATTATCTTACCAATCTTTTTATAAATACCAGAATTTGTAGTTGAAATGTCTTGGGAAAGACTGGGGGGGATTGAGGGAGGGTCAGGGAGCTCTGGAGGGATTTTGGATGGTCCTGGATGAATTTTGGGCAATCCTGAATAGATTTTGGGAGTCTTGGGGGGAAAAAAAAAAAAAAAGACAAAAATCAATAGGCATTAAAATTACCCTGGAATTTGCAGAAAATTTGTGCCAGAAAGCATATTATACAGCATAGGGACCTCCAGCTTCAAGTAAGATGTGGAGTAAATCTGAAAAATATATTGCGCAATGCATCAAATGCAGCTGAATATTCATTAGACAATATCAGTGGGTATTTCTCTGTTTAGTTTATTCTGCTGAAATGACAGTCCTGGCTTCAACAGCATTTACACGATTGTATGATAATAAAGACCTAGGTCAAGAAAGCTTTACTGGAAACTAAAACACTGAACAAAAATATATCATGTTTATGAATGTTTTCCAGGATTTCATACTTGCTCCTGCTCAAGCAATAATGCTATTTTCTGTTTTGCAGGCCAGATGAAGCTTTTTCATCAGCTTGTTTTTAATAATATTTTTTGTATGAGAGTTGAGTTCATGACCCTCTTGGCTGGTAGGAAGGGACTGTCCTATCATCAGTCCTTCACTTCCCACTCTGCCAGAGTGATGTGTGTGAGAGCATGCTCCATTCCCCTCCTGCCTGGGAACCAGAGCAGGGACAGACATCTCTCCATGCTCCTCCTGCCCCTTTCCTTCCCTCTCAAGAGGGCCTGAGACACTGTCTTCTCACACTTCAGCTGGGAGGGAGGAAAGGGTAGAGCTTCAGCAGCAGATAAAGACACAGACATGGGAAGTGCTGGTTCCAAGGTCTCTCTGACTAATGGGGCTGCCTGGCCCTTTCGTGGGAAGGCAAAATGTCCCATTAGACCTGTGGCTGTGACACTGACAGCAGAGGGCAGAGCCTTTTCCTTGCCTACATCCTCATGGTGAAAACCCTCCCCTTCATCCCCTCTGCAAACCTGCTCAGGTCAATCACAGGCACAGTGGCACTTGAATCCTGTGAATTACTCAGTTGCTCTCCAAGAAAGACGTGCCCTTGACGACTGACAGAAAATATGACAAGAAATGTCTTTTTGAGTTAGGAATTCTTCCCGACCTCCCTTGTACAGCAGCAAGGGCCACAGACAGGGAGCCATTTGTAGCTGTCACACTGTGTCCTGCCATTATTGCAACATTAAACTTGAATTATGGGGCTGCAAAAAGGTGGTGGGTTTTGAAAGCATGAAGATAATCTTACACTGCCAGACATTTGCATGCTTCCCAAGGTTCCAGGTAAATGCTGAAATGTAATTTTTTTGTTTGTTTCTCAACTACAGTCCTGAAGTGCTTTGTGCCAAATAGCAAAGCTACTAGGAAATATTTTCTGATATTTTCAAAAGCTTTCTAAGAAAACACAACACTTCCCAATTGTAGAGAGTACATTTAAAAAAGCAGCAAGAGTCTCTGCAAAATGAGTATTTGAAATAAATCTTTACTCCTTCAAGAAGCTTAATAGAAAACAAATTATTTTTCTGTCCCAGGAAGAATGGCTTTTAAAGAGGGCTTTGTTGTTTTGGTTTCTCTTTTGGTTTGGTGTGGTTTGGTTTGGTTTGGTTTGGTTGGATTGGGTTGAGTTGGATTGGGTTTTCCCCCTACTTTTTGCATCATTTTGTTAAGGAATCTCGAAATAATCTTTTCAACAAAAAATAATTTATGGATTTGATACTGTTATTTGGAACATCTTGTATTTGAGGAACATATTTTGCTTTCATCAGATACGGACATTTGTCATTATAGAACACTTACAATTTAATTAAAAAATAATTTCAAGGAAAAATTTGGTTCTGACTGTTTCTAGGTTTAAATTCCCCTTTGGAATTTTGACTGTCATTTGAAAAGAGTTACCATACTTCTACTTCTGTACAGCCACAAGAATTTCTAACAAGAAATACTCTCTCAGAATTCAATAAAAAGACATTCACCAGATACAAAATCCATCACAAGTTACATTGAAGTATTATAGCCTGACTTTACAATTTATCTATCAGATTTTTTCAAGAGAAACTCACAGCTAAATAACCTATGCTTCAGATAATGGAAGTCATCTGGCTAGGCAACAGATTTGTGATAGCAGATAACTGATCTGGCAAAGCAATGGATTATAGATAATGATATTCACAATATTCGAAAATAATCCACAACAAAATAAAACACTGATATTTTAATGATATGTCTTTAACACATGGATCAAAGTTAATCAAATTTATTTTTACAAATTAATTATCTGAAAACTTTAGCAGTAAATTATCTGTAGATAGGCTGTGATACTTTTGTAGTGTTTAATGACTACATTTTAGCCAGGGGTTTTTTCACAAACTGGTGAACAAGCACTCATTATTTATGCCTTTCCTTGTGAATCACACAGGACAATTTCTGTTCCAGATCTGGGTGAACAGCACCCTGTAAAAAAAAAGGAGGATCCCATTTTCCGACTGTGTTATGTCTTGCAAAATCTCAAACTATGTTCAGTGAACATTACAGCACCAAAATAGAAAAAGCTTTTAAAAATTATCCTTAGAGGATATTTTTGTACAAATATTTCTGTAACAAGTTACTGATTTTTCCTGATACTCCTGCTTTCATATAAACTCATAAATAAAATCTCACACCCCAAAGTTATGCAGGCACACAAATAAGATGCTGAAGGGCTATAAGCTTTATTGACAAGAATATTTACAAATATTATTTGGCTACAGCTATCCCCAGCTGAGCTTTACATACCTTCTGAGCTGCCACACACACACCAAGGAAGTGCATCAAAGCCATTTTAGAGGCAATTACAGCAGGAAGGAGGAGTGAGGAGAAAGGTAGGTATTATATACATACAAAAAAAAAAAAAAAAAAAAAAAAAAAAAAAAAAAAAAAAAAAAAAAA
>VZTR01022982.1:242797-258903 GCA_013400775.1 Chaetops frenatus | reverse complement strand
AAAAAAAAAAAAAAAAAAAAAAAAAAAAAAAAACAACACTGCAAAACCAGTACATGATGACTTTCATACTCTCTGGAAAGAAAATCCTCTCTCCAGACTGAGAGTTCAACATTTTGATGTTCCGAGGTGGTGGAAACTTAGGCCTGCAGGGAAATTCCTGGCACAAGTTTCCCGTGGCAGGGAATTGTTTTTCTGACAAGAAGCAAGAAGTGATGAAGGATGTTCTTAGGCCATGAATTAGTTTTGGTTTCCTCACTACTAACATACTTACATTAAAATAAAATGCTCCTAAGGTCTAAGAAAAAGGAAGAGACAAGGATTTCCTGTAATAAAACTAGATATAGAAATTACATAGGTGTTTAACTCTTGTTTATCATATGATTACATATGCCTAAACTAGCATCCATTTTTGCAAACCCATGGAATCATAGAATCACTAAGGCTAGAAAAGATCTTTAAAATCATTGAGTCCACAACTAACCTGGCACTGTCAAGTCAACCCCTAAGCAATGTGCCTAAGCACCATCATTCTACTCAAGATCTTTGCAGAAATTGCATTTCCATTTCAAAAATCCTTGTCTCCAAACCCTGTTCTCCAAACTGTTCAAACTTTATCTGAACCTATGTGTCAAGACAGCAAGACATTAACTTTAGGATTAGGATTCATCAATATGTGGATGACTTCAAGGAATACGTCCTTTAAATTGGTAATTAACCTGTTCTCCCAGCAGTCATGACTGCACAAAGCCAGCAGCTCTTTGGACCACGGAGAAGGCAGGAGAGGATGGAAGTCTGCAAGGAATTTCTTTACTTTATGACTCTAGGATCACTGGATTATCACAGGGTAATGGAAAAATTCAGGCTGGAAGGGACTGCAGGGGATCTCTAGCCCAGGTCAAAGCTGGATCACTGATCTCCACAGACTATAAACCAGCTCAGAGCTGGGACTGTTTTGAGACCCTTATGTACTACCGCCCCTAAGAAATTGCCTGATAGAGTGTATCCCATCCTATCAGACTCTGAACCTATCAGTCTGACCATGGTGACCCAGGACTTTGTGGACACCTGAACTGGTGTCCACAAATACATCTGAGTATTTCAGTGAATGCCAAAGGCAATACTCTACTTCCTTCAAAACTCCCCACAGGTCTACCACTTTGCATTTCCTTTTTTAAGGCAAAAGACAAACACTAGGTAGCCCAGAGCCTTCCTTCTTCTCCATGCCTAGGGTTTTGTGTAAAGGCAGTTCTGTACTGCAGTGCTGAGACTATTTATCAATGAAGGGAGGTAGCACAGTTAGGTGCCAGTTCTGTGCCTAGATTAGAAGAATTATTGTCTTCTGAGACAAAACCAAGACACTACCCCTCACGGAATTCTTTATGCAAGTAATCATATCCAGTCATTTATATTCAAGAAAAACATAGGACAAAGAAAGTGAAAGCAAAATCAAACCACAAAACTGTACACTGATCATCCTGTGTCACTTGCTGACAGACGAATAAATACGAAACTGGAAAATGTTGTTAATTCAGCTTGCAATACAGAAGAGAAGTTCATATGAACAAAGAACATGGGAACATGCATAACATCACACCATCATTTTATTTGAAGAACAAAATCATACCTGACAATTCACACTTAGCCTCTTGTCATTCTTTTCCTGTATCCTCAATGTCTTCTGAATTACAGACTGTGTTTCTCAACAGAAAATTGTATTTATCTTTCTCCCTTTGAAATCCTGTCACTGCTTTAAAACTGAGAACTAGTGGAAAATATCAGCACATTCACTTAGAAAAGGCTGATGGTCTTCCATCTCAGGTGAAGGCACCAACTTCGGCATTCATGGATTTCAAACAACATAAACAATTATGCTTTTGTTTTCTAGTTGAGTATAGTTTCTGCTGCTTCCTCTACTCCCTGCAAGAAACTGATATTTTTCTATAGTGAACCAAATATTGTCTGGCTGTCTCTGCCATTTTATGTTTTTTGGAGAGACTTTCCCACCTGATAAAAACTTCACATAAAATTGAAGGGGGAGTTTATAGATAGCATCTGCAGTATGTAAGCCCTAAAAATACAGCATGGAAATAGGGAGCAGGAAGACAGAAACACAAGGATAAAAGGGCTGGGGTTTTTTTCTGTTTTCTGTAAATATATAACAACTCTTTCAGTGCACCCCAACAACTGACAGAGGACCCCATAGACCTCATCTACAAAGAATCTCTGTCTTACATTTCTTATGTAGCGGGCAAATGATCTGTCAGGTTATGCATACTCTTAAATTCTAGACAGAGTAGATCACGGTCATATAAGAGAAAAATAACACTAACTTGCAGCACTAGCTTATGATTTAGGTCAAGGGGAATGATTTTTTTTCTCCATTGCAAACTTGACTGTACGATCTTCAGTAAGTTGCCTCACCTTCCAGTGCTTCCATTTCTCATCTGTAAAGTCGGGACAATAGCATTTTCCAGGTATACTGTGAGGAAAAAATACATTAAAGACTGGGAGATTGCCCTGGTAGTACAGTGGTAGGAACATAAAGGAGCCAAAATAGAGTTTTGCTATTGAAGGTTGTCATTAAAATACTGAGTAGTGCTTCTTATTAGAGCTGGCTGGAACACTTCCCATCAAATACATACCGATTTCATCATTCAGCTTTCATCAGAGCCAAAAGCTTTTTAAAAAAATCTCAGTTTTGACAATGTTTTTGAAGGAAAGGTTTCTTTGATGCGGGCTGGACACCTCAGTTATTTCCAGAGACAGGGGTCATGCTTTTCAAAGCATCTAAGAGGTTTATCTTTGACCCTATGGAGAAGAAAAGGTTGAAACCTAAAAGGCTACTATGCTACACAATCACCATTGTCCAGCCGGTCCTGCCACTCCTGACTCAGAACACACTGGGGAGAAGAACTCCTGTGCAAAGCAAAGAAAGTGTCTCTTCCAAAAAGGCCATGGAAATGAAACTGTTGGGCAGGGTTTTCAGCAACTGCCAGCTAATCCATTCAGAGTCAGCCAAAGTGCTTGGTATGACCTACCAACTTTGGCATAAGTATGAGCTGCAGCCTGATTATTCAAACCATGACTATTTAAACCTGCATTTGCAGGCCCATGCTGTTGCTTTCCATCTACATTTTTCTGGGTTTTTTTCCCCCAATCCCACATCAAGGATATAAAATTCCACTTACGCAACATTGGGGCAGTTTGATCCAGGGGAAGTTGTGCAACATTTTTTTCAGTTCCTGAATGCACACTTTGAAGAAGTGTCCCTCACACCCAGCAGCTCAACAGTTCAAGCAATGCCATTGTCTCTACAATTTTTTTCTTTTTTTTTTTTTTTCTTAAGGAACAAGCAGTAGTGTAAATGTAACCTGATTTAAAGCATATATATACTGGTACCAGCTGTATTAGGGAGCATATGGATAGATGTGATGGTTTCATTTTCTAGCTTAATGTACAACAGACATTATTGTAGAATTTAAAAAAAAAAAAATTAAAAATTTAAAAATAACTTTTAAAAAAATCCTCAAAAACCATCTCATGACCTTTCTACCCCCTACGAATGCCTTCAGGTTTCTATCCAGCTGCCTCCTGCTTGGACTGAGACAGGCGAAAACCCCTCTGTGCAGGAGTGGGGGAAGGAGCGCGAGTGCGGGACCGAAGGGTTCAGGCTCCACCTAGTGGGAACAGCCTCCCTTCCCTTGCAAAAACCGCTCCCGGGTGGGCAGTCTGTGCTCCCACACACGGCTGAGGGCCGGCAATCGCCCCCAGAATGGACAGCTGGAAGGACAGATCCCTGTTGAGAAGCTGTGTTCCTGCACAGCTCCTGCGCTCAGCATCCCGGCGATGCTCAGCATCCTGTGCTTTTCCTGCACCTCACTCGATGAGCCAATCCTCAGCTTATTGGGCCAGTGATCTGGAGGTAAAGGGTACAGTTTGATCCGAACTGTTTACTGGAATCTGCACATCCCCCAAAGGACCAAAAATTACTCTCTACTTCCTAAGCATTTCAGGGCATAGTGATGCCTCATAAGCAAACATGGACTTTCCCTCCAATGTTTAATCTCTGTCTCCTTTCTCCCTCAGGCAGCAACTCAAAGAAAATAACCCTCAAAGGGTATGATTTTCTGCTTCACATAAAGCTTGTTATCCTGGGGCTGCTTTTTCTGTTTCCTCTCTTCTATTCTCTTTCTCCCCTCCCCTCTCCAGAACAAAAAAGATCATACATCTCATCAGGATCTGTCTTCATGGGAGATGCTTTTTTTTCCTTCTTTTGACAACTTCCTTTTCATAAGAAGAAAAAGTGTATTTCTTTTTTTTCAATGTAATTGTATTCTGCTTTGAGTACTTTGATGTAGTAACGACTGTCATGAAGTAGATATGCTTCTTGCTGTTTTATGAAAAAGACATTTAATCTGAAATACTAATCATTTAGTCTCATGACTTTTCCCATCTGTTACAAGCTTCCTATTTTTGGTGGGAGGGGGTTAATTCTGGACATTTATTTTTGTGGGCAAAGTTACAGATTAATTATCTCAAGTAGAAAAGAATCTTTGCCTAGCATGTTAAAAATAGCCCTTCCTGAATTCATTTTTCTTTTTAAGGAATTTTAAAGTCCTTCATTTTCCCCTCTGTAGAAAGTAATTTTTTGTAATTATGATCTAAGGATAGAAGAGAGTCAAAGATTCAGAGAGATCTAACATCTTTTATTAGACTGAAATAGACCGAAAGAAGAGCCAAGGCTTCACACACACACTCCCCTAACACCTGAAGGGTGCTCTGCAGACCTCAGAGCAAGCCTTTTTTTGCAGTGAAAATAATATGGATATTCTTTAACTCCTATTGTATCTCTTCAAACAACTGACAGCATTTCAAGGAGTGCCATCAGAGATTTTGTGTCTTTCCAGCTAACAGTAAACAAGAAATCAAAATTTGAACACTGCACATTTGTTTTCCATAGACCATTAAGTTAGACTCCATTGTTAAATTTTAAGTTATTCAGTGAAATTTAAATAAAGCAGGTTTCATACCTACATCCTGACAAAATTAAAGATCATGTCTGATGTTGCAGAGGTCTAACAGTTCAGCTGAGTATGCCAATAGCTTCTCTGCTATCTCCCTGCACTGGTTGCATCACTTAATTGTGCAAGTGTGTTTGTGCCCCACTCTGGCTCTCTTGCAAGCAGAAAAAAAATTCCCTCAGCTTTCAGCTGAATAAAGGTTTATGCACAAATCCAGCAGAAGGGATCTGAAAAGGCAGGCAGCTCTAGGAGATATTTGGGCTTGGATACAACGCTGTGCTATAGATGCTTGGACACAAACAGCTTTTTGCCTGCATGGACCCAGCATAGGAGAGAGGGATGCTCTGATCCTGCAGAAGAGGGTCAAAGGACCAGGAAATCCAATTGCTGGCATGCAGGCATGTGTGAACCATCAGCACTGACACTGTGTGCTGCTAACAGTCTCACAAAGCACTTCAGGGGGTTTGCTATTTTCTCTCCTTGTCTTTGCAAGATTTGAGTTATGCTTTCTGTGTTGTTTTGTTAGTGGCATTCAGTTATGTTCATACTACTTACTGTGTTTGCTGCTGCTTGACTGTTTGCATGCAGTGCCTGCTTTTGCTAAATAATGGGGAGCTTCTTGCTTCTATGAAACCTGCTGCCTTAAGTAGCCTGTCTTTCATCCCCTCCATGCCCAAACAAAAAAAAGTTTGAGCTGTTGTCTAAGGATTTTGAGACCCTTAAGGCTTCATTTTCTCTCTACTCTGCTATTGTATCCTATCACATTTATCTCCTGCCAAAGAGGAGCGGGATCAAGGCCCAGTGTAAGCCAGGAGAAAATAAAATTTCCAATGTTGTACCTGTGCAGAGTTAAGGGGACTAGAAAGATGGATTTTGCATGGGAGAGAAAGCAAGCAGTATAGGGTAGAATTGTACTCATCAAATGAAAGCTTTGTTCAGGGAGCTAGTAGGTCTTGTGAGGTATAGCTTGCCCAGGAATTGGAAAACCAGCCTTTCCTCCTATGCTAGCTCACAGAATTTGAAGAAAGCTTTTTCTTTTAGAAGCCACCCACAAGAGATGGGACTTCAACTCCTCTCATTCTTCCCCTTCTCCAAGGTGGGGTACCCTCCCACAGGAGACAGTCCTCCATAAATTTCTCCAGGTGAGTCTTTCCCAGGGGCTGAAGTTCTTCACTAACTGCTCCAGTGTGTCTCCCTCTCATGGGCTGCAGTCCTTCAGGAACTGCTCCAGTGTGGGACCCCTGTGGGGTCACAAGTCCTGCCAGCAAACCCACCCTAGCATGGACTTCTCTTTCCACAGTCTCGTGGATTCTGCCAGATGATTGCTCCAGGACAGGCTTCCCAACAGTGTCACAACCTCCTTTGGCCATCCACCTATTTCAGCATGGAATTTTCTGACTGATTGCTATCTGCCCCACTGTGGATCTCCATGGTCTTCATCAGGGGCTGCAGTGGAGTCTCAGCTCTGCCACCTCCTCCTCCTCCTTCTTCACCGACCTTGGTGTCTGCAGAGCTGTTTCTCACACTGCTCTCACCTCTCTCTCCTGTTCAGCTTGTTGTGCAGGTTTTCTGCCCTCTCTCTTCTTAATTCTGTTATTCCAGAGGCATTACCACCATGGCTGACCAACTCAGCCTTGGCCAGCAGTGAGTTCACTTCAGAGCCAGCTGGCATTGGCTCTGCTGGACACAGAGGAAGCTTCTGGCAGTTTCTCACAGAAGCTATCCCTGTAGCCCCACCCCCCACCAAAATCTTGCCAAGTGAACACAAGACAAATAAATGTAATAATATTCTCTTTGCGATATTGTATTTATTTATGTTTTGAAAATATTGCAGGCTTTCTGTGCTAATTTTATTTATTTTTTTTAAGGCCATTTCTCATTAAAAGAATAGGTGGAAAAAATGCCATCAGCTATTTCAAATACATAAAGTTTCACACCTGCATAAATGTCTGTAAGACCTAAGGAACAGCCCGTGGGTGGTTTTGTTCTGTGTTGGTTTGAATCTCCTAATAAAATAAATTTTCAATATAAAGGTAGGTGCAGAACATTATTACTGAACCTGTGCATACAGATGTTACAGCTGAGGTATATTAAACAGGCTACACCACCTGATGAATGGCTTCTGCATATACAGGCAGGAACCAGGTGAGTTAATGAAAAACTGCTATAATTAGCTGACCTTTTCATGGTGCATGACATATTGAAATTTTGTTTGAATAGGTGAAGTTCAAAAAAGGTATTTCTGTCAATTCCTAAAATATACATTCTCTTAATATATGGCACTCCATTCTGAAAGAAGCAAAGCTATTTCACAAAGACATAGTTCTTCAAATGTTGTCAGTGGGTACTTCTGATTTTTATGGCCATTGACACTTACATAAATAATTCTGAAATTTTTTAACTATTTCTTTATTAATCAGTGAGATCCTTAAAATATTAGGGGTTTTTTGCTTATTTTTATCCAATTACCAGTGGTCTGCATATGGATAAAGACCAAGTCAGTAGCATGTGGGAAGTGCAAGAGGACTGAGCTCACCCAGGCTCCCTGCCTTCAGTCTCCTAAGCCTTCTTTCCTCTTTCTCTTCACACTGACCCTGCCTCTGGTTTTCTGGTGTCCCACACAAATTACTTGAAGACTTATTCCCAAGGCACCAATATTTTAAATGGTATGGACTCATGAACTGTCCATGTGAAAATATAGCTAGTTCCCCCTGGGTTTCTAGCATTGCAGGCTGCAGACTCTTTTATGAAACATTTTGCAGCAGAATAGAAGTTTCCATTACATCATGCATGGAACGACTTTAATATTGATCTAATGTTTTATACAAGGAAATAGTGTAATACTGCCTTATAAAAATGACTTTCAAATGCTAAATGTCAGCATTTTTAAGGAACGTGAGAACAGCTGTACCTGGCCAGAGACAAGGTCAGACTAATTTAGCATTCTGTCTCCAAGAGTTCCCAATTCCCTAAGTGCTTTGTAAAAAGTGTAAGAGGAGGGCAAGCATAGCGAGATGCTCACCTAGGTTACTCTCCCAGCCTCCAGTAATCTGCAACTCAGGAGCTTTTGGCATCAGGCTTAATGAAAAATACCAGGAAAGCAATAACATGTCAAAGTAAAGCATGCACGAGCCTATTGCTTTATATATTCACGTATATAAATTGAAAACACATATAAGACTCGGTCTGATCCTAAGACCCTTCAAGCAGACATTTTTTCTCAAACTTTTTTGTTACTTTTCTAACAGATAAACCTCTTACTAGCCAGCCCAAAGATAACCCTCATCATCTTCCTCATCTGTCCTCATCACCAAGAAAATTAAATATTGAGTGGCACAGGACAAGAGGTTAAACAAGAAGAAACAACATAAAATAAAGATTCCCTGGTAATACTCTGAGAATTTAGATTCAAAGCACCTGTGTGTCAGAAGGGGTCAGTGTATCCATCAGATCTTGTGCCAAAATTGTTAAAAATTACTGCTCAAGGTTAGAGCTAGGTGCATAAAAGGATTGGTGCACTATAACAGCCATTGGTACTTTGCCATCAGAAGCCTCAGTCACAAGGTTGGGCAATTCTATACAATTCATGGCAGGGGAGACAACCAGTCAGGAATCAGATTTATAGGAAAAAGAATAAATTTAAACCTTTATGCTCCAAATTGTCATCCCTAAAACCCTTACCCAGCTGTAACCTAAATCTGGATATACCTAGAATCTATTCCTAATTTCATTTTTTACCTTAATGTACTTCAGGTCCTTGGAGTAGTTCTGGCTTTGTGTGTTGTGTATTGCCAAGCGTGCCTGGTTTTGATACTCGTGGTTGTCTGGGGACAAGGTGGGTTGTCAGGTGCTCTGACTAAGCACTTATAAAATGAAGAAAAAAGGCACCTTCCTGTGAGAGCTCTTATAAACAGTGAGTTTGGAGGTGTCTCACAGCACCTCTGGAAACTTCTTATAGAAGTTTACCTTACCTCTGGTAAGGTAACCTCTGGTAGCTTCTTATAAATCAGCCTCCAAAAGGGAAAATACCCATCTGGACAAGACCTCTGATCCAGCACTGAGCTGAACTTGTTTCTCAGGGGACTGTATCTGCAGGCAAGAGGCTTTTTCTAAAAATATTGGAAATGCTTCTGTCAGAATGCAGCTGTGCCTCTTTCCTTGGCCATGTACCCCATGGGCCCTCTCTCAGAAACACTCACTGAAGTATTTCATTCAAATGAAATTAATTTTGCAGTCAGTCCGAGATGGTCTTTTCTTTTCACCTAAAAGCCTCACAGGATGCTCTTGAGGAGAGGTGGCAGATTTCAGTTCTTTGTCCCTTCTCACACTGAAAGGATTTGAATTTATGTGTAACATTGCCACCACAGTGACCCAGATATCAGGCAAAAAGATATTTTGGAAAAAATTTTCCCTCCTTTGAAGTGTTAAGTTTTGTATAAAGCACTTCAATGGCTATTGAAACCAAGTTTGCTATCACTTCTGGCATTAGTTATTTCATGATTTCAAGGATGTCTTTTGGTAGCAGTGGCAGTCTGTGTAGGCTAAAGTCTGTTTACAACCATTTACAGGTAAAGAAGTCAGTCCTCCCTGTGTGTGTCTTTTACATTCATTTCATAATCTTTTGTTCCTTTGCCTAGCTCTGAAATAGAAAAAGTAGACTTTTATAGAAAAATATAATAGAAATAGAAATAGAAAAAATGTGACCGAGGTTTGCCTAAGTGTTTGGATTGTTTCTTCCATTCTGTAAGCATGGCTTCAAAACAGAAACTATTTCCGCTACAAGATTTGCATGAAACAATATCAACAGCAGCAAGAAAAGATAACTCTTGAGTGCAAGCCTAGCTTATTCTTTTACTAATCTCTTTTTTGATACAAGTAAACCCCTGAAAGGGATCTTCTTTTTATGATTTATAAGAGATTGAGAAAAGCATCTTCTTTTAATGTTGCAAGACCTTTTGATATCCACAGATAGGTATTGTTATGGTAGCATGACATATTCTTAATATGCCACAGGTCAGGGTTATTTGTATGAACATATTTCTAATGTAAAAGGTGTAACTGGAGGAAAATTAGATAATAAGCTTGAACTGAAATGGCAATCTTAATAGTAAGTATTATTATAAAATAAACACTGTTTGCATATAAATATAAACAAAAGTACTAACTGTATTGTCATTAAGAAAAAGCATTTATTGCTAGCAGCAAAAATATAAATGTTTCTTGAGGTTGTAAAATCTGCTACATTTGAAAACATACTTTCCCCAAAGAGGGAATTTTACAAATGTCAACCCCAAAGCTAAACCGTGTTTGTATTATCATTCTAATGTGCCTTTCTGTTCTGTTTTTCTCTTTTTCTTTTCCTTTTATTTTTAATAATTCCTTACCTGATCACTCTTCTTCCCATTTGTGCTTTGTCATCACAGCCTTTTGTTATCCCTCCATTACTCCTTGTAATAGTGCCTTGTCTCCCTGCTTTTTCTTCAGTTTTGCCTTTTTGTTCTTCCATGATGTCACTTTCAGACATGGAAGATTTGGCTATTCAGTTTCTCCTCAGACACTGGAGGAAACTTGAAATCACTGTCTCTAAGCTACCACCAATATCACACTGCCACATTATAGAAAGCAGGGATGATTTGGAGGTGAAGACACTTAAAGATATCCTTTTGATCTACTGATTCAGGCATGATCCAAGGAGCGGGACAGCTTCTGTCCTTCTGCCCCTCCACCTGCTCTGGTCATCACTGGTGATTATTTCTCTCTCATTTCTTTAAAGGACTGCTCAGACAGTCCAGAACAGATTTCCAGTGCCTAATTTTCAAGTTCCTACTTCCTTGAATAGCAGGTAGGCTGTTATTTAGGCAGTTCATTGGGAAAGTTGAGGAGTTGGACAAGAAGACCTTAAAAGGCCTCCCCCAGCCCAAACACTTTCATGATTCTGTGGTTCTAAATGAGGCATTTTCAGCACGAGTCAGCTAGTCTATGTACTGGTTAAACTCTAGGCACCACAGTATTCATGGCCAGCAGAATACCGAGATTTGAAATTAAGAGTTAATATTTGCCACCTGTAGATATTTAGATGCAGATTGCAGCAAGGAACCTTTTGCCAATCCAGCATTTAGCACATAGTTAACAGAGGTCTTTGATACCTATTCCATCTTACTATTAAGTAACACATACCTAAGGGTATATATTCTTGCTATATTTCTTTCAAGATGTCAGTTTTTAAATACAGCTTGAAGCAGTGACACCAGTATGGGCACTGACTTCCCTAAAAGGTATCACAGTCAGTCTGGCAATTTTCAGGTCAACCATTCAGCACCCTAGGTTTTCATGAAAGGATGCAGCAAAAAGCCTCCTCTGACTTCCACGTGCAAACACATCCACAGAGATGGACAAACTCCCAAGTTTTATCAGTGTTATCTGGATTCATTCCCTTAAGAGGCCTCCTAAGTTACAGATATTGCACTGCCACGCACCACAACACATCATAAGTCTGTTTATGGATCTGCTGTTTTTGTTTAGAGCACTTAGATGGAGGACACAGAATCTAGATCAATTCTTTCTTTCACTTAAATTAATCTCTTCCTAATTTAAGAATCCTTAAATTGACGTTGTTTTTCTCTAGTTAATAATTAAGGGGGAAATAGTGTAATTACTTGGTCATGGGACCTGGTATTAACTAGTCACATTTGTTATGGAAATACAGGGAACAGGTTTACCACATTAGGCAAGAGACTCACACAAAGGTGGAGTTGATAGTCATGTAGCAAATTGCAGATCCATGTGATAAATTACATTTATCATGCACCTTTGACTGACTCACCTGTGTTCTGCCTACTAATCTATCTCTGTCAAGATTCATTCCAGCACTCTTAACCTCTGAGTAGTTCTCAACTGTCTGCTATTTTTTAACATTCTGTCACAATAAAAAAAATTTTTTGTTCTCCAAAAAGTGCACAATTTCCTCACCAAATTACATTTGCATTAAGAAGGAAGATGGGCAATACTCAGTTCCGAAGCAAAGAGATGTTTGAGGTTCTTCTTATTCTCAAGAATGCAGAAGAAGCATGTTCCTTTCAGGGGTAAATAACTGGTAAAAAGCTTTTTCCGTGTGAACTAGCTTAGATATGCTGGCATTTACTAGACCTCAAGAGTGGAACACAGTGATTTATAGACAAGTTGCTTAGGATAATTTAGAGGTTCAGAACTGTATCAGTAATCATTCTGAGGCCTATGTAGTTGCCTCATAGTAGCAAGTTATTTAGCTTTTATATAGAAGGAAGTGCAATAACAGTATAAATTTAAAAAAATCATAAAACTTCCTCAACCATTTCTGTAATGACTTTTATGTTAAATTTGTAAAATCTCTTAACTGCATATGTGTTATAAAGTTTGGTTTTTTTGTTGTTGCTCATTTGGTATGATCTCTGTGATAAACTCTGGGATACACCACAACTCATACATAGTGTACCTGAGCCCAGACTCACACCATTTGCCTAAAAATACCTTGATTTTATTTAGTGATTGGGCAACTGCAAATACTTTCACCAGGTAGGAATCTAGCTCCAAAATACTTAAATATCTTCATTTTTTTTTACTTTGCTTTTCTTTCTTTTACTTTATGTTATAAAAATATTGTAATGTGTATATGATTGAGAAAGAGATAAAAGGGACACATATTAATGAAAGAATTCAGATTTTGTACTATCTAAGTGCACACTTCCAAAAGGGACTTTGATGAATAGACTGCTAATTGGCTTTATTCTTATATGTTTTAGCAAAATCAGAGTCTAGCAGAGTTTACATTATTTATTCAATAAATTGAATGATGAATCTCTAATTTCACAGTTATTTACAATTGTGCTCATATTTCCTGATTTATTCACAGACATGGAGACACACACACTTCTTCACAGCATCCCAATACAAGCATCCAGTGTAGAAAATTTTAAACTTAATTACTTAATTTTGGCACTTTTGCAACCAGCTATACACAGAGTATTCCAATTGGGAAAATTTCAATTATAAGTCAGTGACACTTGAGCTGCCTATATTATAACACATATTTTTTTGGGAGCAAAATTACCTATTACTGTAGATTAGGGTTCAAATTGCAATAAAAATAATCTTAAATTAATCAAAAATCAAATTAAAATTATCCAATGGACAGTTTTTGCAAGAGTAATCATGTGAAAAAACTATTCCCAAGAAATATTTTACTTCACAAAATGCTCAATTCACTAAGAGTGTTCAGATATTTGTGTTGGCTGGTTAAGCGTATCAAGTAATATTGTGTTTCTTTTGGACTGCACAATTTTCTTTTCGTTAATCAGCAGACTACATAAAGGAGCTCAAAAATGCAGAATCTAGAATAAAATCCAACACCAGCTTCAAAAAGATATTTGATTATTAGACCATAAATTCGCTTATCTGGAGTCTTTCACACTAGTCCTCCTCATTTGATGAATATTTGCAGAAAGCAAATTCAACCATTATATCAACATGCTTGAAGTAAATTTATTTTAAAATCTGAATGAAGATATGTAATGTTTGCCTAGAGCTATAAGAAATAGGGCTATGAACACATCATGCAAAGCTTTGAATTTTGTTGCTGAGACACATTACCAAAGGTTGTGCTATCAAGCAAGACATAAAACACAACTGTAGGATCATCTCTTATCTAAAAGTTCAGAACACAGTTTGAAATTATAAATTTTGAAGGGATTCCCACACGAGCATAACCATGTTTTGGAGATTGTCATCAAATACAATGCTGAAGAAAAATTATTTTTCTGCATTTTTTCTACATTTATAAAGTTTTCCTTCTAATAAAATTCATGTTGCAAAACACATAATATGATCTTCTATATATACTTCTAAAGATGGATATGTTATGTATTTATACACATGCAAGGGATGTTTTTCTTCAAAACATTCTTACTTATGCCCTCAGGAAAGAGGAAAACATTTATTTATTTATTTTCTTTTTAAGGAGCTTTCAATTTTGGATTATTTTTACAGGCTATTCTAGTATTTTCTTTTGAAACAAAGAAAACAGGAAAATATTGTGGAAAGCAATACTCATTATTTTAAGACTTTTTTTAAGGTTCAACCAGTGCATAACAATTGAGAGCAAAGGGAAAAACTGCTGTTCTCTCTCAAATATTATCTGTATACATGGTTATTAGAATATCCGATTCTCCCATATATGTTAGAGGCACCGTCACAATGTATCTTGGTTAAAATTCTCAAGATCACAGTGGACAGAACCACATCCTTCAAGGTGTTTTTTGTCAGGAAAGACATAAAAAATGTTGGGATCCTTTTCTAAGCAGGGCACTTTTGCCCTTTGTGAGTGGTAGACCTGTGAGAAAGGAAACTGCTAGATTGTTCTTTAACTGAAGCAAAGGTTCAATTTAGCTGTTTTCTTATTGCCAAGAGAGAAGCCTAAGTATATCAGCTTTCATGTTCTATAGGAAATGAAAAAGTATAGAACTGGATTACTTTCTGGTTTTTTTCAGGTCTGGGGTCAACCACGAACAGCTTTTGGGTCAATCTCTCTGCATCACACTCTGCGCATCCTAAGTTTTCCCTCCATCCATGTAAGGCTGGCTGCTGGTGGTAGTACTTTGCACTGCCTTCTTAAAGGTTGATGAGGTGATGTATCAGATTGGCAGGCTTTTGTAGTCCTGGCAAACCACAGACATATGATAGGCAAAAAACCTCGGTCCCAACCGGTGTGTGCAGTGTTAACACCAGGCGTAATTTGTTTTCAGCATTTTTTGCATTGATAAGAGTCAAGAGAGAAAAAGAGGTATGTTTAGTTGAGTGGGAGATAACAAACATGCAGTGCCACATTCCCTCTGTGTGCTCTTTGTTATCAGCAGGACTAGTGGCATTATGTACTGTACAATGAAAGATAACCACAGAGTGAGAGATAGCTGGCTTTGTAGCTCTATTGATTAAACAGGACAGCAGGCTAATCAGAAAAAATGTTACAGGGATGGGAGTCGAGCCACTTGGAAAGTGTGAAAGATGATAGCTGCAACTGAAATGTTAATTTTTTAATAAGATTGTATGGCAGAAAACTGTTTCCTGAATTATTTGTTTTTATTAAAAAAACCTCAAACCTATGCACAGAGAGGTATCACTCCATTGCCAATTTGCAAAGATAATAACACTACACATATCTGAGACAGTCACAAGACAAGATACAATACAGGTTTGAAGCCTTCCCAAATAAAATTCACTGGTCTAGAGTTTTGCTACATACCAGTATTTACATGGGGGTAACCTGTCAAACAAATAGGTAGGCAAACTACCTAAAGACTTTAGGGAAGGTTTTTGCATGTAGGAATACTTAAAAACTTCAGAAACCTGTCATGCCAAAAAAGAAACAAATAAAGACCCACAAACAACCAGAAGAAAAAGAGAATCCCAAAATCATAAAACCTCCTTAAGGGCTTCATTACTATTTTGTGACTCTTATTTGTTTATTGCTTTGCTCAGCTCTAAGCATTTAGGTATTTTTCACAGCATATATCTGTGTCAAGATGAATTTGCTTGTAGGTAACACATTTGTATAATTTGTCTTCCAAGCTTTTGTTCAGTCTGGGACTAGGAAGGGCCTGATTGGAATACGATGGATGTGTTAGGTGTATGGCTGTAGAAATTTTGGCCAGCTCTGCAGGAGCAGCCTAGAATTATGAGGATTCAGAGATAATGTAAAGTCATTATTTTCCCTCTTGACTTTTAGCTTTGGGGTCTGTGCTGCATCTCCTAGAGGCAAAATATAGAGTGTCACCTGACGTGCTCTGCATTGGAGTGCAGGATTTCACTGGAAAAGCCTCTTTCCATGCTATTAATATCTCTGTTCTAATTTTATGATGTTGCTCATGTTCCTTTGGGGCTTCATTCATAATCCCCTCTGGTGGGGTGTAATTTACTGTATCTCTGATCCATCTCTCCCTGCTAGGAGCTTCCTTTGCTACCTGCTGTCTTGCAACATGGCAATTTACTATTGACAATGTTACTGTGGGTAGTTGGATATGATGACTCGGTATAGCAATTTCTGCTCTTTCTTCC
>VZTR01022982.1:221857-242758 GCA_013400775.1 Chaetops frenatus | reverse complement strand
AAGTCACAGGAGGCACAGCACTTGCATTTCTGTGTTGGTGAATGTGTCAGTCCCAGCTCTCTGAGGTGATGTTTCAGATGCATGTTGGAAGTTAAATACGTTGCTTTAACCTTTCTTTATCCTTTCCCATACAGAATGATGCCATTTAGAAGCAACTGATAGAGCAATTTATACTACACCTTTGACAAATTGAATTTAATAAACAGCAACAGCTTAATACAGTTTTAACAAATTTGCTCATTCCTCCACAAGTTCCCTCCTCCACTCCCGCCTTTGCCAGGCTCCTGGAGCCTACAGCAGCCCCTTGGCAATATTCAGCATTTAGACTGCGAACTGTCCTTTGTCTTTGAGGAACAAAAATACTCCCAGGCAGATTCTGGGTTTACCCTGAACTGGGAGGTGAGTCGTGATACAGTAAAGGTCACATAGATGATTTGCAGCCTGATTCTGTAGCCACTTAAGTCACTGCCTAACCCTTGTTCCTTTAAGAGGAGGAAGGATTGAACTGAAAGCTTTATTATGCAGTTGAATTTGCCTTTTCTGCTTCTTTACATAGAAGCAACCCCAAGACCTCTGTTCAAAATTCTTCTAATTTGGTAGAAAAAGTAATATCAAGAAGTTTTTAGCTGAGGCTTGAACCTTTCAGTGAATTATTTTATAAGAGATCAGTTTGATTTTAGAGATAATTTGATTGTCATGCATTTTTAAGTAAAAATATCAAAACCTGTTTTTTTCTCCAATTATCCCCTCCTGTCAATTCAATATTTAATTAATACATTAGCCACTTCATCTGCTTTTTCAAAACTCACCGATTCAAAAATATTTTTTAAGTTATTTCTCAAAGAAGCCAATTATACCGGCTGATTCACTAAGACACTAGCAACACCTGTGTTTAAATTGTTTGGTGTTCAAATAGATTTTGTTCCATGATGACCAACACCATGTCAGGATCACAGTAAGCATTAGTCCCACTAACCATTCAGTGCCCACTGAACCTGCTCCTCATCAACATAGGGAGGGTGGTGAAAGAGACTCCATTTGCAAGATGAGCTCAAAGTTGCTAATCATTCTAGTCCGAGTGCACACAAGAAGAAATATCTTTACTCAAGAGTCAGAGGTTTTCTTTACCATGTGCCTGCCTATGTATTGCTTCTTTCACTATGCTTAACACCAGAATATACCGGAGATTTTACAGACTTCATTATTCAGTGGTTTTACCAGTTGACCAATAATACCATCCCATGTTTTGCTAGGTACATGTGTGTTTATAGTTACTCAAAGCCCTTCCAGAGCATAAAATTAGTAAAAATAACCTTACAAAAAAAAGTCTTATTTGCAGTTAATTTCTAATTGCTCCCTTTTCACCCCTATTACAATATCCTGAAGATTTTGCTTCAGGCATGGGCATTTTCATCCATGGATTTACATGATTTTGCCCCTATCGTTGAGCCCTAAGGTCCCACTGTGAACCAGAAAGCAAGTGACCAACCTGAAATCAATTGGCCCATACCCAAATTTAATTAAACTTCTTTCCTCAACTCTAGAAGAAACTGATTTCCCTCATTATTACTTATGTGGATATTATGTGAAATTAATTCTCCTTCACTAAGTTATCACTGCATTGAGCAGACAACACAGATATAATGTTATTAAAAGTAATGAAATAGGTTCATCAGCAGTTAACGTTAATGTTTTGAGTCATTGCAATCTCATGTGCAGTTTAGGATAGAATTATTCAGCTTTGAAGCTCCAAGATGCAGAAGGTCAGCTGCTGAAGGGTTTGCAAAGGTTTTGTCATAAGGCACTATTTACACAGAGTTTTCTGTAAA
The DNA here is from genome assembly GCA_013400775.1 of Chaetops frenatus. NCBI lineage: Eukaryota > Metazoa > Chordata > Aves > Passeriformes > Picathartidae > Chaetops > Chaetops frenatus. Next base: position 240,929 of record VZTR01022982.1, on the reverse strand, counting down.
CACAAAAGAGAGGCAAAAAATTGATTACTCTTCCTCTCTGTGGGAGGTGAGAGGAAGACCCCTGCAGTAGCCCTGCAGGTCAGGAACACTGTCCCAGTGTTGCCTTTGCTAGCAACGAGCCACAGGTTTTCACTGAGTTTTCAAGGTCTCAAGGTTTGTCAGGATTCATCTGTCTGAACCTTTCTTTAACTGCCACCAACTCTGTTTGAACAAAGCGCATTAGCTGTAAGAGTAGTGTGTCCAATGACCAGTGCTAACACGTACTATCAAGTAGTCATGCTGTGGTCAATTAGATATTTATTACTCTAATATAGCAATGTACTGTAGAGGAGAAAAAACCTGGTACAACAGCAAATGTCTTAAGAAGTGGAGACACAGAATGTGATGCAGAGGAGTAGGCAGGGGATGGTAAGAGAGGAGAAACTGGCCAACACTGGAGACCCTAAGAGAGTCAATGGATTGATAGTTCTTATTAGCACTGGTCAGTGCTTGGCTCCCTCCACACCCCACTCACACACAGCCAGACCAGGTTTCCTTTCCATTTCAACCCCAGGTGAGTCAAAAGCATTTGGCCTGCAGCTACATTATCAACAAAGCTATTCACAGCTTCTGCTGGCCATCTACCCTAGAAAGCAATAAGACAGTAGTGCCATGGAGGGAAAATATCCTCAAATGCCTAGTGCTGTGCAGAAATCTCAGCCCAAGACGACACCATTATTTGTGTAAGCCAGGCCACCTGTAAAGGTTAGGACACAGTCACCAGCCGTAGTGAATGTTTGTCATCCTCAAGTTCATGGTGCAGGCTGAGACTGGACCAAAGCAGCAGGGCTTTTGTTGGTGTGAATGTGACTGCAGTGTGTGTACAGGGTAAAATAGCAACCTTGGAATAGAAACCACTAGCTACCTGCTATGCCCATCCAACTCAGGAAATAAATGTTAAATTTTATGTCAGTGAGTGGTGTGTTTCAAGCCTTGAGGGTGCTAAGGACCCTTCCCATGATCATTCACAAAGCCCCTTCACAGCAGGTGGCTCCAGTGACCCAAAGGGTCCCTGCTTGGCTCCCCACACACCCCACACAGTCAGACCAGGTTTCCTTGCCAGTTCAACCCAGGACAGCATTTTAAAGAAAGTTACAATTCTATTGGGATGTAAGCAAGATTTTGTAATCTCACAGAATGGGTTTTTTTCTGATGTCAGTAAAATGAGAGTCATTTTCCCATTCACACAGTGATGTGGTCAGCTGGTTAAATGTGCTGATGCTCTCAGAACCCTATTGTGTATAAATGGCAGATAAAGAAATTTATCTGCAAAGGTCCTTGTGTAGTAACAGCAAGTTAAGGCAACAAACAAACTTAAGAGCTAAGATCAGCACATAAATTCATACTGTTTCTCAGACTTCTTAATTTGACATTTTAACCTGAAGAGTTAAAGGTGATTATAACAGTCTAGACAAGGCTGGGAGATGTGAATCCGCTTTGATCACCTTGATAAAGAGGAAAAAAGGGCTTAATCTGCTGATCAGCTGGAGACACAAGAAGTAATTTCTCATAGGTATGATCAGATGCCTTTTGGATATCTAATTGTGGGAGCTGGAAGACACCCTTCTATTCCTTGGTCTGCAGGCCATCTTGGACAATTCAGAATGGATGTTACCAATCACAACAAAGCCAACCGAAAACAGATTTCCTCCTTCTGTGAAAGGGATAGCTGCTGTTTTCCTTTCTATCTTGCCTTATTGGTGTTGTAAGCTGTTTATGGAGTTACTCCTATCATTTCTCCTTTAGGTGCCTAACTTAGGTTAATAGAAAAGCCTAAATGCTTCCGGAGTATAATCCATAGCATAAGTCATAGCATTTAAAATATCATGGTGTTTCCTGGTGATTTGCAAAGCTATATCCCAGTCCTGAGATGTAAAATTCTTCTCTATATATCAGAAGCAGGCTGCAAGTATGGTTTTCAGCTCAGGAATGTGGTGCATGGCTGCTACCTACTACTTCTTAAATTACTGAACTGAGAAAATTAGGGTGAATGCTAAATTCACATCAAGGTAGATATGTTCACAGCTGGACAGATAGAATGAGTTGAACAATTACTTGTGGGAGTTAATCATGGCCAAACTTCAGCGGGTATTTATGTACTACCTGCCTGAATTTCCCCTGTATTTTCAATTAAATTTTATCTCCACACTTCCTCCTGTTAAAACACTACTGTGTAATGTTGCTGTCCCAGAAGGAGTTACTATTCTTTCAAGGAAAGTTGTATTTCAGCAGCAAGGCCAGAAGCCTTTGTAGGGTCTCTGAGAAGTTCTTAGTATCCTTGCTACCACTCTGCTATTCATGAAAAGGAAAAACAAAGTAGGTCAGTACGTGAAGAACACAGGATGTTGGGAATGTTCCCAAATACAGCTTCTGCTTAACCCAAATGAGGCCACATTAAGTGTCCCAAAGGTGCTCCTTTTTGTCTTTATGGATGTCAGACAGCATCAACTAAGAGGTGCAGGGCCCCAAAACTTTGATTTTGATTCATGTACTGAGTGGAAATGTAAATAGACTTCCCAATAATCTTACTGACCCTAAGATGTTAGAATTGTTCTAGACAAAATCTGTTAATATGAGTATGGACGTCTCTTCTTAGATATCTGTAGGCACTACATATATCCATATACCATAATGCATACAAGGCTTCTGATGGATTCTTGGGTTTGTTAGCTTTGATTTTTATTTTTTTTTAAGCTGGCTATAATACTAATAATGACCTCAGTGCTGGGCATTTCCTGGGGACTAATGACCAGCTGGGATTAATGACCTGAAATGTAGCCGCAGGCCATCAACTCATCTCAGCCAGCTATTAATCCTATGGAACTACCAGTGCCTCTACTGTTATTGCTTAATTTAGTCTCCCTAATTTCAGCATAGCTTTAAAAACCTCGCTGCAGCCACTGAACAGCTCTGTATTTTATTAGCCCTGCATTTCTACTGCTGAGCACAGGTTGTTTTCCTAGCTGCTGATCAACTCTAGACACTGAATAGGCTTTATTAAAACTTGGTTATCAAGCTGCTGAGCATCTCCAGACATCTAAATATTTTATGTGTGTTTGCTTTGCGTGGCCCTGAGCAATTAATACATTGTTTCATTAGGAGGGTTTTTTACTAACCACTAAGTGACTCTAAACACCTAATATATTTCACAAGAAGTTTGTATTCCAGCCATTGAGCAGCTTCAAACACTAAATTGGCATCATATATTTAAAAAAGAAATCACTCAGTGTTCTACATTTCTCACAAGTAATTTCCTGCCTCTACCCTTCTAAACATTATTCTTTTATTTTATGGGGTTTTTTTCAGCTGATACATTCCTATTTAGCTTGTTGGACCTCCAGTACTGTTCATTGAAAAGCTTGGAGCATCACTGGGACTGGGCTTTGCATCATTTCCATCATCTAACACAGAGAAAAGATGACCCACAGGAGGCAACACAGATCTGAGTTTCCTTTCAGCAACAAATGAAGGGATTAGGAAATATTTGTGTTGTTCTGACCAAGGCAATAATTCAGACTTGAGACTTAAAATAACCTGTGATGTACCCCAGCAGCATGAAAATCAAAATGACATTGATTCAGTAGGTGCCCTTAATCATTGTTGTAGGTCTCCAGCCCGGCGCTGTCAACACCAAGATTGGCCAACATCTGCTCTGAGGCATTCCAGCACACAGAGCTCCACACTTCTGTACTGGGTGTGTGTGCCAAGGCTTTGGTAGCAGGGGGGCTGCAGGGGTGGCTTCGGTGAGAAGCTGCCAGAAGAGCAGTCGCCATGTCCAAGAGCCAAAGCCAGGCAGCTCCAAGATGGACAGGCCTCTGGTCGAGGCTGGGCCAGTCAGCAGTGGTGGGAGTGCCTCCGGGATAATAGATCTGAGAAGGGGGAAAAGTTATTACACGGGAGCAAACTGCAGCCAGAGAAGAGAGCAATAATATGTGAGAGGAACAGCTCTGCAGATCTGCAGGCACCGAGGTCAGTGAAGAAGGAGGGGCAGGAGGTGTTCCAGGTGCCAGAGCCGAGATTCCCCTGCAGCTGCTGGTGCAGGCCATGGTGAGGCAGCTGTGCCCCTGCAGCGCATGCAGAGCCACAGTGAAGCAGATTCCCACCTGCAGCCCAGAGAGGACCCCACGGTGGAGCAGGTGGATGGTCAAAGGAGGCCATGACCCTGCGCTGGCTCAGGCTCCTGCCAGGACAGGCAGACAGACGCCTGGGAAGAGGAGCCCACACCGGAGCAGGTTTGCTGGCAGAACTCGTGAGCCCACAGGGAGCCTGCCCTGGAGCAGCCTGTTGCTGAAGGACTGCAGCCCGTGGGAAAGACTCACCCTGGAGAAGTTGGTGAAGGACTGTGTCCTGTGGGAGGCACTCAACACTGGAGCAGGACAAGAGTGTGGGAGACCTCCCCCTGAGGAGGGAGTGGCAGAGACAAGGTGTGACGAACTGACTGTCGCTCTCATTCCCCATCTCCCCATTCTGCTGGCAGAGAAGAAGCAGAGCCATCAGGAGTGAAGTTGAGCCTGGGAAAAAGAAGTGGTAGGGGAAAATGCTTGTGAGATTTGGGTTTATTTCTCATTGGCCTACTCTGATTTGACTGGTAATAAATTAAATTAATTTTCCCCAAGTCATGTCTGTTTTACCTGTGACAGTAAATGCTGAGTGATGTCTCCCTGTCCTAATCTTGACCCAAGAGCCTTTCATTGTGTTTTCTCTCCCATGTCCAGCTGAGGGGAGTGATAGAGCAGCATTCGTGGGCATGTTTTCAGGAAAAATTACTAAGGAAAGTTTTTAAAAAATTGTTAAGGGGCAGATGAAAAAAAAAAAAAAAACAAAATGGAAAAGATGGAAAGCAGATTTCCATCTCTCTAAAATAATTTGAAAATTTTTTCCTAGGACAATACAGGCATGGATTCAGAAGTCTGGAGCATTGATATAACCAAATAAACACCTCTTTTGCAATTATTATCTCATAGGTAATGTTTCTACAGCTCAGCCTGATTGCACACACCATCTGTCTTCTAACATAATATGGAAATACTCTCTCTAATCATATCAGTTGGATTAACTGAATTTAAAATATAGGTTATATCATTACCTTAGAAATTATCCAATTTGATGGCCGTGGTATAGAATTGTATCCAGTACAAATTTAGACATATTTTACCAGGATGCACCAGGAGCGTTTCGATTTAACTAAGTCTCCTCAGGCACTCCTGGTATTCAGCAGTTCTGTGTTGGTTCTGCAGCAAGAATGGAAGGCAATTCTTACCTTCAAATGGCATCCAGTGCACTATACTTCAAAACTTAGCAGTAAGATCTTGCCTTTGGTTTGCTAGTTATGCACCAGCATCAACGGCAATATCTGCCTTTGTGCTGATACACCAGGTCATGAATTAAGGAATGATCCAGTATGGGAGAAATAAGTGGAGATTATGGCATGTGAGTGGAGATTGTTACTTGGATAACTCCAGTTCTTTCAGTTCTGTGCATAAAAAAAATGACTTTAGATGCTCTGGTTTGGCAAACTTGTAACTCAGACTGATATCATCTGTGTAGCTGAGTTATGTGTCTGTGTGCAAGACTGCATACAAGAACATGTTTGAATTTTACTTTTAAGCCTCCAATCACTATTACTTTCCTGGAGTCCTGTCAAAATTACCTGGTTCCCAGGAATCAGCTCTGGAACTATAGGTTGTTACCTTTGGGCTAAATCCATTTTGGGCTATTCCTCATAGGAGTTTGTGTTTGGTTTTGGGTTTTTTTTCCTCCCAGGTACTGAAAACCTATATATTTCAAAGCTGAACCACAATTTTTCTTTGGCATGAATATTTTATTTTGTACACATATGTAGTTTTCATGCAGTTAATATTTTAAGTTTAGAAAGCCAAAAATAAACAAAACAAAAATCAAAAGCCAAGGTAAGACCTTTAAAAATAAAGGATATAATGGAAATATAAATATGACCCTAAATTCTGTAAATACAAGAGCATAACAGTGTTGACTTTAGGCTAAATTCACTTCAGAGAGGATGAATGCAATATTTATTTCAGCATGAACTGCAAGCATTGGAGTTACTTCCAGTTATAACTGAAGGCAGTCCTATGATAACCAAACTCATAATTGAATATACTGTTATGAGAGCAATACATTATTCTTGTATTAAAGGGGATAATACATTATTCTTGTGTTGAAAAGGAAGTCTGCCTCTTTTCTCTTACTTTAATTACTGCTCCAAATTTTTATGTGTTTAACTCTTCCAATGTTATAATTCCTGGACCTTTATAACCAAGATATATCTGCTGCAACAAAATAAAATTTAAAAAAAGAACATACAATTCTACATTCAAAAAGAGAGTTGCAATGTTTCAGTTATTTTTTTCAGCAATATCTGATAAAGTATGTTTTACTAATACAGTCTTAAGTGTTAGGTTTTCGTGGAGGCTTCTATATGTATTTCTGAAGTAGGTCAAAAGTTCCTTTGGATGTGTGCATCCTAACAAACCAACAATAAAAATTCACACCGTGATGCGGTTTCTGGGGAAAGACATACATTTCACAAGTTCCTTGCCCGTGATGGCATTATGTGAACTTAAGACTACAACAGTTGCACTGCTAAAATATATAAATAGCAGAGATTTACCTCTCTTCTCTGGTAATTAACTTTCATAGGATGCACTATATAAACCTCATTTGGAACAACCCGGAAAATCAAAGACAAACTTCTCATCAAAAACACTTGCTGTTTTAAAATCAATCATTTCTGCACAAGCTAAAAACCATTTTCCATCACTACACTGGCACATCTCTGTGTGATGTCATTTGTAATATTTCTTTTTTAATAAAGACCAGTTCTTTATTTGTGAACTCTTAAGAAAAAGCTTATGGTCAGAAAGCTCAGATTTAAGTTCTACTTTCCATCCAGTTAGTAAAGACAGCAAAGATTTTCCCACTGATTTTCAACAAGTTACTGTACGGCAAACAGTTCTGTTTTATCTAATTGACACGGTCTTAAAGGATATGAAATAGACTCTGAATATCACCTGAAGTTAAAGTAGAGATTTCGAACAACCTTTTCTTTCCTTATAATATTGTTCCTTCTACAAAGAGATGTTTAACAGACAAGATCTCAATCTTTTCTCTTTCTCCATTCATCAGTATATTTCTCAAAGCTTTTGTCAGTCTTGCTTTTTTTCTTCTTTTCCATTGTATAGTTCTCATTTGACTTAGTTCTTTTCTCTTGCTATCTTAAAATATTTCCATCTAAAAAGTCCAATTACACAGCACCTGCTTCTTAAGACTTTCTAAGATAACAGTGGTCTCTGTCAGCCATTCATTTCTTAAAATCCTAGATTAACCTTTTGCAAATATGTTGCCTCTGGAACATATCTTCCTGTTAGGTTCTGCTCAGGCTGCTCTTTGTTCAAATTGGACGGATGTAAATCTTGCCTTAGATCACAAATGGAAATTACACCAATACTGTCTTCATGTATTCCCAATGCTAAATAGAACAGCATTACTCCACAGTTTAATATGACTGTTGATTTATCTGTTGGAAATATCCCAGAGTAGGAGACAGTTGGAAAGAAGACAACCTTGCAACCAGAAGCAGCACAAGCACACGCAGTAGACACAAGTGTTCTCTTGTTTCACAGGGTAGTACCAACTCTTAGTTTTGGCGTGAATCTGTATAATCTGTATAAAATCTTAGAATTACTTCTCTTAAAGGAAATGTTTGATGGCTTTGTAACACCTCTCTGCCAGACACATCCCAAGGTACTGAAGGCAATCCTAAAACACTGAGGTACCCCCATGTGCTCTAGTTAACCTCATTTTTAACCAGAGGTGATATGTCTGTTTTCATGCCCTCTGTTTCACGTTTGTTGCTATACCTAGGTACAACTAATCTTTTTTCACTCCTTCAATTGTTCAAGAAAGCCTTGGTAAATACTGGGATGAAAATTCAGACTTGTTTATGCAAAATGTTTCCAATTAAAGCAAGACTCCATTGCATTTCCTTCTTTGGGAAATTGTTTATTCCTTTAGAGTACCGAGTGGCAGGTAGTGACCAGTGTGTAGCCTAAAATGCCCAGTCTTGTCAAGGAGGGAGTTACAGGTGAGAATGAGTACCTTGGAAACAGAAGCAGTAACAAGGTAAAAAGTGCTGAGTTAGAGTGTGGCTTTCAAAACTGCTAAAGCACCATTATTAGTTTCTAAGCCTAGGAATGTGCAAGCAATCAAGGGTACAACTGGTAAACCCTTAGGTGTTAGCAACTGTGCTGTTTGTAATTTGACCATCGTTGTCTAAAATCCACTCTCCCATAGGAAAAAATTACTGATCCAAATTCAGAAGTAAAGAAAGCCATCTAATTTTCGTCCTTGGAGGAAACAGTGAGTGAGCATTGCATTCCTTTTAATTCAATGAACCTAAGGTCATCAGTTCATGCGCTAAATAGAAAGGCTGTCTGACGGCTTGACTTGAGCTTGACTGCCAGACCACTTAAACTAAGTCTCTTAAACTAGAAATCATACATAGGTCACCCTTCTCCTACCATTCCCAAGGTTTTCAACCATGTTGCAAGCTGAACTCAGTATATTTGTAATAAACAGTTCCCCCCTCATTTTTATTATTTAATTTTTAATTCACTGGTTAAATGTCAGAGTACTGTGTCATCATTATCATTGAATTATTTTAAATTGAAGAAAAATTATTTTTCCTTGTTGAAATGTTCAAATAATAAAAATGATCAAGATTAGAATTCATGGATTTTTCCCAGAAATGTCTTAGATTGTAATAAATCCTGTGATTTCCAAATACTCTGCTGGTTCCCCACAACCTGTTCCTCTTTTCCACACCTCCATTTAACAAGTCTTCTTTGTGGAGATTTAGCAGCAGCCCTTATAGCACACTCCATAAAACTTTCCATGAGAATCAAATGCTAGAAAAGGAATTTGGAGAAAGAGTCGGGAATATGGTAAGCACATAGAGGACTAGAATTTTTATGCCTGTTCTTTAAACAGTTTTTCTAATTTAAGACCAGCTTATTTTTATGGGCATGATTCCTAGCTGGCAATTAGCTAGCATTCAGTCCATGGAAAACTTTCTTTGAAGAAAGTAAAGGAGTGATCAGCAAGCACAGCAGTGAGATTAGCACAGTTGTTTGGAGCACAGTGCTAATAACCCCAGATTTGAGGGTTTGATCCCCATATGGTCCAATCACTTAAGAGCTAGACTTAATGATCCTTGTGGGTTCCTTCCAGCTCATCAGATTCTGTGATTCCTTTCTGAGATTTATTTCATCCTTCCCTCTATTGAAGCAACTGCCCTTCTACAGCTCCTGCTTCCTAGCTCACGCCAGAGACTGTGCAGAGGACACCACTTTAACCAAGACTCCAAATTTCTGCTCTCAGCTCTTGACTTGCAACAATTTTTAGCAGAATAGATAACAACTATAATTTGAGACAGGGGCTCTAAGTAGGACATGTGTCTTGATTTGCATCTGGAAGGAACAACAGTTCAGCTAAAAAAAGGTTAAAGCTCTTGTGATATAATTAAACACATCTGTGAGAAGAGATGTATAGAGTAATATGAAAGGTTCAGTAATATTGAGCTAGGAGGAGTCTCGGGAAATGAGGCAGCTAGTCAAGACAGCCTTGAAGTCTGGAGAAGAAAAATCCATATGTACAGAATACTGATTTTTTATATATACTGTAATTGAATCATATAAGTGAATATATGTGTCAAACAAAGTTAAAATGGAGCCTTTGAAGAGTCTATGTAAAGATGCACAAACAACAGCAGTCAGAAAAAAAAATTGTAGAAATTGAATTTAAAAAGTATGAAGATCAAGAAATTATATAAGAAAATATTGTGGTTTTCTGGTATGCAAGTTTCTGCATAAGTACTTGCATGAGATCCTTTGGAATATTATTGAATGGCAGTCAATATTAAAGTGCCAGGCCTACCTTTCCTATAATAATTTTAAGCTTTCTTGTTCTAGGTAATACATTGAGGCTCTGTTAGTAAGTTAGATTGTCAAAAACAGAGGTGCCAAAATTCTGTTACAAGAGGACAAAGATACAAGGGAATATATCAGAGTGCATTTAGAGAAATTACTCCTCTTAAAACAGAAAAATTAAATTTCAGATACTGAGGATGGAAATAATTAAAGGAAAATATCCTATGAAGAAGTATTGAAAAGGTTATGGCCTTTACATCATCACAAACATGTTCTGGCACAAATCCTTTCAAAATATATGTTTAATGTGTAAGAGTGAGAGAGCAGCTGAACAAGATGAAACATACTAGAATGAGCAAATGTGCAAAGGGCTTCTATCATTGAAATCCCTTGATATTAAGAATGTTAAAGATCCTTCAATGCAGTATTCTGGAGAATAATATGAACAATTCTTTCTGTCTCTCTGCAACAAATGGAAACTTTTAAATTTTTTCTGAAGCTTTTAACATTTAGGTTTATGTAACCAATCCAATAGAACTGGCTGAATCACACTCTGCACTGTACTTTGTCATTATGCTTTACCAATACCTCTGTAATAGAATCCCATTAATGTTTTGTTTGTTTGTTTCTTTGTTTGTTTTGTTTTAAATAGCAGGGTCATGGATTAAGCACATCTGCATCTTGAGAAAATGATTCAAAACCATATCTAGGAAGGTCTGCAAAGTCACATTTGTGGGGTGGTAACCAGATTATGTTTAGATTAGTAACTTTTATTTGGTCTCTTATTGGACTCACATTTGTCTCTCACTACACTCTTTCTCATGAGAATTCAGACATCACAGTTTGGTTTGTTCTCTCTTTGTGCAAAAGAAGGCAAAGTATGGCTGGGAATGCTGCTGCAGCAGCACTGACTAGGATCTCTGAATGCTTTAATGTGATGCCCAGAAGATCTTGCTTCTGGGAACATCAGGCAGAGAAATAAAAAAACATGAGTGATTAAAGCACATTTCCTCTTTGGAAAGTTATTGTATAAACATGGAAGTGCTTTATCCAACAGATGTGTAAACTTTGCGTCTTTTGACTATTATATCTGCTTATCTAAAGAATATGATTTATTATATTTTATTCCCATGAAACAGAGCAATCTGGGGTATATATACAAAGTTAGAAATAAGTTAATTATTAGTTGCATATGATTAAAATATTTTTTAACTGAAAAAAAAAAATTTATTCTCTGAAATATTCTGTACATACACATACTACATCCTAAGCATGTTAAGCAGTCTCAGGGAAATCATTGTGTAAGTGTACATTAAGCAGTGACCAGGGAAACATTCAAATATCAGAAAAGAGGTTACTGGTCTCTCTTGAAGTAGATAAAGTAATGACTTTGGAATGCAGAGCAGTTAAAACAACAGTCTAACATGAGAAACACTTATACTGCAATTAGAAAAAGAGACAACTTCTTAACAAAATAAACTGAATAAATCAGAAGAGACAGAAATATGAAGACAGTAAGTATAAAAATTTGCAGTACCGTCTTTTAGACTGTACACACACTTGCAAGTGACCAAATTTTCAACAAGGCTATTTTTCTGTTCACTAACATCAGCATTTTTTACCTTCTCGCTATTTCATATATTGATGGACTGACTATTTTACATCCTCCTCACAAAGTACCAAAATTAGAAATGGAGGAGATTGAAAACAGCTAACACACCAAATTGAAAACATTTAATAGGTCAAAGTCATAGACTTTGCTGCAATTCTTTCTGGAACAGATGCAGAAGCAGAGCAGTCCATGTTTTGTTTCTGTGTTAATAATTGTAAAAATTCTGTGAAATGTCAGTCTATGAACACATTCCCACAGCAAAATCACTTTGTGAAAAAAGGAAAGTAAAAATGCAATCCATACTTACAGAATTTAAAGTTCACTTAAAATTGACTAATTCTTTAGTCCATCTATACACAAAATGACAGGAATGGGCTATTAAAACCAAAACAGACTGAAATTTATTATTTTCCTGTGCACCTTCCAAAGAACTGTCAAAGCCTACAGACAGAAGCCTCTTCTTATTGGGAATACTGAACCCTTGGCTACTCATCCCAATTAAAATGTAATTAGGTAAGTGTAATTAGGTAATAATACCACTCAAAACACTTAGCCTGTTTTCCACAATTGAATCCACAGTTGAGCTCACTATGGCATAAAATTCTGAACTCAGTTCTCCTGACACTAATTGCCTCTTCACCCCAATTTAATCTGACGTGTAGGCAGAAGCCTAGAGCTGCAGGGAATATTTATGGTATGAACTATGAAAGAGATCTGGGAAGAACATCCATGACCTGTGTGGTAGATATGCAACAAAGGCAATGTAAATATTGGCTGCCACAATGAGTATCTACTTCATAGAAACAAATCTGCTAATTTCAAGGAAAGATGAAATAACCCATTTAGTCCTTGAGCTTCCTGCCACATAGTTTTGGCCATCAGAGAGGCAGATAGGTCTTTTAAGGTAGTCTTTTTCACTGCCTGTCTAGTCAACAAAAAGAGGTAAGAGATCAAACAACCATTCATCTCGCACAAGTGCAAAGTTTAAAACAAATGGAAGGAACTGCTTTCTTCCTCAACCTGGACTACCAAGATGAGCTGGCAAAAATAAATTTTGACTATATGCTGAGTTTCTAAGATCAGTAAAGCAACATGGAACCTGCCTCTGCTGCAGAAAACATCTCTATCTACTACCTCTCCATCAGCTTTTCATGTCTAAGGCAATAATTGGAAAATTCTGGACGGCCTAAATCAAACATCATGTAACATCTGTCACCTCATCAGAGTTTCAGATTCACTGAAGAGACCCTCAGACTGGCACCCTTCCCAGGCCAGTCACATCACTGTCTTACCTTAGCTGCAGTCTGGTATACCTGGAGCAAACCTCAGGGCTAAAGAGCACTTATGTGTGTGTCTGTCAATGTCTGTTTGCAAACATCTGCAGTAAAATTGCCCAAGCCCTCAGGGCATGCCAAGTAGGCAGCTCTAGTTAACACTGGCACCAGCCACAAACTGGTGCAGACTGGAGAAGCTGCCATCAGCTCCATGGTCAAAAATTCCTTCAGGACAGGCTGCTGCCTTTCCTGCTTTCTTAGTCAGTACAACTATGAATGTTGTGCATGCCTAGAGAGAAGCACCTTAATGATAAACAGCCATTCCAGTTTAATATATGCCAAACTAGGGTGCTGGTGCCATTCAGACAGGCTACAAACAGCTGCTGGGACAAATGAACTCATTTCCCAGCCAGAATAAATGCAGTCTCTTTTATATTGTGTCATTCAGTTTCTGTGAAGCCTTCAGACCCTGCTGAATTTATTAGTAGTTGCAGGTTATTAATGTGTGGTTGGCAGTGCAGGATCATGGTTTCCTTTCCCTGACTGCAAGTGCTTTTTCCTACCCCTTTATCATCTCACAAACTCCAGACTGCTTCTGTGGACCATTCTGAGGTTTGGCACTTATTGCCAACATTTAAAAGGGATCAGCACACACCTACCACAATTACATCATGATCTGTAATGATAAATGGACTCCTAAAGGAAAATGCGTGTTAAAAAAAAAAANAAAAAAAAAAAAAAAAAAAAAAAAAAAAGCAGGACAATTCATGCTTATCTCAGTAAAAACACCCTGTTGAAGGTGTTATTAAATTTAAGTAAATTACATAATAAGATATTGGAGGAGAGCAGACAAATGAAAACAGGGTTTTGGTTGTGATTCTTCTTTCATATGAATAATGCTCAAAGGTCAAGAACTAGAACTGAAAATGGTTGGGTACCCAGAAAAGGTATCTTTGTACTTTTTGCCTTCTCCAGGATGTCAAACAATACATTCACCTTAGCTGGCCTTGGCTGGCCTTAGTTTTTATCATTCCTTGAAAATGCAATCATACGCAAAAATATATTGAGAGCATGCATGCTGCTCACTAATTAAATTTAGAAATCATTAGAAATACTTGACATTAAAAGATTTAAATTCATTTTTTGAATCCTAATGAGTACATTTTTTAATATAGTATTGTGTGTATTTCTCTCGAGAATCTACTGAGGATAGAGAGCATTAAAAAAATAATTGGCTTTAAACCCTGGTAGATTGTTTTGTCATGATTTACACTGTCTGTTTTGTATTCAGCTCTAAAGTTCTTTTCCTCTCTCTGAATCATGTATTGATAGTTCAAATGTAAAGTTCTAACTGTTATAATAATGACAGCAATATAAGTTCATCACCACATTAATGTCTTTTTTTTTTTTAAATCACTTTATCACATGCCTGAACAGTCTTTTGGTTAAAATTACAACATTACAACATTTTCAAGAAAAACAATATCCTAAAGCATATCCTGAAAGAATAGATAGACATATTCTTCTATGACCAATGGAAAAGTGGATAAAAATTATGAAACTCTATTACACTTCATAGTATTTATTTTAATATTTTGTCTGAATGCTTTTTCTGAGATATTTAAAAACATAAAATATTTACCTCAGAAAATCACCACCAAGCAGATTTTAAATTGCTATACATTTATCTTTCATGTAAGAAATAAATCATAAAAAATTACACAAAATCTTTTACTTTAAAAAAAAAAATGTCAATTTTCCATCAGTCAGACCTAAGAGCCTCTTAGGTCTTCCTCTTTGAGGAAACACATTAAAGGGGGTTAGAGGTTTCACAAATAAATTGGTTGGCAAGCAATATCAATGGTGCCCTAGACTGACCCCATCTATAATTGTTTGCATATCATTGCAGTAAAAGCAACAACATGTTTAATCTCTGTGTGTTTATTTTGATCTATATATGGACCTTAAGGTCAATGTGATTTACTCACATTTACTGTTGGTTATTAAAAATGCTGAATAAAGTGATGGAAAGGTGTTAGAAGGTATTTGCAATTAGGAAAGAAAATGACAGTCTGCATGGAACTGCTTACTCACAGTTTTATCACAAGGGTGTTTGGGTATTTTCCTACTCTATTTTCACAAAGCTTTATAACTCACAGCTTGAGAGAAATATATCAAAGCATTTTTTTGCCTTCAGTGAATGGGTGGCAGGACTAATCTTTCCTCCCTGGATCTTACATTATCATGACTATTGTAAAATTATGGGAATAGAGAAGACAAAGAACACTGTCCTGGTTTTGGGTTTTGTTTGGGGTTTTTTCCCTGGGAAGTCAAATTGCATTGTTAAAATTACTGGACTCTTACTGAAACTGAGGAGGAATATCAGAGTACTCCCTAAACATCAACCCACTGAAGTAAAAAAATTCTTATTCACTTCAAGAGATTTTTATTTTCTCTGTACAATGAAAAGTTTTCCAAGTCACAAAACCTAACATTCTATCAGAGAGAAATTGCTCAGCTTTCAAGTTTAAAGGTGATTTTACTTTACTGTTCTGTCTTGCTGATTCATTTTACTGCATTAGGAATTTCTTAGTAAAATTAAAATAAGAGAAGAAATGAGGAGTAGAAAAAAGAAATCAGAACACCCAGCATGNAAAAAAAAAAACAAACCAAAGAAAATGAAAAGATGAAAAGCAGCAATTGAATATAGGTGAAAGAAAACAAGTCTTCAATTCAATATACCCCATAAGCAAGTCTTTAACTTTAAACACATGAATAGAGGAACAGAAATCAAAGTCCCATTCAAACCTTTGAACTAACTATACCCAAACTGGAGCATCTTGCTGAACCAGTTCCTCTGAGAGCAATGGCTATTAGAAGTACTGATCTGAGAAGACATTTTTCCAGCTTGCGAGCTTTAACCCAATCCACTTGCAACATCTCATTTGCAGATAAAATTTTTAAATTAAAAAGCTTCATCTTTTTAAAATAGATTAATGCCTGATTACAGCAAAGCAGTGCTTATATTGCGGTCAACATTTCTTGTCCTAAATCCAGAAGTTTCTCAACAGCAGTGGCAATAGTCATAATTTTTAGAGATAGACTGGATCATTCATATTCATATTCATGTAAGTAATACATAAGTCATCACAAATTTTCAGCTGAATTGTGATAGAACTGAGAACGCTATGAAAACATCACTTTTGCTGAGCTTTTTTTCTGCCACAACTACCTAAACAAGGTCTTTCACTTGGAACATTTTGATGCAGCATCAAAAACAGCTGAATGGTTCCTGGCAGAAAAATTGGGTGTAAAATCTCTGTTTCACAGCTGCTCACAAACACAATCTTTTGCACCCCGGCTCTCAGAATCATACCCTGCAGCACTGACAGGAAGACCTGGAGCAATGCCGTCATCCCAAGGCTTACATTTTATTTACAGCTGAGGCTAGCCAGGGTAGGAGTTATTCTCTATCATTTCCTGGCTAATCTCCCGCATACAAAAGCTCTGGTAAGCTGCTAAGAAAGTTCCTGCTGCCTACCTCCTCATTAGAGCCCCAGGACAGCAAAATACTCAAGTTTAGCCTTAAGCAATACCAAAAAGTCTGAAATATACCTGAGGGGCTCTGCAGAACTGGGACTTGAAACTGCAGCTTTCCATGGAGTCAAGAGATTTCCTGCCCTCAGTCCATGTTGTTGAATGCCAGTACTGCAAATCAGCTTAACTGATTTCACAACACAGTCAAGCTGTAATTTTTTTGTTTGTTACTTTACAGGGGGAACTTGTCTAGCAAGTGTACTCAGTCATCTCTCTTGATAGATCTCCTATTTCACTAAATACTGTGAGCTACTGAGCAGTCACTCTGAGAAGTTGTATCTCCCCAGGGTGCAACAGCATTGTAAAATGCCAGTTGCCATTTTTTATTTGTTCCTCTAAGGAACAAACTCCTTTTGACCACTAGTAAAGCTTTTGAAATTCCTTGATTTGCTGCAGTCCATTTAAACCGTGTATCCAGGCCAGAGGGTTACTACAGTCAAATGCAGCCCTCCTAGCTAGAACACCAGCCTCACAGGGAGCTAGGTGAAAAATTCCTTGCTACCATCAGGCTAAGCAATTCCTGCCTTTCATCGTTTCCCCAGGGGGAAAAACAGCCTGGACAATCTGACGGATGCCTGGGTACCACAGGCCTGATGCCCAGGAGCACCCACAGGAGGTCTTTGCTGCAGTCATACACCTGGAGCAGAGAGCAGATGAGAAATGGAGCAAAAGCAGTGCCCTTTGCATGTCAAATTTCTGTACTTTCATGCTTCTTTCAGGCCATGTTATCAAATATACTTAGACATTTGCTAGTGGATTTTTATATAGAACTAGGATAACCACTGATTTATCTATGAGCCTCTTGAACAGATTTGACTACTATCAGGACCATAACATACCTGAGAGCAGTTATTCATGAAAATGCCTATTTGGTTTTGACTAAAAAATGTGTTTTTCACATCCGGTTTACTTCATTACTTACCAAGTCAACAGGAAATAAATGGACCCAATTAACAATACAAAACTGCAAGTTACATCAAATCAGTTTCAACCTATTTATTAATATTCATCATTTTACTTCATGCACCTTCTAGCAGCTTGAACACAAACTTTTCTTGGAAAACAAAAAGAACAAATATTTGAAAGCAATTATCTTCTAGTAAGACATTCCTTATCCTAAGAAAATACACTTTATATGATTTTAAAAATTCATTTTAAGGGAAATATTTCATCCAAATGATGTTCTTCTAGCAAAGCTTAATTTAATTGTTTATATGTGTCTGGGTAACTAAATGTTGTCTTTGATTTCAGAGTCCTCCCATTTTGAAATATTAGGTGTATAATTGCAAAGTGTACTTTCCTATTTACAGAAAAATGCCACTTAACTTCTCCTGTCCATCTATAAGCTTTTGGCAAGAGTTGATACAACTATGGTATAAGGTGATTAATGGAAAAAAAGTAAAGGAGTAATTAATCAAACCACATAAGAAAGCATGAATAAAGAATGATGCAGAATCTGACAAGAATGGTCTAAACTCCTTGTGCTTTGGCACCAATGAAAACAGACCAGAGAAAAAGGCTAAAAAGTTCATGAATGTGCTCCAATTAATCTGCATGCACACTGCAATGCTCTTTAGTTTGGTTCATTTAAATCTGAAATTCCCTTCCCTGTTGATGTCAGCTAGTTAGCCAAGATGGTGCATTACTGTTATGATCACTGCAGCACATATAATTTAGATTTATCTCTTTAGGGACTCAGCTCCACCCCCTGCTAGCTAATATGCTCACCATGTTTAATGATGCAAAAAATTTCCCTGAGTACAGGTTATTTATCTTTATCAGGGGCTGCTTTTGGCTGGCTGTCAGTTATCAGCCAGAATATTTGTTCCTAAATGGTTTGTACTCATCCATATTCCAGGGCAATTCTGAGGGCCATATTATCACTGATGTTTGCAATAAAAGTGTATCAGTTCTTCAGATACACCTTAGTAATACTGATTTATGAGTCTGGACTGGCTGTATTTCTGATGCGGTGATATGAACCCTGAAATATCTATAACTGTCATGGAAGTGAAATATCTATCCAAAATCTCAGAAACAAAACCCACTTGTAGGGGTCTTGAAGAAATATGAGGAATGAAGGTATTTCTTTGAATACATTTTGAGGGGAATGAGTGAGAGGTGTGTTTTTTTAAACTGAAGATCTGTAGAAAATAAAATAAAATTAAGAACAGACCAATGAAAAGAAGATAGATGAAAGTGTGAGGTAAAGGACCAGTGAGAAAGAGACGAGTCTGGATGGAGAGGTAGAGAGAATAAAAAAGAAAGAAATAAGAAACAAAAGAACTTTGACTGTACCAGATGAGTGAACACTTTGAGCCTATAAGATTGAAAATGATAGTTGGAAAAGCAGAAAACTTAAGTTTTTCACTTTGAAGTACTTGCCTGCACAGCAACATGAACTAGCACCCAGCTTAAAAGTGAGACACAGATACCCCGAGTGGAGAAAGAGTTCAAAATCCTGAATGTAGTTCTGCAGCACAGACATGAGCATTATGCTACAGGTCAAAGATGAGACCAGTGAGTCTGAAAAGTAAGAAAGAATAAAGATATGAAGTAGGTAAATTTCAATTTTTTTATAGTTCTGACTAGGATGACAAAAT
>VZTR01022982.1:175121-215933 GCA_013400775.1 Chaetops frenatus | reverse complement strand
TTAAACTCCCATGAGACACTATGGCAGCTCAGCTAGGTAAAGGCTGTTGCTGTCAACCAAAAAATAATGGCATTTTAACTTTTTTGAGGATGATTGCAGTTCACCAAGTCACTAAAACATATCCTTCTATTAAATTTTCACATATAAATTTATATTTTCAAATGCCATTGATATTTTAAGAATGGAGTATTTAGGAATGCATCCACAAAAGCCATAATTTGTACCAGATAGAGGCTGCAATAATAAGAAAGGAAGTAGAAAAGCACACAAAGGAAATAGTCACTTCAGTTTTTCAACATGAAGCATGATTCAATTCAAATTCTGTTGAGGTAACTGAGAATCTTTCTCAGACATTCAGAGATCTTTGGTTCACACTATATTGATACTATATCATAGTAATCTCTTTTGTTTTCTATTCATTTAGAAGATTTTGTATTACCTTAATCCTTCACATACTGGAGGTTTTGAGGTCTTCTCTAACTCTAAAATCTAACTTAAAGTATGTGATTGAATAGTAATAAACTCAAGAAGAAGTACTTTTTCTGGAGATAAGCAGGAATTTAAGTTCTGCTAGAGTTTTCATGAAGCATAGCTCCAGCCCCGATAAGTCTTACACTATTAGAATGCTTCTACATATACATAAATAACAGCTGTGCTAAGAAATGCAAGTGTCAAAGATTTATTCATGTTTTGTATTCCCAAAGTAATGCAGAACACACAAACACTTAACTTAGTGAATTATGGCTCTTCTGTATACACAAAATAGAAATCTGCCACCAGAGAAGAGCAGCAATGACTGATTCCAGGTAAGAGTTTCTCTAAAATAAAATGAGATGTATTTGGAAAAAGTCACTCTCCTTTCTCTTTGTGTTTCTCTTTGTAGCCAAATTACAAAACCATTTGAAGAGAAAAAGGTTTCTAAGTGGCAGCAAAATGAACTTACTGCCTGTTTTAACCCTACCAGAACTCCTAGAGGGAAGGGCTCTGGGGTGTCAGCAGCAGAATTCCCTGGCCTCTGAGCATTGTTTGGGACCCCGCTGTGGAAACTTAGAACTGCTACTGAGAGATACAAAATATCATAACAATGTATGTATCTGAAAGGCACAGAGATGAGGTCTACTGGCCCAGATCTCCAGGCTTGCTTCTCTTCCTTCCCTTCCCACACTGGCAAAACATGTTACTCCAACAAGGTCTCGTCTGCCATCCTTTAGCAAGAATACTTGGATTTTATCTGCACCACTGTGAAGCTTTGAAGAATCTCTGCTAAAGCATATGGGTTGATCTTCCCTCTTTATCTGTGAGCATTAACCACTGCCTGGAAATATCCCTCCAGAAGCCTTGTAAAATATCTGGCACCAGGGATGTCATTGCACTCCAAGGTTCGCAGTTGCACAATTTTGTTTGAAGCATTTATAAGACATTTAAGATTCTTCATCACTAAATTTGACCCTCTTAATCCACCACATTTTATTCTGATCAGCCGAGTGTTTGGAACAACAGGAGGTAGTACATTCTTATTTTAACCTTATGTGTCTTTTTCTTAGACCACAGGAAGTTGATGATAACTGTAATGTGAGGCTTACTCCTACTTAGCCAGAACTCCCAAAGAAACCAGTTGGAAATTTAGACTGTTAAAGAAGAAGGAAGGGAAGTATGTTCAGAGGGAAATATATATGTAATGTGTGTAATTGGGCCTACTTTCTGAAGTCAGGTTCTCTCGTGCCTATTACTTTCACTCAAGGGTGTCTTACTAAGTGGCACTGTAACTTACTTTGGTGTTTCTTTCAGCAGAATTTAAAAGCATTTATCTTGCTGAAATTCTTAAAGCAGCACACTCTGTTTGGTATCATTAAATCTCATTAGCAATCAACATTTAAAAAACATTTTCTCAGGGTTTTTGCCTTAATACCCACACGTATAGTTTTCCCATAATTAAGCAGTTCTATTAGTTTCACATCGTGGGTGGGATGGCATTTTAAATAACATCCATTTCTTTCAGAAATAAATAGGAGTCTGAAATGAAAAAGTCTTCAGCTGGCTGTTTCTACAAGGGTGAGGAAAAGGATGGGATGACGATAATGCAAAATGTACAGTGCTGCATTGCTGAGAAAAGAGTGGAAGGTTTTCAAACAACACAAACCTCAGCAAATGATCACTTCTGTGACAGACTGTGAAATCCAGTCTTTGCTGAACACAGATCTAACCTTTCAAGGGGTTTTGCAGAAGGTTAATTTCACTCAAACACTGAACTCAAACCTGCATGTAATCGGCTGAAAATGGAACATGAAGATGCTTGAAATGTTTGGGGATGCAAAATTGTGCCTGGGGAGAGGGAGACTTGGAGGCCAGGTGTTTCTTTCAGTCCTGTTGCTGTCACTTCTCAGCACACAGGATGTTCAGCAATAAGGGAAAAATTAAGGTTTTAGATTTAAAAGACCATATTTGTTAACATACTTGGGTTGGTGGAGGTGGGCAGGGTTGTGTTTCCAAATTTGTTTCCATTTAAGAAATTGGTAGCACAGATCAGCCCTGCACCAGGACTTGTTTTGTTTATCTACAAAGAGGGAACAGAAAGCCAAGCCTAACTCAATAAAAGCAATTAACAGCAGGCATTTTCCTTCTTCAAGAATTCCCAAGTGTACAAGTCCAACAAACTCTGTACCCAGGAAGTCCTGCTCTTTCTCTAAGTAACATTTCAACTCTTTCTGTAGGCTTTCAGCATGCAGAGAACACGCCTTGAAACCAATAAACCAGCCCCACCTTGTGTAACCAGGGAAATCCACCAGTTGACACATCAGTGTCTGAACTCCTTAGAGACAGTAAATAGACACAAAGTAATAAATATAGCAAAAACTGAACTCATAATGCTAACATTAAAAAGTTCTTATATGATTATCTAACTGTACAATGAAACTTGAGGGACTACTTCTGCTACAAATTTTTACACACAAGAAAATTAAAATATAGATGCATACTTGAGCTTAGTGCAGAAAATGCTCAAATTCTGCAAGTCATTTAAGCTCTTTGATTAAGTGCACTCTGATTTACACCAGATTTAAGCTTTATTCACCACTTGGGAATGTTTTACAAAGAAAGAGGGAGGTTTTACCCTTGTGTATCCTACAAAGAAAGATGGAGGGTTTACCCTTCTATCACTTTGGCACTCCCCTTTTGATAAGCCTTCTTATCTGTCATCAACATCAGAGCTGCATTCATTGTTGTCTCTCTGCTGAGCTGTGTAAGAGGAACATCTGATTGCAGATCAGTCAAAGTGTTTACTTTTTTTCTATAGTGCAAAAGCAATAAAAGTAGTTTCAAGAACTACATAAATGGGATGTGCCTGGCTGGAAAGAACATGGAGATCTGATGATGGCACTAGAAACTAAAAATAATCTTTCACATTCTGTCTAAAATGTTAATTGCTTTGCAAGTTAGAATTGCAATATTTGGTTTGTTCCTTTGCAGGTCCTTGTTCCCAGGCAGGGGCTGACCTGCCATTGACTGCTTGGACCATGATGATATCTCCTTAACTTTAAACTGTTGCCATTACTAGCCAGCTTTCACTTCTCTCCTGAACATCATCATTTTTCCTTGCTATTTTCTCTTCCTCACTGGCAACTTGGACCTTTGGACTACTGCAATTCTCTCCACAGACATCTAGCTGCAGGAGAAGTGTACATACATCTGTGTCCTATGGAGAAGAGGAGCACCTGATGAGACCTTCAGACTGACCGAGTGACATCCAAAATGGAGAATGTAAGGCTTCCTTCAGATTAAATCAGTGATGCCTTTTCTGTTGGTCTTCCTCACATTGTGGATAACTCTGGTCTCTCTCCAGGCAGCAGACCAAATCTGTAACAAGGGGCGCCAGATGGGAGGCAGGAATTTCCATTTCTAGCCAGCCTACTGTGAGAATCTTGCCTTTCTGATTCTGAAAAGTCTTGTCATCTCTCAAAATGCAGCTGGAATTTCTCACATCAAAAACAAGTCTGGACTGCTGATAGGTGAAAATTGGAAAGTGGTGGCATGATTTTGTGTAGAGAGAGCCTAGACACTCGCTGTGCCAACTACCCCTCTGCCCAGCATTAGCTCCAGGTCTGACAAGATGTGGAAAGAAGTGGTGTGCGTATCAGTCAACCTGCATCAGGCTCAGCATGCGTTAAAGGAAGGGCTGGGATGGGAACTCTGACAACTTTAATCAATCTAGTACTTCTCCAGACTTGTTTCTACACGTCTGCAGCCCTCCTGCTTCCTCTGTGGCTGTGCCAAGCCTCAGATTTCACAGCGCCAGTCTGTAAAGACCATGCTGTTCATCATCCATCATGAACTCATGAGTAGGGTGTCCTAACTTTACTGTACAGCTTTGAAATGGAGCCTGTAGCGAATAATGACTCTCCATCTATTTCTGATCTGATCTAAAACACATTTCCTTCTTTGCTAATTTCCATCCCTGCTTTCCATCTTATTTTTAAACTTTACCATGGAGCTCCATATGGTATATTAGATTAAAGCCATTGCACAAAGAAGGCGATGCATTTTGTTGCACTGTTCCCCATCCCACCACATCGAACTGCTATGAGAAGAGGGGAGGGTACTGTAGAGAAAGAAAAACAAGAAAAATCTTCTGCTAATCAAAACTCCAATTCTCTGCAAACCTGGAGGAGAGGAAGTCATAGTCAGTCAACAGCCATATTGGTTAAAAATTATCTTTAGGAGAGAAATTCCCAAAACCGAGTTAGGCTGTATATAGCAGACAAAATTAATGCCTACTATAACGTACCTTAATTCACTTCAGAGGAACTTGGACCAACATTATCTAACTTCAAAGATATTTCTACAAGGATGAGCTACAACTTGGTGACATTTAATATGAAACTCCACAGAATGAGAACAAAGACTTGACTTTCCAAACGTGTATCACAGAAGCAATTGTATCACCAGCAATATGGATAGGAGGAATAAGCTTATACAATTAAATAAATATGAAATCTTTCAATTAAAGTTAAAGTCTTAGAAGTGTGATTTCACGAACAGTTGGCAAGAGCTGCTGTATTTTTAAGATAATAACAATCAATTCTTCTTGTACAATAAAAATAGTTATAAGAGAAAAACCACTCAAAACTGAAATGTAAGAGGACAAAAGGTCATAAATTGCAATAGAAACCCCTAGGGAATCTGAAAATGTATAGGGGTTGGGGGTTTTAAAAAATTGTCTAGCTATTGAAGAAAAATATTGTATTAACAAATGGACAAATGAGACTAGAGCTATCCCTCAGAGTCGCTTCATCAACCACAATCATATGAAGAATCCAATGTACCTTTTTGAAAAGTAGTTGAAATACTGAATCTGCTAAAGCACAGAACAAGCCTTTGTTAGCTACTTTTGAAGGTCATCAGTAGCTTTTAGTGTATAGGACGTTTTTACAACAATTAGATCAAAACTCAGATTGAAAATGTTGGTGGATTTCATAAGTTAGAATGACATCAATAGTTGACTCCTAGAGGGCACTGCCTGGGAACAAGGGTTTTATTCTAAAAAAATCTCGCTTCCACTTGGAGCACCACTGGAAACACACATTAATTTTACGTGATAACAAATGATTGTTTGTTCATTTTAAATTCAAAGGACATTTGAAGAAAGGCAGCTTCATTTTGGTCACCTTGGGTGTTGAAAATCTGAAAACCCCTGTTGCTTGTGCAACTCCTGAGCAGTCATGTGGATCCTAATAATCAAAACAGATGCACATACAATGTCTTTGGCATGACTGTCTTTATACCACCTGTTAGGCTAAGTTTGCACACTAAGTAGATATAAATCCAACACTAAGAGGTCATAACTTCAAAACTGAGGTGAACCTCCACAAGCAGGCCTTCAAATCAATGCTAGCATGTCCTATCTGTGAAAAAAAACTCATTTCATAGCGCTCACAAGCTCCATTAAATGGCATGGCAAATATAAATGCTGTGGCTATCAAAAGTCTCAGCTCCTTTAGACCACAGCAGCATGCAGAATGTAAAAAGTAAAGATTTGAGGAACAAGAAAAATTCAGTTTGCCTAACAGGCCTGCCAAATTTTATTCCTCTTAATATCATGTGAGCAGGAAGGAAAGTAATTATTGTTTTTCTACATGACACTAATTCCTTTTGCAACTGACAGGCTGAAAAAAGGCTGCACATGTTTTATTTGGCCAAAAGGCTAGTTTCTGTTCGAAAGTATAATGGATGATTCATTACTTTAAAAAACAACCCTGCAAGAAAACAAAGAAAAATGTCGTGTTGGTGAGGTGCTAAAACAATTACTATTTCATGCGGAAACAGTACCTGAAACATTGTCTTCTGTTACTTTAGCAGGATATATATTTTTAACAAGACTGTTAAAAAGAAGCCAATATTCTCTATTTACTTGTTTATTTTAAACTAAAAATATTCATGTCACCACCTTGTAATTCCGGGAGTCCCCTCCCACATGTTTCTGGTATCTCTGTTAGCCTCTGGCATCTCTACTGAAGTGTCTAATGTAGGCATTACATGTAAACATGCCAAGGTAGTGGAAAGAACTGAAGGTCTCTGTTAAAACCTGTATGAACTGATGTTACAAAGGCAGTGTAGCAATGTCCCTTCTGCCAGTAACAGTGTCTTTGTAATGATACAAAAGAACTTCCCTCCTGAGAGAAGGAACCCTCCTCACCCATTTCTGCAGACATGGATTACCTTGCACTCATGAAATTTTTGTACTTCAAGCTGAGGTATTAGTTAGAGGATGAATCAAAGATTTGGAAATTAAAGCACAAGCTGCAGATAGCGGATAACACATTAAAACTCATGAAGCAAGTTGCTCACAGCCAATGGACAAATTTTGTTCAAAGTCATGCATACCAAAATAAATTTCTAGTGTAAAAATTGTAAATATTGGAAGCTGAGTGTGACACTGCAGAAAATTGAGCATCACATCATTGACCCATGGGTCTGTGAGGGTCTTTCCCATTTTCTCACCATGTCTTTGAAATAGTTAAATCTGCAGCATTGTCATCGTTATTACAACAAAAGATATACTTAGGGAATTAGATGACAGAAAATTCAAATTAGTAAAAGCTGTCATTAAAAATAGAGCATAGAGAGAGCATATATATATATATTTATAGCATATGGGCAGGAGTAAAAAACTATTACTTAGATATTTAAGGGATTAAAGATGTGAAGTGTTAGGTAAGATTAAGAAAATAAATGTATAAAAGATACTTCCAAGTAGGGCGACAGTAAGACTTATTCAACTGCAAAGCAGTTCTCAAATGAGGAGATAAAAGGTTCGATACATCCAACATTCAAACATCATGCAAGAAAAGCACTAACAAATACACATAGGAGGATTAATTTTCCTTGGTAAAGAAAAGGGTGTGGTTTCCTAACTGCAGTGCTCAGAACAGCCTCCTATATTCATTATATTTCTAGTTATAAAAACCAAGATACTCCATTTTATAAGCATGAAGTTCAGCACTCTTAACCTTGGTGAAAAACAGTTTTATTGTGCAGACCTAGCATAACTTTTATTATTCATTGCTGTATTTTCTTCCAAAGGACTAACACATCCAGCAATACTGCATATGTTATCACACACTGTAACACAAGGAAGAGAAAATTCTTTCTGGGATGCTTTGATCTTTTCTTATTAATAGGATATTGGTCCAGAGATAATGTGTATAAAGGTTTCTCTGCTTTCTGCTATATGTCACTAACACTGAAAAGAAATATGACTGAGCATATTTGAGCAAACTCCCCTATACTTGTTAGGTAAATTTTCTGAGCTCCTTTGGACATCACTGTTTATAATAAAGACAGTTAATCTGATCTTATTTTTGCACTTAGTAGCCAAAATCTCTCTGCCCGAGGATCTATCCAACAGTCAATTTCTTTGGATCATACTACCTTTTACCTGATGAATGCAACTACTCATGGTGATAAGTAACACAGGCTACTCTAATTTGAAGGCATGCTCCTTCACTGACTTAAGGACCCTGTTCCAGCCTTCATTCTACCTGACAGTTTGCTTTCAATTTTACTCTGCCTACAGCACATTGCAATTTTTCCAGAAACAGAGGAATTCTTAGAAAGCACCAGTAACCAGTATTTCTTGACTTAATTCCTCAGAAATTGCCACTTTTCATTACCACTTTTTAAAGGTTCAGAATTTCCACTAAATCCTATTTAGAGACTTGCAAAATCAGGAAGGTGTCTTTTCTTGGTCAAAATGCATTTTAGGAGATAACAGAATTAACAGACAATTATGTTTCCAAATGAGAAGCATCACACAAAAGCTCTTGAACTGAGCTAAATGAAACATTTTGACAGACCCAATCTGATGTTCCTCCCCACTGGATTTTCAGTTCACTCTTGCAAAATACCAGTTTTTCAGTTCCAAATGAGACAGTGCCAATATTAAAAATCTTTCTAGACCTTCTCTAACTCAAGCTGTCAAGCTGATATTTTAAATAAATCAGTAGGTCTCCTGTCTCTCAGAATTTATCTCAAGAGTATTGCCCCAAATATTTTTTAACAACTGTCAAGCCTTTGCCATTGATAAGTTGAGAACTGTTCATGAACTTGGTATGTTAAGCATATCTCCTGGAGTATGAAAGGTCCAGAAGCAGTGTGACCACATTAGCACAGTGTCGTATCTGAGATAATCCTGTCTGCTAGATTTACTAGCTGGAGAAGTTCCATGTCATATGAACCCTGCCTCTGATTTCAGAGAAAACATGGCCACAGAAATTTAGAGTTTGCTCTCCCATCTTCCTCTTAGGCTGTGTTTATCCTTTTGTTGCAATAGATGTGGCATTAGCTGAACTACTCATAGCTTCCATTCATTGCCTTTCTCAAGCCTGCTACATCAAACCTCTTACCTCAACCATGGTTCTGAAAAAAGTCCATTTTCCTGGTAAGGCTGCTCAGTAGCTCCTTGTGCAGCTGGGGCTTTTTGAGCTAACAACACCCCTCTTTTTCTTGAGGAATTGAACAGCAAGACAAAATTGCAGTATCATGATGGGCAAATCTCAATCTGTTTTAATAGCAACTTTTTGCTCATGGTTTTCCTCTAAAATATAGATTCACTCTGATTCCTATCCAGGATATATCAAAACACTGGAAATAAGGTCTACAGAAAACCCCTTCCCTTTCCTCTTTACCCCCAAAAATGGACACTTGTGGTTCCAACTCATCAGGTCACACTTTGTTACCTAAGAAGACTTTCAAATAACCCTGGCTTAGGCTGAAGCTTCTTTTGAAAGAAAAAATCAATGGGTTGCTTTATTTTTTTATGTGTTCTAATTCTACCATTCACAGTGTAAAGAGAGGCTGTAGGTAAAGAAAAAACCTTCTTCTCCCCCTTACCTCTGCCAACCTGCTACTTTTTCCCTTCTGAATGCCTTTAGCCTGAGCTATGGAGACTTCAAAGACTTCAAAGGCAGCTGATACTGCTGCTGGGGCTGACACTGAAAATGCTGGATTCAGCAGAGAATGCAAATGTTATGGATCATGGAAGATCTCAATTTGCTTCAAAAGAATGGTGGCTTTTATTCATTTCAAATGAATTAAAAGGAATGTCGAAAACAAGCAAACAAACAAAAGAAGAAGAGGGAAAAATCACAGAAAAATGAAGGAATTATTGTGCAGCAAACAAGTTGAATTTTCTGCTGTATTCAGCACACACTAAGGAGATAAAACATTAGTTATGGCTCTCTCTGTGGCTTTCTCAAGCTGAGAAGGCAAAGCATAATCACTTGGCAACTATTTCTCAGGTGCCTCTGCCCCCGTGCATCATATTCAAGCTGGCTCCCAATCCTTGGCTCTGTTGCTGCCACAGGCTGTAGAGCAAGGTCAGAAAAGCCAACAGAGTGTCCCAGAGGGCACTGGAGGGTCACGATGCTGCAGGAATCAGAGGCAAAGCCGTCACAGGCACAGGGATCTCTGCTGTGCCACTGGCAAGGAGCTACAGGGAGCTGAGGTGAGCTGCTGGGAAGAAAGTCATAGGCAAGTTCATGGATTAACTAGGGAAAGAACTCATCTTATTTCTGTTCTGGATTCATAACAGACCCTAGGGGAAAATCCTGTGAAATAAGTTAGGCAGCTCTTTGCTACTCATGTGTCAGCTGCACTGTCCCTTTCTAACTGGTTGCTTGCCATCTGTAGTGATCTCAGTATCAGGTCTGCTGCTGTCTAAGAGAACATCTGCTGCAGAGGTCAGAAACTTGGTTAACAAAACATGCAATTTCTATTATTCATTGGGATTTACTGGTGGAATTATCAAAATAATCCTAAAATACTAATATCTTATTTATACAGATACCTTAAAGTCTGGCAGAACCTCCTGAAAAATTCGTTAGGTTTGGATACTATGTGAATTTTATTACAGGCATTATGCTTTTCATGCAGCATCATAGCTTTTTAATTAGTGCATATTAGCTGTAATAGGCAGGCAATGCAATTAATGCAAAGGGGCTCCGCATCTTTTATTACAGAGGATTCTGGGGTTTCAATTTTGGGATTAAACAATTTAAAATACCACCTTGAAAGGGCTTGAGTGAGAGCCCTTCAAAATTAAAAATTATTTTCTTATCTGGTTTTGGATGAACTACTCTGGTAAAAAGAGTATTGTTTAATTTTCATTTTGAATTAAAGACCTGGAAAGCTGAGTAATACACAGGCTAATTCTGAGCTGAGCTGTGCTTCTGCTCATCTGAGTGTCATAAAAATGTATTAAAAGAGGAATTATTTTGTACACTGTTCTGTACTTCAACATTTAATTCTCAGCAGACTATAAAATCACTTCCAAGATAATGAAATTACAAAAGAATTTAAATTTCAATTTCCACCCCTTATCATCACAAATTACTAACAGAAGATGGTCAGAAGATGGCTAGTGATATTGCACTGTCCCTCATCTGATGACCAGGGCTTTTGACTGAAATACCTGCAAAAGTCTTTTGCGGGTAATTAAAATAAGGTATAGTACAGAGGATCCTGAAATATGCAGCTGGCTACATCAGTTTATGCATTATGAAAACACTGCTGTTAGAAAGGATTCTGAGTGGAATAGGCAAAACAATAGCAAATAGTGAAAATAATAACCAGGCAAAACAATAATGATAAATATCATCACAGTGACGGTTAAAGGTAAAAAGTCAAAATCAAATACTCCAAGTGTCAGATCAATAACAAATTAACTATGCGTTGGTACTGTTTCAAAGAAAAGACCAAAAAAAATTGCTTTTTGCTGCAATTTGTAAAATATTCTAAGGGTGAGTTCTTTTTATTTTCTCCTCCTGAGCCAAAGTCCACAACTGTTATTCAAGCCAAATTTTCACTAGAACCAACAGAGGTTTTTCAGACTTACTTTCTTTTTCACAGTTAGGCAGAGGCAGAAGCAGAGGCCTTACAGGACCAACACAAAAGTTACTGGCCTGTTACAAAGCAAATCTTAATATAATTCTTCCATGAAGACGGGGTGCATGGCTGGATGTAGAAATAATTTTAAGGCTCTGCACATTTAAAAGGCTGGTTTGAGCTAAAGTTAAAGACTAAGACGTGTAAAGCTCCAGGAAATGAAGGGAATCTACTCAAAAATCAAAGGATAAAAATTCCAAGAAATTATCTCTCCAAGAGTAGATTTCTATAGGAGAAACAATGACCCTAGGTGCCTATGTGTTCAAGTGTTGATGTCTAGACACGCACAGTCCAAAAAAAATTTTTTAAAAATTCCCTGGACAATTGTCTAAGCAACTTTCCACACCCAACTTAGCACACACTGTTAGACTGAGCATATCTTGCTTAAGCTCAAATTCAGTGCAAAGCACAACAGAGGAGGTCAGTTCAATTGTCAGGGAAAGGCCTTCAATTATTTCATGCAAGCAAGAGATAGGCCCGTTCTACACCCTTGAGAGTGCAGGCTCTTTCATTTGCCAGAATGGGCAGAGTAGGCTGGGTGGGAGCAAAGCAAAACACTGCTTCCTCCAGCAGCCCTCAGTCCTGGCCAAGCACTGCCTGAGCTTCTGCAAACACCACCACATCTGGATGAGCACCACAGTCACCTGTGATCTTCATCCTCTATAAGTGACCATCTCTGGGATCCAGAGCAGTTCACAACCTGCTCCCTAAGCTGTGATGCAACTTCTGAGAGGGAGGACAACCAGAGGTCTTGACCTCTTCTTGTACTGGATCATACCCACATAAATCAGCCTATTTATGCATTGCAGTTCCTCCCATCACCCAGCAACAAGACTGTGGGATTCCTAAGTTTTGGTCCCACTTCCAGTTGCAGTTGGTACAATTTATCCAATTATTCATAAGGATAAAATGTGTAAAGACAGGGGCTAAGTGAGAATAGAGGAAAAGAGAAACAAAGCAACCTACTCAAGTCTGTAGAGCTGGATACAGTCCGAGCCTGCAGCTGAACTTTTCCACAACCCTGGTCAATGCTTTAGGTTCTGCCTCCTTTAAAAAATAGAGAAACTAAACCAGATGAGGGAGACAAGGGAAAATGTAATGAAAATGTGTCTTGGTTCTTTGTTTCAGAAATACAGCTATACTACTCAGTTTTGCAGTGATTTATACCTGCTTAGCAGATGCCTACCCTAAGCTCTCATACCTGTTCCCAAATAACCTGTGAAGATAAGCCAGGAGTGCTCTTCCAGCTGGGGGCATGAATCATATTTCATTTCTTGTGTAATATTTCTGCATTCCGTGTTTAACAGATTTCTGTCCTTGTTTTATTTAGTTTAGTACAACTTTTTAGGCTAACATAGATAAATTCATGAGTCACATTTATTTATGCCCCTAAAACAGCTCTGTTGTGATGTATGTGATGGATACTGAAAGAGAAGTGATTCCAGAAGCTGCTCAGGCGTCTGTGTATCCGTGCCAAATTCCACATTATATTTATCTCTCAGCTATCACCCAAACACAGGCTCAGTTCATACTAAACACGCTTTCTCACCCCACAATATTTTCTTTTAACTACATCCATAAAATACAAATTACAAATTACCTTTACCTTCTGTCACCTCCCTTTACCAGCTCTTCTCCATTTCCTTTCTTTCTTTGCTTTATTCACCCTCATGTTGCCACACTGTGTAAAAATTAAACTGAAGAAGAATCTGCCTTCAGGTGCAACTGCCTTTTCCCTCCATGTTTTACATGGCACTGATTAAATTATATGCCAAGTGATCCCATTATGTCTTATGGGACTGTAGTGGTTTTAGTACGCCATCTTCGCACGACACTAATTTAATGTAGTGGGTTGAGTACACTGGTCGAACACCAGTGCACCCACTAAACTTATTTACTCATTTTCTGCTGTGAGATAAGGATTAAGAGAAAAAGCAAAGCAGGTTCAAAGCTTTTAAAAGTATAAAGAAAGCTTTATTAACAGAACTAAAAGAAAAATAATAAGAACTAGAATAATCATTCAGACACTTCTCCTCCCCCCACTGCATTTTTCTCCTCCCCACAAACAATGTAAAGAAACAAAATTTGGGACTTTTAGTTATTTTACCACCTATAAAATAGTTTTTCTTCAGTTCACTTAGGGAGGGGTATCTTTCCTGCCGTGCCATGGAGACTTTTTCACAAAAAAATAGTTTTTTGTGGCTCCATCATCACAGCGAATCAGCTGCCCGAAAAGGAAATCTGTTCACAATGTGAAAGTCCCTTCCCTTGACACACAGTTCTTCCTGCAACTGCTTTCAAGGGCTCATCTCTGTCTCATGGGGTACTATTTTAAAGATGAGCTGTTCCAGTAGAAAAGCAAAGGGTCTTCTCTATCTCTAGAAGCAAGGTTTCTCCTATCCTTGGAGCAAGGGTTCTCTTCTTCTATCCCTGGGGAAGGGGTTCTCTGGGAGCAAAAATTTTCTTCTTCTATCCCTGGGGCAAGGGTTCTCTTCTCTCTCATCTCTGTGGCAAGATTCCCCATTTCTCTCTGTTCAAGTTTCTCATTAGACCACAGCTACTTCAACATCTGCTTGCTTCAGCACAGGTACCTCTGCTTAGGCAGCAGTCAGAATGCTACATCCCGTCAGTTGCATTCATGAGTTACAAGGAATAGTTTAATATATCATAGTCCATCACCATGGCCTTATAAAACAATTTCAGCTTAAAGCATCTCCTCTTTCTCCTCCCTCTGTGCTTCACCTCCTTCTTCACTGACCTCAGGGTCTCCATGTTGGTTTCTTCACATGTCCTCACCCTTCCTCGTCCTCTTACTCAAGAGAGGATGGATGTCTGTAAGTTTCATCTGTGCGCTGAGAGAGTTGGTATCTCTGCCAGGCTCTGTTGTTGGTCACATGATCTCTGCTGGGCAGCGGCCAAAGCTGCTGCACACTTTTCCCAGAGAGAGGGGGAAGGCAGGAGCAGCTGGGATCTCAGCAGCCAGGCCAGGATTCAGCTGGGGCAGGATCTCAGCAGCCAGGCCAGGATTCAGCTGTGGCAGGATCTCAGCAGCTCCCAGCCCAGCCTGGCCCGGCCTCGTGGAGCCGGCAGGGCCCGACCAAGAGGGCCCAGCCCCGGCTGGCCCCGCCAGGCCATGGAGGTCCCCTGTTACCTGTTCAGAAACTGAAAGCAAGAGAGAGATTCCCCAGCTTCTCCTTTCTTAAATGTGAATCACAGAAGTGTATTCAGCTTTTTAAGTGGCTAAACAGAGTGTCCATCTTAGAACTAGCCACCTAATTGGCTCTCTTTTACTTGAAGAAAATTGTCAAGTTCCTTGCAGGGAAAAAATCACTTTTCAACCAGCAACAGGGAGGGAGTTCCATTATTGGTTGCAGAAAGCAATTGCAAGGTGAATAAGAAGTGGAAGTGATTTGCCAAAAATTGGACCAGTGATGAACATAATCTTTTAACATCTACAACTAACTTGCACAGTTTGACGCTTCCATTCAAAACTAAGGCCACTGACAATATCATTGATTCTGTTTTAAAGATGTAACCTTGTGTCATTTTATTACCCCAAAGAAGCCAAGTCCTTCAGAGAGATTCACAGGTTTATTTGGTTTAATTTTAAAGCAAGCAGAATTCCCAAGGTTCTTTAAGCTATTTACAAAGGTTCCCCTAGGAAGAGAAAATCCTCTGGGAGATCTAAAACTGCCAAATAAAAATGAAGGTTGTTCACAACTAACTTGTATTAGTCTGGAAAAAATCTAGGTAATTTTTTTAGACATTAGGCATAGATGGATGTGATGATTTAAGAGACATGGATTTGAAGGATGACTATACTGTGCATAAGGAACTGGCTGGATGATCATAGCAAGAGAGTCGTTTTTTAACAGATCTATGTCCAGATGGAGGTCAGTGATGATTCTGTTGCTCAGGTGCCTGTCTTGGGACAGGTGTTCCTCAATATCTTTATCAGTGGCATAGACAATGAGATCAGCAGCACCTTCAGCAAGTTTGCAGATGACACAAAGCTGAGTGGTGCAGTTGACACAACTTCCTTTTGAAGGGATGTCATCCAAGGGGACCAGTACAAATGTGAGAAGAAAGAAGTGCAAGTGCACAGGCAGTCCCAGACATGAGTACAGACCAGGAGGAGAACTCACAGAGAGCAGCCCTGCAGAGAAGGTCTTGCGGGTTCTTGTGGACAGAAAGCTGAACATGAACCAATAACATGTACTTGCAGCCCAAAAAAGCCAACCCCATCCTGGGCAGTACTGCAACAAACATAGCTAGCAGGTTGAGAGAGGTGATTCTTCTCTGTCTTTGCTCTTGTGAAACTCCACTGGAGTGTTGCATCCACCTCTGGGATCTCAATGTAAGAAGATCATGGACTTGTTGGAGTGAGTCCAGAGGAAGGCCACGAAGATGATCAGAGGGCTGGAGCACCTCTCCCATGAAAACAGGTTGAGGGTAGGGATTGTTCATCTTGGAGAAGCGAAGACCTGTGGGTGATCTTACAGGACCTTCCAGTACCTAATGGGGGCTTTTAGAAAAGAGGGGAAGCAACTTTTTACATGGGCAGATAGCGATAGAATAAGGGAGAACTAAAAGAGGAGATTTGGATTAGATGCCAAGATACCTTACTCAGAGGTTGATGAGACTCTGGAACAGGTTGCTCAGTGACGTTGTGGACATCTCATGACTGGAACAGGTCAAGGCCAGGTTGAATGCATCCCTGAGAAATCTGATCTAGTGGAAAATGTCCCTGCCTATGGCATAGGGGTTGGAATTAGATGACCTTTAAGATCCTTTCCAACTCAAGCCATCCTATGATTCTATGATTAAACAAATAAAGATTTTTGGCATTGATTTTTTTATGATATCAAGCACTGATACAAACTTCTATCAAATAGCTTTTCATCCTCTCATCAGTTCCATGTAAATGAACATCTGGCCTGGCTGTCAAAGACACAGGGATTCAATAGGAAACACATAATCAAATGACTGGACAAAAACCCCCAAACAGGTGTAATTTAGATACTAGAACTAGGATTTCAAGAGTTTTGTATAGAAGCCATGCTGAAAGGATTTTTATCCCCATTTGCATAGGGTTGGCACTGAGTTCCCAAACCTGTACTTGGATGGGACTTTAATGACCCACTGCTTGAGTCAGATTTTAAAGACTTATAATATGAATTTTCTTGTTATTTTTTTCTTGTTTTGATAGGGAATGAAGAGCTGACATATCCCCAGTTATGAACATGTGAATCATCACTCCTTTAAAAATATGCTGTTTCCATTTCAGATCTAAAGTTTCATATTTTCTGAGGTCTCAGGTATGTGTTAGGAGCAGTTAATACTCAGCTCATATTTTTACACTAGTTAAAAAAATTTTAACACAAATTTTAAGTTGGAAAGCCACCAGAAAGCCAAAAGACTGTTATGTTTTACTTTCAGCAGGACATCACCACAGAAATCTCTCAGAAATTTCTGTTTGAACTGTGGTATATGTTTCAGAGAGACACTCAACCCTAAAATAAAGGGTCCACATGGAGGAGAATCAATCACATTCCTAGGTAAGTTATGTCTATGTTTAACTACCATCAGAGTTAAAAATCAGTTCTGTGCTTCAAATCTAAATTTGTCTTGCCTCAGCTTCCAACTGCTGAATCTCATTATGGTTTTTTTACTGATAGATTAAAGAACTGGCTGTGAGAAATCTGTTCCTCAGGTAGGTACTCACAAACCAAGATCAAACCATCCCTTAGCCGTCTTTTCTAGCAAAATAAGTAGATGAATCTTAAATTTCTCAGTATGAAATATGTTTTCCAGACCTAAAATCTTACATTGAATGCTTCTCACTATTCATAACGCTTTTAAACTGCAGCACAGGAAAGCTATCCTCTGTGAAATTATCAGTTGTGCTGACTATAACTATTTTAAATGTAATTATTATTAAGGCTCTTACAACCTTTTATGTCTGTATCTTGTTTAGAGGCATCTGAAGTTCAACAGAAGCAGGCAGATAAGTTGTAATGCTATTAGATGCTAGTTTGAAGCTAACCACAGAACATTAATCTCAGCAAAGGGCCAATAGTTTTATGTTATTTGTATATTTCCTTGTGGATAGATAAACAAATATGTTTGGGAGACAACCAAAATCTAGGGGAGGTGAATAACTGTGCTGCTAGATATTCTTTTTGGTGCTGAACTTCTGAAAACCCACATTTAGGCAAGGACAACAGAACAAGTAAGAGAAGCCAGAGTAAGAGATCACCTGTTTTGCATATAAAATCCAAGGGCAAGCTGCTCGAACCGCATGTAAAGAAAAGATAACACATATGTTTGATCCATACAGCCCTATCCTCTCTTTGCTGCTGCTCCTGCTGAGGAAGGTGTTGCCTGCTTCACTGAGACAGGAGGAGTTTTTACCCCCTCTCTTCACCCACCTAGTATTTTACTCACAGCTCTTCATTTTAATTAGGTTATCGTACCATCATACAGTTTTGCCTACATTTGTGGGAAGCTTTGAACTAGAGCTAATAAAATAAAATAATATCTGACAAAGATGATAAGCATCTTTACTTTTTTGCCCATTTTTTACTTTGCAAAAATAGTTTTCAAAGAAAAATAGAAAAATTTCTCGGTTTTGAAATTTAAATAAAACAGAGGATTTTGGCATATTTTTTCTTTGTCTCCTTTAACTCTTCTGATAGAAATTATTTTCTCTCTTTACAGCGACAAAATGAAAATATAGGTCATACTAAGTAGGTCCTTATCTAAATGGAAAGGACAATGTCTCTGTGATACAGAAAAGACAAAAACACTCTTGGCAATCAAGTACCACCTTCCCAAGCATAAATGGATGTGTTGAGATGTCAAGACCACACACAGCTTAACTAGTGCTGTGGTATTGATCTTCCCAAATGTCTGCAGCCTGTGCCAGCTATTCCTATCACTGCTAAACTTGGCTTTACCCTCTTGAATTCACTCCTTCCCACCTTTATTTGCACTTGTCAGTGAGAGAAACAGTAGCAGACAGAAGGAAATTGTGTCATCTATATCAGAGTTGAGCTAAGTCTCATTTGTATTCTCAGTTAGGTACTTAATGGGCACTTGAGGTGTCGTGGTTCTCTCAGTGAGAGCCTTGTGGTGATACCCTCTATTCAATTCTCTCTGTTCTTCTGTTTCTTTGTGAATGAATCTGCAACAGCATCAAAATGCCAGTTGCTGAAGTCATGCAATACCAGGAAAGGTTTTTCACTCCTGTCACTGGACACAGCAACAAATACGCATCAATATAATCAGGATTTTTAGTGACCCAAATCCAGCTCCACAACTCCAGATCAGTGCATTAATTTCAGAAAGGCTAGAAAACACCTTAAAGGGCAAACAAAGGGAAGATACTAAGTGCTAAATGTTCAGCACAGTACATGGTAATTAACTTAACCATGCAGTTCCCATTACTGCTAATAGGAATCAGATGGCTAGATCCCTGTGCTAAAAATGAAATTTTAAATAGATATCTGCATGTGTGCCAAGCACAAAGAATCAAGGTAGCAGAAAATCTCGGGGAGGAAGATACAAACACTGAACACACTGGAGGCATGTAGAAAGGTTACAGAAGGACTCATGAAACTGGGGCAAAATTGTACTATGAGATCATTTACTGGAAGAAGTTTTCTTTCAAATTGGGTAAGGTTTTATAGAACAAAGCGTGCACTGGCTGAGAACAGAAGTCTTCAAAGGCAGGGGAACAGCTGTGCTTATGCAGAAGACATGAGGAGAATGGGGGCAGCCTGTAAAAGGACCACACAGGAGTACACAGCCTTGACTTGCTGCCCAGGAAAATCCACTAAGACACTTAATAGTGGGACAGAAAACAGCATGGCTATAGCTGCTGAATTCATTGCTGATTTGAAGGCTTGGATTACTGGCCTAAACTCCTTCAGAAGACAGGCATAATACAAGAACAACTTAGTCCCTTTAGAAGTATGTGGCAAATATATACTGCAACATACACATTTCTAATTAAATTTAAGAATATGGAAGAGACATTCAAAGCAAACACTTGAAATCAACAGAATTTTTAAAATTCAAATCAGTATTTTGTTAGGCATATTCCTTATACATAAATATAAAAATGAAGGTGATGAAGAGATACTTTTTTTCATTAGAGGTCAGCTCTGCTGAAACAAGGGATATCAAATCTACAGTCTGGACTTATATTAATGTTGTTGATAAGTCCTTATGTACAATTGTTACTAAAATTATATTGCATTAATTTTCACATAATAATTAAACCCAAATCAAGGTATTTACATTACTAGATGGCATCAAATAATGAAACAAGGCTCAGGGTCTGAAGAATAAGGACTACTCAGTTGCCATGACAAAGTGAGAACTCAGTGCCCAAGCCTGGACATTTATTGATTCAGATACACAAAGGGAAAGGAATCAAAACAAAATAAAGAGTCTCCTGAAACTAAAATAGAGTTTCTGCACGAAGGAAAAAGAATAATCAAACTGTATCAAAACGCTTTTTCAGAGACAGGATTTTGGATACCCTCTCTGATTCTGTCTAGTAATCCTTCTTCATCAGGATGAAAGAGTTAGTTCTGTTGTTCAAGTATGAGCTGTGAATGATAGTTTCCTTTCCTGCCTTTGAAAAAACAGGCAGACACGGTTACAAAAGGGAAAAATGATACACAAA
Source organism: Chaetops frenatus (assembly GCA_013400775.1). Classification (NCBI taxonomy): domain Eukaryota; kingdom Metazoa; phylum Chordata; class Aves; order Passeriformes; family Picathartidae; genus Chaetops; species Chaetops frenatus. Next base: position 195,802 of record VZTR01022982.1, on the reverse strand, counting down.
GGTGAAGGAAATACAGCTTTTATTGATGTTCCCAGGCTTCTTGGCAGCTGTCAAGTTACAAACAGACCATTCTGGGCTGACAAATACAGCTGGGATGCCCTTACCCTGAACTTTATCTTCTTGTTATCATCTGAGTAGGCTGATCAGGGTTCTATCCTTGCTCAGCCAGACTTCTCCAGACCACTTTTTCTTGCCTTTGGGATGCCATGGAAGGGTAGAAGGGGTATTGGCCCACTTACAGGCATCTCAGCACAAGCATGGGACAAACCCTGTTTTGATGCTGTGGCATATTCAGCACCCACTCTGCACTTCCTCTGAAATCACCCCATGTGCATGGGCTTGTGCTCAGCCACAGCTCCAGTGATGATGCCAAGCCTTTCATGAACACAGGCGCTGCTTTTATACCAGTAGGTTAAACCGGTTGCTGACAAATGGCAAGACACAGTGCAAGTACATATTCCTGTTCCCCCCAAAATGAAGTGAGCACCCCTGTACTGCTTTTTAGGGACAGTCCCAGGCCTGTGTTATCCCTTCAGCTATGTCCAGGTATTGCCTGTGAGAGCACTAGCTGAACCTGGCCAGAGAGAGTCCTGCCACACCACTGCTGCTGATGTGCCAGCAACACCCCGGCTGTACATGGCCTGGTTTGGCTTCCTAGAGCAGGCAAAGACTGAGACTGACTGAGGGATATGATCTGGAGAGCTACAGGCTGCATGCCACATGCTGGCTGCAAACCAGAGGCTGCAAGGCCCCTCAAGACCCCTCAAGACCTTGCTGTAAGACCTTGAGTTCCTTTGGTCACCACTGCCAGAGGATTTGAACAAAGAATAATTTTGTTACAATTTTGAATTCAACACTGTACTAAGCTGGCTGTATAGTGAAGCACAACCTCTGAAGTCAGATATTCAAATATCAAGATCTATAAAGGACTTCAGTGTGGTGAAACTGAGCCATGCTTTTGTGGTGAAGCTGCTTGGTCCATTCTTTCCAAGACATCTGGATTGTGCTCACTAGGAGCACACACTCAGCATCAAATCACAGTACTGCTTTCTTTACCCTCCTTTCTGACTCCAGTAACCCCGCATTAATTTCATCCCTGTGAAAGACCAGGACTCTTAAGAGTGCAGGATATTTAGTTTTAAACTCAGACTCGGATGTCACACTTGCTAGGCAGATGCAGCGTAGAAGATTGCACAGGGCTTTTTCTGTCTGTGTCTCTGAAGAGAGGAGAGGAGCTAATGAACCACCACAAAGGGATGAGTTAGTACCACAGAGTAGAAGAATGCTTTTGTGTTACATCAGTGCTGAATTCTGGGATGTGGGTAATTTTATGAAAAAAGTGGGATTTAAGATGCCATTCTCCTTTCTGAACATTCCCTTCTGACTAGCTTTGGCTTCTTCTCTTTGGTCATTGTGTCCACTTTCTCCATTCGTTGTCAGGGCCATGGGTGCTTTTGGGCTCTGTGTTCTCCACTCTAAAACTGCAAGACTTGCTAACCCTGCAAGGCCTGTGCTTCTTTGTGCATTTGTGACTGTCCTTGTTTCCAGTTACCTCTCAACTGAACAGCAAAAGCCATTTAACAGACCAGTGAGCTTGGTCCTTTCAAGTCAGTCGGAAATGAGTTGCCCTCAGAAACGATTCTTCCCTTTTGTCCTCTCATCAGGATTTTGCAGTTATCCTTTTTCAGTCCTAACTGTGACTATTTAGAACTTGAATCTTTTGTACTGATATGTCACTGCCACAGAAGTGGGCAGATTTGATTATCTTTCTGATCCTTGTGAGTAATCTCATTTCAAACTTTGACCTCCCACAGGCACCTGCTCCTTTTGACATCAAAGCCAGCTCTTTATCACGGAAGTAGCTTAGGCTTATGGCAAAATTATCGATTGCAGATGACTTATATGCTTTCCCTGCTGTGCTTTATCAAAAGCTGATCCACTCTTTTGTTGCTTCTTTTGAAAATTAGGTTGAATTTGTTACTGTCTCAAGTAGCTGGCTCTATGCTGGCTTATAACTTCTCAAGCATTGTCTCCATCTCTCTTTTTGCATGCCCGGCTTTCCTTCCTTACACTCTGCACCACTATTGCTCAGTGCCTCAAAGGCAGGTTGATGCCTGGATCCCCCTTTTTCACGCAAACTTTGTGGTAGGGTGCAATTTCTACCCACGATAAATTTGTCTCTATTCAGCAGACCTGCTCTCTGGAAAACAGCCCTCCTGTGGGAGAACAGGCAAGGCCTCCCCCTAAACCTGGGCAAGCCAATGGCTTTACTTCCTTTTCCATTCTTTTTCATTTCTGTTGGATGCACCACAGGGCAGAATGCATCTCATCACCTGTATGAGCTGGCACTTGTGACACAGACATCCCCTGCTGTATCCAGTGGCTAGTGGGATTATGTTTGCATTGCCATATAGGCAAACATCTCCTAGAAGGCTCACCAATACCTTAAATGCTTATTTATCACATTTGACAAGTTCCCATTTTTTAGGCAATAGGTCTAATTCATCTAATTGTGATCAGTTCCCTTTCCTTGTAGAATGTTCTTCTATTTTGGCCAGAATCCAATCATTCTTTTCTGGGACTAATGATGCATTGAATGAATGTTTACCAATGCCAACCTCTTCTATCAGATAAAATTACTTTTGCTACCTTTATGTACTCAACAATTTTCTTAGACTTTTCCTAAAAGGGTAATGACAAGTTTGATACTGTAAGCCAAAAATTAAATAACTACCTTATGTTCTAGCTTCAAGATCTTATTTTTAGTCTATTCTTCTAGTTTTAAGAAATTGCTCCTGACAGCCTTTCCTCTTCAATGCTTTATTCCATTCAATTTCACTTACAACGTTCTGCCTGCTTCCAAAGTATTAGGGAGTAAGTGACCATTGAACATAGACTCTTCAAATCAAGGTTGAGCTGCAGAGCAAAACACAGAGAAAAGAAGCCTGGCAACATTTTCTGCCCCTTTATATAAAAGGGTTCAATGTGGCACTTCCTCAGAATTAACTGAAGTCCACATCTCAATTAGAATTTTTCTCCAGTTGTAGGATTGGCATGGCTTTATAGGGATGGCTGATGACATTGCACAGGATGAAATGTGAGCTATGGGAACATGAAGCTTCAGTGTGTACATCTGGCAAATCAGAACTCCGTAGGAAGAACTGCCTGCCTAGCAAGTGTCACCTGCTGAGAGTGATACTGCAAACCATGGCCCCAGACTCCCCTAAGTCTGCCTATGACTGCTTAATTTAGTGCCTTCATTATCATCTGCATTTATTGTCAGAATTTGGAGTTATAGCTGGTACTGCTTTGATTTTTTTTCTTCTTTTTGTAAAAATTCTGATGATATGATGTTACAACAATTAAGAATGCGGAAGTTTAAGGACCAAAGAAGAATAGAGTGTAGTTGAACAATAGCTTTCAAAGGTTTTTTTTTAAATAAGCCACAATTCCTATGCTCAAATGTGTATAAACAAAATAAAATAGCATGCTAACAATAAATGGAAATATTCTTACTATCTCAAATCCCATAAAACCCATGTATAGATGCCTGCATAAAACTACAAAGGATCTGATTATTTGAAGAAATGGGAGACATATTCAAGGACTTTTTAGCTAAAAGTGATATCTATGAGAACAAGTGATACCTATGAAAAGTTAACATTGACATGTATTTATTTCTAGAAATAAGAAGAAAAGTATAAACACACATATGTGCACATTACTATGAATCTTTCCTCACTGCATGTAATGTTCTACTTTTCTTCACTGAACAAAAGTTCTGTCAGATAAGAGACCCTATCTACATACAAATACAGCACTCTGAACAGTGTGTCCACTATTTGGTGGTCTTTATGTCACTGATACATGACAAATGTAACAAGCTGGACACCACTGATAGGAAATAATGCTTCCAAAACCTAGAAAATGAAAAAAAATCTGATTTCAAGATAGATATTGAGCATAGATTTTGAATCTATCTTGCACATTACATGATTTGTGATACTATTCCATACTTGCTTTATTTCAGTTCAAATTGTGTTTTTTCTTATCTTTTAAATTATTACTAGCATAAATAACCCAGGCAGAAGACAGTACTAGCCCAGTAGGATCAGTTTTCAAGGGTTATACTATAAACATGTTCTGACATTTAACATGACACACATAATTTGAGACCATTACAATACTGGGTCAAATTAAATACTGATTTATAAGAGGTAAAAGTTAGGCTCTTTATACATAATTGCACCCTCAGGAATAAAACAGCATAATAAAGTGATAAGGTGTAAATTAGACTAAAATGTATGTTCACCTTTTAGGTTCTTTACAACTTCAAAGCAAAGCACATTGAATATAAAGGAAAATTTGCTGAATTTGGTGGCATTTAGATTCAAAATTATCATAAGACTCTTTCTGCATTATTTGAATGGAATTAATTGCATCTAGGAAAAAGAAGGTATCCCAATTTTTTTTGAATTATCTTACAACATGCACACAGTTAAATCTGACAAAATGGTGAAGTGACAGATCCATTTGTGTGTTTTCCATTTCCCTTTGGATTTTTTTCCTCTGGCTAACTATACAGAAAATGATCAGCTTACACTTCACTTTCCATCATGACATAAAAATCCAGGCACAATCTGCCAAAGTCTAAAAATCCTGTCTTTGGTGGTGTCTATTAAGAGGTCACTTAAAAGCACTCTGAGCATTAGGATGCATCAGTAGCAATCACCACCAGCACTGCTGTTCCCACTGGTGCAGGCATGGAAGGGTGATGCCATCACAGCCAGAGCAGTGGCCTCATCAATACATGCTGACAGCTCCCCTGTGGTCACAAGCCCGTACTTCTTTGTTGGTCATGCTGGCTCACAAATCCCAGAAGACACTGCCAATTTTAGCTGAAATCTTCTTTTTTCTAGCAACTTTTAATGCTCTCCATAAAGGATTGGTCTACCTCTGCTATTTGGAGATGGGAAAATTGAACTGTCCTGGCTGCAGAACAGCTTCCAGATTTGCAAATGACCTCAAATTGTTTGGCTGCCAAGGGCAGATGGCCAGGCAGAGGGTAGCCCCTACACAACATGTACCTTCATAGTATACACAAGGCAGATCCAGGTGTTTTCTGGAGGCCCAAAGAGTTGGCAGAGAACTCTCCTCTGTGATGGCTCATTCCCACCACTACAGCCACCATCTCTTGGTCAGGAAACTTCTGAGTACTCTCTGGTAACACTGGAAGAGAAGCAGTAGATAAGAAGGAGGTTCTTGTGTCTGTCTGAGTGTAAAAGACAGTAGGAGCCAAGAGCTGGATAACATTTACAGATGACACTCTCAAGATAAAGCATCTCTCAGTTCCCAGACTTGCAGAGTGCCTTTTGACATCTGCTTTCAGCAAGGCTTTGGTCCCTCAGCATGAGATAGCTGATCCCGGCCTTTGGGCATTTCTTCCTGGTGCAGTGGATCACAATGCATGCTGCTGAGGCACTGAAGTTAAGAGTGCATAGAAAGCCAAAAAGCAGGACAGTCCAAGTCACAGAGTTATCAGAGACTTGGCTGACCTATGCCTTTGAGCCAGGACCTGTGCTCTGTGCTCAACACTAACTCTACTGAATAAACGTAGCTGTATCTTCCTCAATTTGTAAACACAGTTGCAAAAAAAAAAAAAAAAAAAAAAAGTGACATAACACAATTTCATATTTTATTTAGTTCCAGTTGGATAGCAACTAATTGCCATTATTCTAAGTGGAAAACAGAGATTTCAATATAATGTTACAGAAGAATTAGAGCATATGAATAATAGCCACATTATGTGTTATCTATGTTATAGATATACATACACAAAACCTAATTGCCATGAGAGTTGAGTCTAAGACTTTTAACCTATTCCTTCTGCCTTGATTTTCCTCGTGAGAAAATTTCCCTTTTTTGAGATGGAATAATGATTATCCTTAAGAAATGTACTCTTTTTTGAACATAAGTTCAAAAAACTGTGGTTTAAACATTCTCAGAGCCCTTGAAGCCAAATAACTGATTCATTCTGGCATTTTCAACATATCTTTGAAAACTCTAATGAATGCTTGAATAAAATAAAAGTCTTATATTAGCATATATTTTATCTAAGTGCCTTGGGAGTGGAAATTAGTGACTTCCATTTTATCACTCAACCTTCTCCTTAATTCAATTCTCATGTTTGTCAGCAGCATTGAGCCTCCTTAAATTGGCATTAGATGCTGGCTTTTTAGAAAATTATTTTGTGATAAAACAGAGTTTCCAAGGTTTTTGCACCTATGTCAAATTAACTGTCACCCTTCCTCTCCTTGCACTGAAAACCTATGGTTATCCCAAACCAGCCATTTTTTCTGAAGGCCAGTACAGTCCTCTGGGATGCAATGTTTTCCACAAGTGCTTTCCTGCCTTTTTTTTCAAGGTATATCATTACCGAGGCCTCTTCTTCTGTGGAACTTGCACTGCTACTGGGGAATGACCCAGAAGATTTGTTTGAAAAACTTGATTTAAATTTATGTTTTTATAACACTAGATATATTCTGACAATTATATTTTTTTTAAAGTGCATGTGTGTGTGCACATACATGTATGTTTCTTTTGTCTTTATGTGTTTGCCATACAAAAAAGCAAGTGATGCTAATCAAGTTCATTAGATCCTGTGCCTGGTTCTCAGGCTGAACTCCGAAAATAGAGCCAAATCAAATGTCTCATGGACACCAAATGCCCACTAAGTTGACTCAGAAGGATTTAAGAGTGCTTTTTATGGGAGTTATCAGCTAGCCTTCCTTAGTTGGCTTCCTTAGCAGCCCATAATCCAATATTATGCCTTTGATAAGAGTCTTCAGACTATTTTATTGGTAGAAATAAAACTCCGTAATTCTCCAATGATTCCAGGATCACAGGAATCCCAGATCCTCCATTCCCTCTACTTTGACTAAATCCTTTATGAGAAATCCTAATTTTCAAATAGCAATCAGCAAAAAGACCAGATAATCCTTTTAAATATTGGCTGAAAAAGTACACATGGATTCCTACAATGTACACATACAGGCACGTCTGCTGCTGCATTCCAAATCTGTGGCATATTTTTTTTCCAATTTTACCACTTTATTCTTAGTTTGCAGGGATTAGGAAAAGAATTTAAGAGAAAAATTAATCTGGTAGAGGTGGCAATCTGCATCTATGTTCCTATAATAAAATCTGAGTCTTTAAGAAATAGGCTATTAAGTTTCATCTTCCAGCAATATTTTTCCTCATTATTTATTATTATAGGCTGAATTTCCTTAAGGAGCCTAAAAGATTTTACTGTCAAAATGTCAATTAAATTAAGAAAAATGTTTTCACTTAATGCTAGCAATTTCTCCTAAAAATTTTGTTCTCCATACATAATAAATAAGACAGTATTAACTATTCCTGCCTAACATCGTTTGATTTCCCAGAGGAGCATAATGACAGAACTGACTCTAGTCTTAGGGTGACTTTCAAAAGAAGATACAAGGTTGGTGACCTTGCCTGAGTGTGTGACTTTAGACACTTAAAAGGCAAGGTAGATAAAAGTTTATTAAATGAAAAATGGATGGCCTTTTTCCTCACAGACTGGAATGCATTCCCCTCAATGAGAAAGGAAATTGTAATGGGAATCTGGGACATCCTGAAATCTTAATGCAGGAATAGGACTCCTAAGTAGCAACTTATAGCAAGCCAGAACTGAGCAGCAGCTCACTGCTTATTAAAGCATTAGTGGAATATTGAATTCTAGGAGCAGAAATTACTCATTTTTTGGACATAATTTATTTCTTTTCAGTCAGCCACTGACCCTAAATTTCCACTTTTATGAATTTTGGATTTGTTCACTGAGTGGGACAGCACTGGAGTCGTCTATTTCCTTAATTTGTCAACTTTCAGTGATTTCAGTTATGTGTTTCTTTACTTATTTGCTTCAATTTGCTTCAAAGTGTGATTCCCTTTGTGGTCCCTTGACTCCTTTCAGCTGAACAAACTGTAGCCCTGGTCTCTCACTGTAAATTAGGTACAGATAGTGTTGCTTCTCAAAGCCAGCACACCTACAGATACCACATTTGCCTCTTCCAGAAAAAAAAACTGTAAAAGGTAAAATCAAAATTAGATTTGCAGTTCCAAAAATTATTTCTCCAAGAGTAGTGTGATTTTGGATTCAGAAGTTTGGGATTTTTTTTTCCTTTCTGATATGCACTGGCTAAGCTATCTGGAAATGGAAAACTAGGGGGTGTTTCTGTTTGGTTTTTTTTTTTAGAAACTCTGCTGTGCTGGCAGTATTTTCTCACCTTATCCAGTAATCTATTCTTACAGGTATGCAGACTTTCATAAATTTTCTCTACATAGAGTGAAAGGTCTCATTATTTAACTGAGTCCCACCTCTTTGTTTGAGGAAACAAAAAGAATTTAAAAGACTTCAAATAAGCAAGCACTTTTGGACAGGAAACAGGTGAAAAGGAATCTTTAAAGTATTTCAGATTAACTCCAAAAAATAAAAGCAATATAAACCAAGGTGTTTTCTGATTTAGCTTAGAAAATAAAAATTGGAAATCCATTGAGTAAATAAATGAAAAATAGAATCCTGCATCTGCAGTCTATCCATCTGTTTCCCTGTCTCCAGCTGCAGCCACCTCTGATGTTTCTGAATGACAAGAAAAAAAAATAAAGGCAAATGAAGACATGAGCCCTGAGAATACATCTGCCCAGTGCATAAAGGAAATATTTTCTCTTCACTGATCCCCTGAAGTCTTGATAAATTTTGGTTGTAGCGGTTGTCTTAACACAGAGTTCCAGGTGTTATGGGCACTCTTGGGGTTGTGCATAATTCATTATCCTTTCCCTGGTCCACAGAAAGAGGACATGAATAAAGGATTCATATATTTATCAGCATTCATGTCAGAAAGTACCAAAACAACTATTCCACCTAAGTCCCTATACCTATTGGACACAGAATTTGGCCCAGAGGTAGATTAAATTATATCTCATAGAAGGATTTAATTTCGTATATCTTTAAAGATCTAAATCCATGTTGAGTCGTCCCTTTCCTGTCCCCCCTCCAGCCCTTTTAGGAGACTGTTTCTTAGTTTAATTATCCTCTCTGCTAGAAAGCTATGACTTACTTCAAGGCCTAATTTGTCTAAGTCTTTGCAATAGATCTTGTCAGGTCTTTGTCAACAAGCTCAAAAACACCCTGCTATTGGATCTCTTTCCCATGTGTAAGCACCTAGACATGATCAATCCACCTCTCAGAGAAGCTGAAGAGATTGAACTCTTTAAGCCTCACGTAGTACAACTTGTTTTCCAGCTGCCGGATCAAACCTCCCAAACCTTTCATCTCTGGCACTGTTATTAGGCTGCACCACTACCTTGGAATGTGCAAGAGCTCTTCAAAGGATTTTAGACTGACCATCTGATATTCACACTGAAGCACTGTCTGAGGGGATTTTGATATTTCTTTTGATTCAGATCTTGGCTTTAGGAACCTGAAGGCAATGGCTGGTTTAGGGCTCAGTAATGGCTTTGCCACAAGCGAGCAGGAGAGCAGCTCACTGCTATGGAAGGCAGATGTGCCTCCAGGTTTCTCTCTGCTATGCAGAACATATTCCTGGTTCCATTTCTTTTACTCCCTCTGCCCTAGAAAATGAAGCTGTAGACACATGAGTGTAAGGAACGGCAAAGCTCTGCGTACACCTAATAAAATCTATTGTACAAATGAAGAAAGGAATGCAGCAGCCCCCAAGAAGTGTCTCTCTTCTACAGGTTACAAGCTTTAATAAAAAAAGATTCTACAAGGGACAAGAACACAAATGCAGAAATGTGCATACACACATTGTTTGATATTGCTGATACAAACAAGTGTGATTTAGATCAATAATTTTCAAGACACTTTCATTTACATTCATAAATGAGGGTCTAATGCATTTTCAGTGACATTTCAAATCATTCCCTTTTGGAAGGTGTGCCCCAGAGCCCACAAATAAGAAATGTCATTTCATGTCTTTCCACTGATTTATGTGAGTTCTAATCAGTTCCTCATTCTATGAGAGTTTAAACTTCTAAAAATATAATTAAATTCACTACTTACTTTGTGCTATTCTCTTCTAAATGAGATGAGATGCTTATTAAAGTCATTTTACAGCATTTTCTAGTGAACTATAAGCTAATTTACAAGTAAATAATGTTATAATTTAGGACATAGTTGACCATATATCCCCCCAATGTTTTATACACTTTTCAAAGGATGAGTAGGCTTGAGGCAGAATAGAAGTGATTGAGAGCAATGAAATGCATTATGTGAAAGTTCCTGTAAATGTACAGGTTTGCCACTTAAATAAAATTAAAATTATAAAAATAATATATATAAAGTAAAAATAAAATCTTGGGTCTCATCTCTGATTTTCTTGCATCCATTTTGTAGATTTCAAACACTGACAAATGGATCAGCATTTCTCAAATAGGGACTATGATTACAGATGTTTTATGCAAGGAAGCAAAATAGAACATCTTTACACAGACCAGGTCCTCTGCTCGACAGGATTTCAATATACTTCTCACACACACAGACTCACAGTAGCAGCTCAGTGCCATGTTTATTTCCTCACCTCACAGATGGAGTATGTTTTTCTCACCTTTCACATGATGCAGCACATCCCAAGAGAGATTTAAACCTCTTTTTCCTGGCTCCCATGTTCATTTATCAGCATCTGACTTCATTGTTTTCTAAAGTCACCCCTGAAAAGGTAGTCTGAATATCAATTTGTAATAAACAGCAAGAATTTGTTGCTGTCAAGGTGTCACAGTGTAAAATAGTACATGGTTTTTCCAGACATGTGAAGCTTAAGTAATCTACCCAGCAGTCCTCAGACACAAGAAAAGAACTGTGTGTCACCAGCTCTTCTTCCTGTGTTTGATATCTCTCCCCTCAGCTCTCTCAATGCAATCTTTCAAGGTGCTTTTTCTACTTTTTAAAGCACATTGCTGAATCTGCAGTATCCAAACAGTGCAATTAGCATGTGAAAACTCAGTACTGATAAAGTAATTGCTTTTTCTGAACAAACTTGTGTTGCTGACACCAAAGCCCATTTTGGCAAAAAGGAATATGTAAACAGAGAAAAAGAAATCAGTTCCCCCTTTTTGTCCAGCAGGATCTCACAATTTGCAAAGTTCTGCCCACTGCTGTCTCACGAGCAGAGGTCCCCAGGCCTGAGCAGCATGAGGCTGGACTGGAGCAGTGCAGGGCAGAGCTGAGGGTTTGTCCCAGGACTCGGTGCAAGACAACAGATGCCCCCAAACAAGCCAAGAACAGAATTCACAAGGGTAGCAACGCAGAGGATCATGCAGTATTTGGCCATGAGGCTTCTTGTCACTGGCCATGGCTTGGAGGAGTACTTGTGCAGCTTCCAAAAAACAGCTGGAGGTCTGACCTCCCACTCTCCTTTTAATGAACAAAGGCAAATTTGAGTCCCAAAGTCACAGATGATCTCTGCAAGTGCTAGTGTAGGAGTTCTAATTCATCAGCTTCCAAAGTCTCCCACATACAGTCCTGTCCAGTGCTCCAAGTGCTTTATCTTAACTCATGTTCCATCAATTCCTAATACTAAAAATACAACAAAATAAACCTTAGATAAGTTTGGTCTCTATAAAGACTGCAGTTACCTGGCAAACACAATAATAAAGTTAGCTTATTACAGCAGCAGCAACAGCCACATAACAATTTGCATTCTAGATCCACATCCTCATTTCTTATAACCTTCAGGTGTTCAAAAGAGGTGCCTCATACTGAGCTATTAATTCTTTATATAGACACCTTGACTTTAAATGCACTGAGTATCTCTTGGTTCTGATGAACGTCAAATAACATTCAGATTTAGCAGATTGCATGAATTTCTATTTTTTTTTCATGTCTCTGGGTCTGTCCTTGAAGGAAAGGCAACCTTTTATACATGTTTGTATATGTCTGCATTTTGCTCAATAATAACAGTAATTTTACCCTTATAACAATATCAATAATGACAACATTAAAAGAAGCAGGGTGGGTATGGTATTTTAAAAGAAAAACAAACAAACAAGCAAAAGAACAAACAAAACATAAGGAGAATGGCCCAACCAGCTGTTCAAAATTTACCAGTGTTTATGTTTCATAAGAAATAAAGAAATTCCTATTGAAAGAAAGTCAGGTTTATTAACAGCTGAGTTGCAATACAAGCATGTAGACAGATAGGTGTGCATTTATGTACTTTATCTTCTGCATTTCAAGATTTGTCAATCACATTAATGTTTACCTATTTAACAGTTACTTTGCACTTAATGTTTTCAGGCTCAGATTTGAAGACACAGGCCACAATTTTTCTGTTGCATAATGCTTTCATTCCTTTGCTGCACACAGGAAACCGACTTCTCAATAAACTGCAGAGTACTGACATTGTGGCTTTACATTAACCATTGAAGCAGTAAGATTGCACTTTCAGGTGTCTGATGCAGACAGGGATTCGTCATGTGGATGATTAGTACCTGAACATAAGAATGTGGACAAAAATTTGAAACCATTTGGGAGATAATGAAACTCTTATGTAGGTAGTAGAGGGAAATTCTCGAGGGCTTCAACACAGGGAAGGAAAATAAATTGCCTGAAGTCACCCAGAGAGCTGTTACTAGGAACAACAGATGAGAAGAAAAAGTTGAGTAGGCAACTGAGACAAGTTTGAAGAAAAAGCCTTTTTTTGTTTTCTTTCATTGGAAACATCTTTTAATTGCCATCTTGTCTGAACCCTGACAAAGAATGGAATTAAAGTATTCAGGGTAATGGAAGAAAGACAGGAAAAGAATAAAGAAAGAAAGAAGGATTGAAGGAGGATGAGAGCTGGTGAGTGTAAGAAAATACCATGTATCTGAGAGGGACTGAGGTGATCACCAGGTAGGTCTTTGCAGCAGCGCAGAGTTCAGTGTGGTTCAGATGGAAGATCTATGACGGCTTTTGTATTGCTCACCTCTGAGCCTTCTTTTTTCCTTTTTATTTTTTTTCAGAAAACAGTCAGGTCTTGCTCATTTGTCTTTCATGATGGAGGGTATTTTTTCCCTACACCTTAAACTTGTTCTAAATACATACCTCCTAAATCATAGACTCCATTTCATTTTAGGTACTGCCAGTTCAAAAGTTGAATTTTTTTTGCAAGTTAGGAGTTAAATCCAAGTGTTCAATTAATATAAGGCTCAAATTGTGATTAAGTGACCTGCAATTCACCCTTCTGCCCTCATCTTCATTTTCTAAGGATAATTATTAAATAAACATCCCTTTTCAACTGATTATCTTTTGACCCAAATATGATGTAGGGCTTTGGTAACTTTATACTTAAAATGAACTCAAAAAGAAAACAAAATAAAGAACAGTGATTTTAATAACATACATTATACCAGCAACATTTCATAGAATTAAAAATTGTAATTTTTGGAAAAGGGTTAGATTGATATATATTGTTTAAGCAAAAAGGAGGCTTCTGTCTTACAGAAATAGTGCTTTAGGAACAGAGTGGAATTCTGCTGAACTTAGGTACATGGCCAAGTCCCAGATATTTAGGATTACCTTAAAGTACTCCAGCAAGTTCAAAACCCTCATAGAGTATCAATACCCACTCTGATTATCAATGATAAATTTGATTGAATAGAAAGAAAAACTAAAAAGAAATTGCTCAGGTGGGGAACTAATTTCTTGTATCTTGTACTCTTTTTTTATCAAAAAGAAATGCCAAGGGCTTTCTGAAAAACAGAAAATGTGCAATTTCTTTCACAAACATACATCTATGCTTTGTTTTCTTATTGCTGTTGACAGAACCCTTCATTATGCCCTTAAAGAATCATTTTATGTTTATTTGTACTGTCTATACAGATTTGGAGACTTGTTTTATGAATTGCCAGAGAGTGATGTCTTTTTTTAATAAAAGTTTATTACACTTTGATTGATTTCCCTGATATTCATTTTGTGTGTCTGTTATAGAAACTCATTTTTGTTCTAAAACCCAAATTACTCTACCTAATGTACCAGAGGAGCGCTGTAACTGTTAGCAATTGACAATGCAAAATGTTTCACAGCTTTATTTGTCAAAGCAGATGCCATGGAAAAATCATTGAGGGCTAGTTCGCCAGGAGCCTTATTTATTAATTCATGGAGGTTTGCAAGAATAAGTCATGAGTGTGAAGCAGCACAAATGTGAGAGAGAGGTCAGCCACCTGACAAAATTACCACAAATTAACAAATTACTGTACATCTTCTGAACGGTAGTGGGTATGTTAAATGCATCCATATGCAAACATTTACTAGCAACAAATAAATATATATTTAAAATTTTAATGTACCTTAACACACAGTGAAAGACATTTCCACTATAAACCAAATATATTCAGATTATCCATAAGCTAAAGGCACATGTAAATACGGTGTCTATGTCTCTGCTGATGTTTGGTAAGTTGCTAAGCACCAGTAATTTGAACACAATTCAGAAATACTTGCAAGAATGCCATTTTTGGATTTTTTCACTTTGAAACTCTCTATATTGTTTGCCATTATTTTCAGTTGTTCTGGATAACATTAAAATTGCATGTGTTCCATCACTTGGTAAGTCAATTTTTTTTCTCCCAACAGAGACCCTTCTTTAATTCAAGTAATGTTCTTTAAAAGTGTCAACATCTTTATAGTGGGGCAGAATGGGATGAAATTAAATGTTTCAATGAAACCTGAGGTGTGTGCTACTCCCTCAGCACTGGTGTCACTTCTCATATTGCCTATGGGGACAGCTAGATTAGACAACCACACTGAGCATACTCCATAAAGACTTTTAGGGGAGAATCATCAAAACAGCTTTGTCTTGCCTTGTATTGCTTCACCTACTCTCTGAGCAACATATCACATCTCAACAGAAACTACAACAACTGATTATTTCACAGCTAGACATTCATGCTCACTGAAGGACATAGCTGAGCTGGCAGGCTTCATCTTGAAGAGAAAGAAATTGGCAACACTTGATCAGCAACCTTTGGTGAACGGTGGTGAGACAGTGTGACTTCAGCTGCTAAAAGGACAAAGCTGCCGGGCCCTGCTAGCAAGAGATAGGAATAAAGCCATGAAACTAATGAACAGCAGAGGAACTGGAAAGCAAGGTTACCCTGTCCTTCTCCTGTTGAGATTGTCCTGGATTTTAATTCTCTGTCCTGCCTTGTGTGCAGTCAATAGCAGCCATTACACACGGTTAAAACAGATTTCTGCACAGATGTGCTGTCCTGAGAAAAGATACAGTGGTGAATATCAGAAGTGCTCTGGGCAATCTTGATTTGAAGTCAGCTTTTCTTTGAGCAGTTTCCAGAGGTCTCTTCCAACATAAACTAGTCCACCAATCTCACCAGTATGTGAAACTCTTCCAGTCATTCCCCTCCAGCATTTGGCACCAAGAAATGGAAATGGTGCTGCACTGACCTGTCCTGGCCATATTACCGTAAAACTACTCCAGCACCAGGAGCATGGGTTGAAAGCCAGAGCTCCTTCTGGTTAGAGCTGACATAGGTCTGGTCTCCCTCAGAGGGAAGAAATCACAAAGAATGTTCCTGATAGCAGTGAGATTGCCATGCTACAGAAAACACATCAGATCAGCCAGTTCACTGCTTTCCATATGGCTTTGTTTCTTTTTCCTTTAAAGGCACTTGCTTCCGTTCCTCTTACACCTCATTCCCCCTTAGTAAGGGAGGTAATATTCAATTATACAGTATTGCTGTAGGTAGTGCATGCCCACACTATCGTGTGCAGGCACTCCTCTGCTTTCTGAGGCTTCCCAGGCATTCCAGAGCCCCTTTTTTATCCACCAGCCAGCATTTGATGCAGAATCTGAAAATTATTTTGCTGCCAAAAGTGTACAAGGGAGGTGGGAGACAATCTGTCACCTTCTGCTAGAGTAAACACAAAGAACCATTCTCTCATCTAGTAAAACAATAAGATTAGTCCTTTTATCATTAATTTTTTTTCTCTCCTTCACTGCTTTGTAAACACTGCTTGTATGACTTTGCCTCTTATCGTCTGCAAACTGAATCTGCTTTTGTTGAAGCAGTGTCAATCACAAGGGTTTTCCTGCTCATATACTTAGTGATATGACTGATTGAAAAGAAGACAGGCTTTCATTTGGGTCTGCAATATGTGACACAGTCACTGTTGGAAATATAAGGGGGAAAAGAAAACAAAGGGAACAATTTGGTAAAATATAACCCGAAGTTCACTTGCTCTGTCAAAGAGATTAAGATTAAATTGAAGGAGGTCAAAGCTATTAACTTTTAGACTACAGGGTATATAAGAAGTTAGTGTCTAGTTAGATATCAGCTTTCTAATTGGAGAGAAGGTTGTTTGTAACTCTTTATGTAAACATCAGCATTAGCAAAAGCCTGGGTGGTCTCATCATTGTAACCCAATGGACATATTTGATCCACATCTCTCTGTATAAAATGTCCTCGATGACCAAGCTTGCATTTAAATTGTAAATATACCTCTTGATTCCTTTCTGCCAACTGTGACAGCATTTGCAAAGGGAAAACTTCACAGTGATACTTCTGGGGTTGTTTTAAATTTGTTTTCCCAAGTGCCAAATTCTCCTTCACGCCATACACTTAGTTAAAATCTTATTTATGTTCAGCTCCTTAGACCAAGCAAGAAGATTACTGCAGCCACCACTAAGGAGGACAGACATGACTTGATTATTAATTAACTTTGTAACAAGAGTGATTCTTACACAAGGCAGATTATTTATGGAATATCTTCTGCATTTTCAAATCACATTATTCTCTGATTTTACGGTGCTCCCTGTTGCTTCTTGTCCTAAATCCAATGGCAAGTGAAACAAGGGAAAGTAATTTAGATATCGGCCATTGGGTTAGCCATTGGAAGGTGATTTGGTTAAAACTTTAGTTGCACTGACCCAAACAATAGCTCAATGACAGTGTTTTAGCAGGTTTCAAGCAGATCTGGTGTGGTGGCCTGACCCTGGTTGGATGTCAGGTGCTCACCAAGCCACTCTATCACTCCCCTTGTCAGCAGGACAGGAGGAAGAAAATGAGATGAAAAATAACCTCATGGGTCAAGACAGAGGCAGTTTAATAAAACAAATGCCATGCATGGAAGCAAAGGAAAACAAAAGATTTATTCTCTATTCCCCATGAGCAGGCAATGACCAGCCATTCCTGGAAAGTAGGATTTCAGTACTTATAGTGTTTGCTTTGGAAGACAAGTGTAATAAGAAATGCTCCATCCCCTCTTTGCTCTTAGCTTTTATTGTTGAGCAGGCACCATATGGTATGAAATATCCCTCTGGTCAGTTTGGGTCAGCTGTCCTGGCTGTGTCCCCTCCTAAAATCTTTCCCACCCCCAACCTACTGGTCAGGGAAGAATGTTGGATAGACTTGCAGTGTAAGCACTGCTGAGCTGTAGCCAAAAACACTGGTGTCTATTGTCAACACCTTTCTAGCTACCAATAAAAAGCACAGAACTGTGAGGGCTGCTCTGGGGGAAATTAACTCCATCTCACCCAGAACCAGTGCACCTGATTAATCTCTCACTGCATTACCATATTTTCTGAGGTTTAATATGTTATGGTTTGGTATGTGTGCAGCATAACCAGCAGTCTCATACAGGGGGATGGATGAGTGCAGGAAGAGTGAGCTTGTGGCCTCCTCCCCATACATTCTGTCATTATTCCCAGTGTGATCTGCCAGAGCTTCATATCTGAAAAAAACCCTGCTTTCCACAGGTTGTACTGTTACAGAGGGGTAGGCAAACATTCACAGGAAAAGGATCATGCAAAGTTTGAACTGGAAATAATTCTTAGAAATTTATTTTGGCTGCTCTGCTAAAATTTGAGGTTTTTTCTCCCACAGAGTATGGAAGCTGGAAAGGGCTGTGTTCAGTGATCTGTCCCACAGAAACACCGCTACTGTGAACCTTCCCAACCCATGGGTCAGTCTCTGTCATCCACTTAGTGGGATTTCTTGCATCACCAGAGGAAGCTCTACATCTAAAACTGCAGTTTAATCATCATCATTTTGCAGTGAACAAATACAGATCCTTGCTCAAGCAGCTACAGCCCAGGGCTTCCTATAAACATCTTTGAGCACAGAAGGCAGCCCCTCAGAATGATGCACTTAATAGCTCTATTGCCTTAGCTCTTAAAACCTGTTGCAGTCCTTTGATATGAGGAAGACAGTGTGTATGAAATTCTCACCCTGCCTCTGTAGCACAGCCTCACTGAGTTCAGTGAGGGTGATGAAAGCATTTCAGGCCCAATTACCTACAAGTTACATGTGGCAGTCTCACCTCTATGACACTCTCTGTTTTATCTTTTCACCCACCACTGGTCCATCACTCCATGCCTGCTGACATAACAATATTGCCATCACAAAAAGCATGACTAGTCTGCCCAGTTCTCATTTGGCCAGATGCTTGTGAAAGCAGGAGGGTGGTACATAACTATCTCATTAGTTAATCCAGCTGGCAGTGCTAAGCACACTTGTCTTCTAATGGAAGAAATGGTACAAAAATTTTTCAGGGAGAAGAGTTCTCTTCAAACAGATAAATGGAAGCCTGTTATTTTGGAAGGAGCAGGACAGTTTTTATTCAGCATTTTGAAAGAAACAAAAATAAAATGTGGTAAAGACTTACATGTATTCATGAAACATTTGGCATTAGAGAGCCTACATTTTTCATCAAAAAACTAATTTTACAAATCTCCATTCTCCAAGAGAAGAATTTGCCTGAGCATTTAGAGGCTACAGAAAAATATCTCTTTGTTTTTATTAATTATAGCAACAGTCCTAAAGGAAAAAAGTCATTTTATGAAAAGCAGAGGATTTTGAAGAGAAATATATTTTTGACAATGTCAATTGACTAATTCTGTTAAACATTGATCTAATTTGAAAGATGAAATCATAACTGCACAAGACAATATAATAGGGTTTCAAATTAAAAAATACACAAGTATATTCTAAGTGTTTAACATCAACAAACCAAAGATGAACAGAATCATAAGTGAGGTAGCTTCAAAGTGTTCTAAAAAAAGCCCTAGCAGGAAACAAATACAAAGAACTCACTCCAAATGAGATCATCTTCCCTATCTCAGGGCACGAAGCTGGCTGTCATTTCTAGCTTTGTCTGTTAATAGTAACAATACAGCATCAGATCCTAGATCCACCAAAATTAGCAGTGTCTCCCACTCAAGAATCAGTTTCCTGGTTTCTAGGGTGTATATGATACTGAAGCCTGACTCTCTAATCCACCTTACCATCTGGCAATCTATTGAGGAGAGCAACAAGAAAGTATAAAAAGATGAGACAGGCACTATGTCCTTTTTAAAATATCATTTGGAGTGGAGCTGTTAAACATATTCCACTTGTTACCCATTCCTTTCCCTTGGGAAGGATTCTTTGGGGAGCTAGTTTTCTTCCATTTAGTCATGAAAATAAGATGGAAGAAGTATGATAAAACTAGGAAATAGGTTCAAAGACATAAGTAATTCTTAACCTGTAGATTGGTGTGTTACAAAACAGGTACAAAAAGGGATGGGTTTCATGTGTGTGTATGTGTGTGCGTGTGTGTGTGTGTTATTAATGCTTTCTGCAAGTAATTATCAGAAGAATAGGAAAACTATCTCCTTAAGTAAGTATCCATAAAACAAGAAGAAAAATAAACCATGCAGTGTCAGCACTTCAATATGAATAGCGTGGTTTGGAGTTTTCATGTTACCAAATTAATATATCCTTGGGATAAACCATAGATTATAAGTTCCTTAAAAAGTGCTGCATCCAACACTTTTGGAATGCTGTATCACATTATTTTATCCTTATAGATGAAAATAAAATATCATAGAAGTAGACTTAAGAAATCAGCAGTAGTTTAGATAAAAGTGATCATGATTTGCTTCTGTTTGTTATATATAATCAGAATTAAGTCCAGGCCAGTAATATGTATATTTGATGGATTGCAAGAGCCAATTTTGCAAAGCTGAAAACAATTATGAGCTAAATCATTTGGGAGAAAGAAATTAGACAGGAAACGTGGATAATAACTGGAAAGTGTTTAAAAATATTTTGCCAGAGGTTTAAAAAAGAAGAATGAAAGCTGGACAAAATGTTGACTTGCATAAAAGTGAAACAGCTATGTAAATCAAAATAACTACACCAAAAAAAGGGCATTTATTAGAAGTCTTGTGAATTAGACAGAAGGTGAGAACTAAAGAGAATTAATAAGGATGGAAGCAAGAAGTAAGGTTTTTTCATCAGAGTTAAGGATAACAAGAAATATTTGTGGTCTTGACTATACACAACCATAGCCATCCTAGTAATGTATTCAAAAATAGGTATATTCTGTAAATAAGTCTGATCTCTCTTTGAAGAAAAAAACAGACAAAATCAATTCTGCCATAAGAAGACAACGCAATGCTGTTCATTCCAGTAAATCAGGAGAATGTTAAATAGCAATTTAAATCAGCAGACCTGCATGATTTACAACCAAGAGGTTTAAAAAAGCTGGCTGAAGAAAATTCCAAGCCATGGATATTGCTTTTTGCTAAGTCTGAGAACACTGGAGATGTTCCAAGAAGAACAGGAGGAAAAAAAAAGCCAATATATCACCAATTTTATTTTTT
>VZTR01022982.1:140047-174999 GCA_013400775.1 Chaetops frenatus | reverse complement strand
TTTATTTTTTAAGTTGTATGTGTAACCCAGGTGATTGAAGCCCTTTCAGGCTGAGCTGAAAGGATAAAATAATGTAAACCAAATAGAGGGCTAGAGGTGTGTATGCAATTAACCCTAAGCAAAATGGTTTAGCAGAAACAAGTTATTGTAAGCCTTCCTGAAAAATTCAGCATATTTACTGGCCTTAGGAAGCAAAGAAAGGTAAATGTTGCCAGGCCTATAAAAGACAAGGTGGGCCAGCAAACCACATTCCTTCCAAGTCTGCAAAGAACCTGTGAACCAGAGTAACAAACAGCACTGGCATTAGAAAATTCGGTGTTTGTCAGAGCCCATACAGATGTGAATAACCTTCCACACAAAATAAAGCACCCTTGGAAAGCAGACCCTTCATCTTGTGTAGCCACACTTTTCAAGTGCCCTGAAGTTAGCAGTTTTTGTAAACCTGTCTCTCAATTTCAAATGTCCTCTTTTCCAAACTGATATTCAAGCAAGGTTTGTCTGGCCCAGAAGCAGGGGAGAAAGTCTGGTACTGTTTACTGAAGAACGTTTAACACAAAGGTGTTTTCTGTATTAGTACAATTCTGAAACAGTGAACTAGCTCCTAACCAGCTAATGCAGCAAATAATTGGTACAACTTGCTAACTGGTTAGGGTTAACTGTGTGTAACATCTCCATTGATTTATGACTGTCAGGTTCACAGGTTACTTAGATTGTTCAATTTAGCACTTTTTCCCAGCTTTCAATTGAACATTTTGAACCAGGTGTTCAATGGATTGATCGATATGAAGTACAATAGGTCTCTGCACCAGTCCATAAACAAAGCTGATTTTTATAGCCTTGGTGTGATTTAAACCTTTAACACTTTAAACCATTCTACAACACTCTTGCCATGTAAGCATATGCTTCTCTTCACTTTCCTTAATTGACATCAGATTGTGATTTAGCAACACGCAGGGCAATGAAATCTGCTGTGTGCCTGGAGGGCCTGATCCTGCAAATGTGTGTGCATGACACTGCATGCAGGTAAGTAACTCCTTTGGTCCCAGTGAGGCTATTCACACCCTGTTAAGGTGAATCAGTTGTAAGGGAAGGACTGACGTTTGAACATTGAGCTTTGTGGTTAGGGAGAGCTTTCCTAGCACTCAGAGGTCATGGGGAAAGGCAAATCTCAGTTTCTCAATGTGACTTAAGTGACTTGCACGATTTTTCCCTATGTCAGATTCCCTCCTCCCCATAAAAACAGATTCATATGTTCACCTCTGCAGCCTGCCCCCCACCTTGTGACTGTACATATCGATGCAGTTTTGTAGGGGCTCATGTTCACCTGGCAGCTGAATTTGATGCTGGTTCAGGGAGGAAAAGGCAAAACAACAGGAGAGGAGGGAAATGCAGATAGCCTTCAAAGGTCCTTATTCTGTTGACCCCTTACTTGATGCCAAGCTCTAGGTCTGCACCATAGAGTTTGAGTGAACCCACCAGACAGGTAATCCCCCATTGCATGATTTGGCCCAG
Organism: Chaetops frenatus; assembly: GCA_013400775.1. Taxonomy (NCBI): domain Eukaryota; kingdom Metazoa; phylum Chordata; class Aves; order Passeriformes; family Picathartidae; genus Chaetops; species Chaetops frenatus. Next base: position 173,487 of record VZTR01022982.1, on the reverse strand, counting down.
TGTTCACTCCTAAAATTGGCAAAAACTAGGGTTTCAAAGGTTTGGAGAATGAACACCTCAAATCAGGTTTTGGGAAGAACCTCATTCTCACTGCTTCTTGGAGTGCAGATGGCAGAGCAAAGAAGGTTCTTTGGTTCTGAAGCCAGAGTTACGCTCATGAAGGAGCTGAAAAGGAAAGGGGTGCTCCCACTTTCTTTCCTCAGCACGTCACTGACCTGCCGTTCACACATACACACCCATCACATTGTTCCTGAGTAAGTGCTGCTTGTCTGGCTGACCTTTCGTGGAGAAATCTCTAGTACAGAGAGTCTGTCTGAGTAAATATCCCTCAGGCATGTGGAAAATGGATAGGGATAACAGATGAAGTCAACACATGGAAGAATTTACTGTCTTACCCGGAGGTAAGGAGCAGATCCTCCTTAAGCACTTAAACAACTACAAATATTTTCAACTCAGTATTGGTATAAAATAATAATGAAAATATCCAGTCCTACTTTCTTTTCAAAAGTGGGAAGAGAAAGGAAGTGGAGTGAAGGGATAGAGGGAAGAGGAAGATGAGGGGGGAGGAAGGGGAAGGGATAGCACTCTGAGCTATCACCGCAATCCAGCTTTCATCTCACACACTAAAGAGGCACGGAAAACGTGAAACAGTTGCAAAAATCTTAAAGAGCAAGTTAAATGACTACCACAGACTGGGGTCTTTTAATATCTGTTGAGCTGAGTGTCAGAGACTACACATATTTATCTGTTTAATGCAGCTTTAAATAGTATACATAAATGCATGTCATTGAGCAGTGACAGGAGAATCAGGCAAGTACTTTTACTTAGAAAAAATCTTCCTTCTGTGTTGCTATTTCACCTTGAAAAAGAGCCATATTCAGCATCCCAGACCCTGGATCCTGAGCACCTTCTTTTGACATCTATCCCTGTGGATCAGCCTATTTGAGCAGAACTGAATTGTTTGAGAAGAGGTCAAGTTTGACCTCAGAGGGTGTATTTTGAATCACCTTTCTTATGTTCTTACACCATCAAAACCTGTGAAAAGTAAATGAATCATGTTTGGATTTCTGCAAGAAGCTGGGGATTATGCAAACTATTTCCTGATGCATTATAAGGAGAAATGCTTGTTTTCATAAATAATATGTTTATCTAAAACTGTAGCCAAATAAGAGGCTCCCATTCCTTAGCAGTCAGACACAGAAACTGCTATAATTTAACAAATTGCAAATGAAAAGGTAACTTCTCTTATGAAGCTACCCTCATAAAATAGATCTTGTTACACAAAGAAGTTGCTGTAAAACAGAAACAGCACTAAGAGTAGAATTGTCTGGAATGAGATTTTACATTAAATTTTATTCAGTAAATTAAAGGAATCATTAAATATATTGCAAGTTATTACTAGAACCATTCATCCAAGTATTTTTTATTACCATCTTCTTTTACAAACTCATTGAAAATTTTGAGCAAAAGAGGCCAGAAAATCAAGAAACAGCTAGCTTCATAAGGAATGAACATATTTTTGCTGACAACTTCAAGGCCAGTACAGCTGCCACCAGTGACCTGGGTGAGCTCCAGTGTTGCCCCTCAGGCATTGTAGGACTGGACAGCTGAGTCACAATGGATCTTTGTGACAGTGATGTTCACTTTATCAGAAAAGGAGAGACTGGTGATAGCTCAGCCATTTTATTGTTGACAGTGTCCCACTTGCTTGGAGAAAGTGAGGATGGTCCATCTAGAGCTACATTTGCACAGGTGTAGTGTTTGTATAGAGTTTAGCACAATGGGCTACTCTTCAACTCTTAGAGATCAAAGACACTACAGTTCTGCTACTAATTATGATGAGCGTGGATATGCTGGTTTTCACTCAGAAAAAGGTTGCTAGATTGTCATTAAGGGAAGTAACAGATGGAAAAAAGAAAACTTTAATGGAATCATAAAATATAGAATATGCTGGTTTGGAAGGAACGCACAAGGATCATCAAGTCCAACTCCTGGCTCTGCACAAGACACCCCAAGAATCACGCTATGTGACTCAGAGCTTTGTTTAAATGCTTCTTGAACTCTGTCAGGCTGGTGCAGTGACCATTTCCCTGGGGAGCCTGTTCCAGTGCCCAGCCACCCTCTGGGTGAAGAACCTTTTCCTGATATCCAACCTAAACCTCCCCTGGCACAACTTCATGCCATTACCTTGGGTCCTGTCACTGGTCACCAAAGGAGATATCAGTGCCCACTCCTCCACTTCCCCTCCTGAGGAAGTTGTAGTTGTAATGAGGTCTCCACCTTCTCCATTTTCAATATCCCTCTTACAGAAAGTTTTCCAGCCATATATCTGCTAAACAGCTTGTGGATAAAAGTAGTGTATAATTAGTCACTGGCATTTTGGTTATTTTTTAGCACAGGATTTACCTGAAAACAGCCATATATATGTAATATGGGGACTATATAGGGTTAATTGCTGACTGACCATATTAGAATTATACTGTGTTTTAATTTGAAATTAACTTTTAAAATAAAAACTGCTGTAATAAAATATACTAAGTAAATTTTTTTTGTGTGTTCAGACAGTTGCACATGAAAATTATTTATAATTTATTTACACCATTTTAAAATCCCATTCTTGATCAAAATTAGAATAATGATAAATATTATTTTAAAAATTCACAAAGTAGACCCTTTAAAAACTTTTGTACAAACAGCTTCGGACCCTCAACTTCTAATGGTTGTTTATGAAGTTCATGAAGTAATTTTTTATTGTTCTGCCATATCCCTAAAAGAACCCCAAACTATTAAACAAATGTTAGGCTGACCTGTGTCCAGATAGCAATGGTGAAGTTCTGCAAAAATGGTCTTTTTGAAACTCTTCATTATTAGGGCACCTCTGATAAAAAATATCTGCCCTGTAATATCTCGAATCTATTGACGTCTGTTATAAATTTCCCCTTTCTGCACTGGAATAAAGGACATAGAACTACACTTCAAGGAACTGAACTCCATAGCCAGGTAGCTTAATTTGCCAATCCTTTTCATCCATAAAACATAGTCTACACACATGGATCACATTATAGAGAATTCAAAGGTGAATGAAATAGAGCTGTTGAGTGAATAAGGAACAGAGGATGCAGCCATATCCTGCAAAGCTTTTTCTAAACAAGTACCAAAAATTTTAAAATTAAACCTCCACTGTACCAAATGGCCTCAGTCAGATAAAAAAGGACCCATATTCAAGCACAACTAAGGCCAGACCTCTTCAAACTGAGTGTTACAGAAAGGTCTCAGCTCCAGAAAATAACAGCGGGTTGTTAAACAAAATGAAACATTAGCATTTAGACATAGACAAAACAGCCTGGGATGAAAACCTGCCTTAAGTTCATGGCAGCTTCAGAAAGAAAACACACCAACAGATGAAGAGCCTATTTTAATTACTCACCAGAAAGCTGAAAGAACAAAGTAACTCACTTTATAATGATATTTTCTGGAGAAAAAAAAAAGATTCCCGATTCAAAGAACAGACAAGGAAAAAATTTCAAGGCAACTTCAGTTAGAAAAATCACAGTTACTATTTTATAAAAAGCCCTTAAGTGGTGTATTCAGAAGGTATTCCTAGGAAGACTATATCTGCCAGTAAACTATTCCAGATCATCTGCAGAGCACTGATCAAACACAAGAGCTACAAACTTGCTGAAACCTGGTCAGCCCTTTATTAAGAGAGGGACCTTTTTGAGAACTGTAGAGCAAATTAATTGATTGGGTTTCAGGTAAGAATTTCTCAACCCTTGTTTCCCACATGGCCTCCTGCAATGGAAATGTTACCTTGTCACGTACACAGTGCAGAGAGCTCCAGGATGGCAGTGAATATCAAGCCAACATTTCTCTCAGTGGCCAGTTTTTTAAATGTGGGCAGGCAATCATATGCACATGCACTAATCAAGCTTCCCTCTTTCCACAGGAGGCTGCTTAAAGAGATACATGGTATTAGGCTTTGTGCTATGTTGCTCAGGGAATAGGGAACAGATGGAAAAAATTTAATTCCCAGGGCCTGTGGCTGCTAGGGGATTCCCTTGTGCCACTTAAGTCTTTGAAGTAAAAAGAAAGAAAGTTTCTCAAACCACGAAAAGAAAATTTTACTCCCTACTAACTTGTCTATTTATTTTAAAAACCTCTTTCAGGAGAGAAAACATTTCTCTGCAGCAGATATAACAGCTGCCCTAGATCTGTGGAGCAATCCCACGGTGTACACTGTGGTTGTCCTGCCAATTTCCTTTTTAACTAAACCACAAAATGATGGGATGCCAACCACAAGAGAGTGTATTATTCAGATGTTCAGCACTTACGTGTGAAGAATATTAACTGACCCCTTTTATTGATTAATTGCACTTTTTAATGCCATTAGGGAAAGGGTCATGTTATAATCTCCTACTGAGTGGGACAGGCAAGTGGCACAAGGGGCTTATAAATCACCCAGCTCACAGGGACTCCAGCAGTGTGTAAATGTATAGATGTGGACAAAATAAAAGTTAATTTTGTTGTTAGTCACATGAACAGAAACACATAGGCAAGTGTTACTTTGAAGAAAACAAACTAATTTTCATCATGGTAAATACAGTTATTATTGATGATAGCTGGCTCCTGGATTGAAGCATCTCAGGGTGCTCAATCAGAACTCAAGAAAGCCAACAGGACTTGGCAACATAGCACAGGAGTCACCAGCACAAAGGTGTCAGACAAGTGTGGCTGTCCCCAGGCAATGGGGTGACATCTAGGGACGTAGCAGTCCACTCTGAGAAGCCTCCTGCCAGGGAGGGCCGCTTGCTTATTACACCGTGAGCAGCCGAAAATGCAAATATTGAGGATGCAGACAGAAGACTGAAGACAAGTCAACAGGAACCAAAATCCTGTTGACCTTTTTAGAGCCATGGGGTCTGCTTCCCTTCTCTCCTCTGGCCTCTAATTTCCAATCAATCTCTAAGAGAACAAATGAAGATAATATTTGAACTGCAATTTAGGCCATGGCAGAAGAAAAAATGACCAAAGAAGTGCTGGGGATCTTTTGGCTAACAGAGGAGTTAGCTGCTCTTTTGTTGACTCAGCTTAAAAGAGTAAAAAATGTTTGTGTTTATTTTAGGAAAACATCAAGGGAGCATCCTTCCAATGCTGACTATAGCCTCTAGGTACTTGCAGTGATTACTGCCATAGCAGCTCTATTTTGATCTGGCTGAGACAATAGCTCTGAACTTACTCCTTGGAATAGGAGTCTATCTTCTGTAGTCTTTCCTCTTCCATCTCATCCTGTCAGAGAGCAGAAAACAGCTGCATCCTTGAACATTAAGTCCTTATAAAGATTCATTTATATGCAAATTTCAGGTCCCAGTGTGGAGCTGGAAGGGGATGAAGAGGAATTTAATTGTATTAAAAATATTCCTGCCAGAGGAGGAGTGTGGAAAATTACACAGCATTAAGATATATTCTCTCCTCTATCTTTTGACCACTATCTTCTCACTTCACCTGCTCCAGTCCCTCAGAAAGTGGCCAGCCCAGCTGAAGGAGGGTGGTTGCAGGCTGCATCAATCCAAGGATGTGAATTGAAGTTACAACCCCTTTCTGGGAAGCTACCTTGAGGTGCTCCCTGAATTTGCAGGAAAATTTCACCCTACACATGGCCTTGTCACTAAAGTTCCTCATTCAGTGACTTAAACTGTTGGTTTCCACCAAAACTAGTGCAAATCCCAACTTGTGGCATAGCATCCTCCAGCTGCAGCTGAGGAGAGTGCTGACACACATCCTGTGAGGTCCTGCACGCTCTTCCCTCACCCACCCTTGTGTCCTAAACCCACAGAGGGACAGCCCATTGAATGCCCAGCATTGAGGGCATGCAGCCCCATCCCACCCTGCACAAAGCAGCAAAGGTCAGGGACAGTGATCCTCTTGGGGAGAACCTAGGCAAATTTTCATGCAAGGAAGCATGCAGCATTTAACCTTATGGCTGTCTCTACATAGAGATAATATTTATCAAATTGTCCCTTCTCTGGCAGAGCCTAGCACAAGGGCATCCCCAGGCTAGGGGGATAAGCTGAGCTCAGGAGAGAGGGACTGTAGGCACAAGAGAGGTGATGAGAGGTGAAAGCTGCTTGGTTCCTTCTCTTACATGCTGCCCCAATGCACAGGAAAATAAACTTGCACCAGAAAAAAAGCACTTGAAAAGGGAAAAGTGCAAATTATGTTTTCATTTCATAAACAAGAAGGGAGAGGCAAGACAAACTATGCTGCTCTCAGGTCCAATTCCTTTCATGTATACTTCCCGTGGCAATACAGTTATGTGCCTACCTGATAGCTCAGTCTAGCTGCAGGTAAGCAGACATTAGTTTTCTTGGGAAATGCTCCAGCAGTAAGATACAAAAAGTGGGTACATTTATTAAGTCCATAGTGTTGAAATATATATAGAGAGAGATATGTATAGATAACATACATATAAATACAGATACAGGGGTACACATAGAGCTTATAAAAATATATAGATCTGGTACCACTTTCAGTAGGAGTGGAATGGGAAGAAAGAAAAAGAGGGGGACATCTGAATTTAATAAGCTCAGGCATAATTGCCACGAGTAAATGTTAATGCATAGGGATGAACTTTTTTTTTTACTTTATACATATTAATAGGCTGCCTCTTCGTGAAAGAGTGACATCAGACATTGATAAATTTGACAGAAGTGAAAGGAAAAAATGGTTACACTATTAGGAACATTCCTGAGGTGGTGTTGAATGGTTTCTTTGATACATCAGCCTTCAGTCTCTGAACACATTCATATTAATTTGTGTGTACATACAGAATTCAAAGGAGCTGCTTCTTTAAATGCTGACTTTTAGCAGCAGTCCCACCAGACAGGCTGGAATCAAACCTACCGTTTCAGAATGTGGTATAGTATAATTTTCTCAGCACAGTTTGTGCCTGCTGACTCTCTCAGATTAGAGAAAGAGGCAGCATATAGCAGGTCGTTAAAATCCACACAAGGCTGAAGAGTGAAAAAGAATCTTAAATGAACACACTGCTCCAAGTACTCTCCTATGCCAAGAGATCAGTGCAAGGCTGTGTTTATAATATTGCTGAAAACAGAGAGATGACAAATTCCTTGGAATATATTCACTTAAAGGCAAGTGAGGGCTAACCACTGATGTCTGAGTACCTCAAAAATGTCTGAACACCTCAAAAATGTCAGAACACCTCAAAAATGTCTGAACACTGGTGCATTGCCCAACATGGATGCTCTTTATAATCCTTCAATAAATCACTGAGAAAACCCTACTACACACCTGCAAGATATGTATTTGTCTGGAAACATCATACCAGTACCGTAAGTGTCTAAGAATCTTACAGTAAAGCCAGCATACACAGGTGCATCACATGGCTTAGGATTCACAGTGAGCCTAGGAATAAATAAAAAGCTGAAGCCATGCATCTTTTTCTCATTAGTCCATTGCTTTTAAAAACTAGACATCAGGAGGCTGGAATTTTAAGATGTGAGTTAATACTACTGATACACATTTCTGAGCAGCTTCAAACCACAGGGAAAAAAAAAAGGAAAATATTTGAGAAGTGGAAAAGGAGGCAGCCATGGAAAATGAATGTATAAAGAGAAGAAGAGATGAGTGAATGTGTGTTAGATTATATACATTAGTCTAATAGAAAATTTTGTTTTGAAATCTAACTTTATGTAAATATGGGCTAGTCAGTGAGATTTCTGTTATAATGTCTGCTTCCAAAAGACAACAGAAAAAGCAAAATTCTTTTTTAAATAGTGAAGTATTGAATAACCATTTTTCCCTCCTCTGCTTCATTAGCATGCAAGTACTCTCTTTGGACACAGATACAGAAATAAGAAATAAATATTCACTTTTCTGTTCATCACATAAGAAAACATAATTGGGGTTTTATCCATTTTTTTATCTGGTTTCATACAGCAGTTAAAAATATTGGGTTTTTTCTCTTTTAAAAATATCAGTCTCCTTTTGGTAAGCAAATGTAGGACATAAACTATATTTTTACTTTTTCTTTCAGATGTCAACAATAAGACTGCTGGCAAATTAATTAGCATGTGTAGCCAAGTTTATGAGTAACAAACTAGTAACAGACATTAGCTCTTCTATGCAAAAAAAAAAAAAAACCCAAGCATTTGAATTTATTCAAGACAAACAGTTTTTGTCAGACCTACTGTATATTTGAATCTCTCAATGACTAGTATCACAGCATGCCTAGTAGTTAAAGATAATTAAAGTAATAATACACCTGTTAACTGTGGAGATATTGTGCCTAGCATCAGACTGCTTAGAATTACTAAAACAAGGTGGCTGAAGGGTTGAGGATGCAGTTTGCATCTTCCTGCTGGCTAAGAGAAGCCTCACATCCTCATCCTGTTATCAGTGAAACAGGGCAAGAATCCTTCTATTTCAGAGCAGAGGCGACAGCCTAACAGACCGACTATCTTACTGATCATTTTCTTCTTCATAATCAGGTGAACCAATTTCCCCTTTTTTCACCTGCCAGAAGCAAGTGGCTTTTTATTAATGTTTCTGCTAAAAGTACTCCAACTTCTTACTTGTCCTCCAGATTGCTGCTAAGTGTTTAACACAACTTTTACCTTCTCTTAAAGAAGCCCAGTATCTGCAAACGTATTCAAGAGGGGACCTGAGTTTTCCCCTCACCCACGTTTTCAGCATCAACATCAGCATTTTAAGTAAGCATCACTGTCTAAAGAGCAGATAGCTTCTGCATGACAGAAATGCTCAAATACGGTGTTGCTATTCAGCAAAAAATATATTCAAAAACCATAGATAAGCAGAAAGAATTTACTTTAAAAGCCCTGTTTCTTCAAACCAATATGCTTACTCTAAGGAGAGAAGTGTTGTGTTTAACTGGCAGTGACCACACTCTGAGCTAGCAATAACCTGCAACAACAAATCCATCCAAGTGTTTTATTCATCCATGGATACTCATTTTCCGCCTCCTGCAGATGCATTCTTTCTATGTGTCCAGTGGCTAGAAGCCAAGAAACTCATTTTATGCTTGATAATTTGTTGCTAATCAGTGTTAATCTATTTGGGAAAACGTGTAAGGCTCAAGCACAAAGACAATCGTATCAGTTTGGCTGCCTCGTTTGTCACAGTTCACCACTTAAGAGCAGCTCTCTGACCTCTTCCATGGTACCCACGTGGAGGTTCACTCACTCATGCAAGTTGCTCTGCACCAAGAAGTTCGTGCTTTTTGAGGCCTGGACATTAAAAATGAAAGTAACAAATGAATTTTGGTGCAATGTGCACCAATTTCACTCTTCACATCTCTGAGAGCTGTAGTCACTACTAACACAGGTTTACCACTGCAAAGCTTATCTTTGGTCCTACGGAGACCCACTCAACCAAAAAAAAACACTTGAGAGTGCTTTGAAGGAAGGTATACATCATGCCAGCTTTGCTCTTAATTTAGGGTACTTGAATTTCCATGGGGCAAATATCAATCAGTGCAACATTTTATAGGGGCAATGATTAGGAGCAAAATTCATGTCACAGAATCATGGAATATGCTGAGTTGAAAGGAACACGCAAGGATCATGCTGGCCCTGCACAGCACCATCCTCAAGAGTCACATCATGTACCTGAGAGTGTTGTCCAAATGCTTCTTGAGCTCTGTCAGGCTGGTGTTGGCACCACTTCGATGGGGAGCCTGTTACAGTGTCCAGCCATACTCTTCATGAAAAATCTTTTTCTAATACCCAACCTAAACCTCCCCTGACACAACGACAGGCCCTTTCCTCAGGCCCTGTCACTGGTGTCCACAGAGAAGAGATCAGTCCCTGGCCCTCCTCTTCCCCTCATCAGGAAGCTGTAATTGCAATGAGGCCTCCCCTCAGTCTCCTCCAGGCTGAACAGACCAAGTGCCCTCAGCCACTCCTTATACAGTTTCCCCTGCAGATCCTTCACCATCTTCATAGTTCTCCTTTGGACTTTCTCTAACATTTTAATATTTTTCTTATATTGTGGCACCCAAATCTGCCCCCAGTACTTGAGGTGAGGCCGCCATAGTGCAGAACGCAGTGGGACAATCCCCTCCCTTTCCTGGCTGGTGATGCTGTGCCTGATGCCCCCAGGACAGGGCTGGCCCTCCTGGCTGCCAGGGCACTGCTGGCTCATCTTCAACTTTCCCTTGACCAGGACTCCCAGGTCCCTTTCGTAGGACTGCATTCCCCAGTCTGTACGTACATCCAGGGGCAGTCCATGAACACAACCCTGCAATTTGCATCTTCCCCATAGAAACATCTGTAGACTGGGAAGCAAAAGGAAACAACTACCCCAAACTTAGTGAAATCTAACAACACTTGGCTTTCAAACCCTGGGAAGGCACTCAGACAGCAAATATTGATTTTTCTTCATGCAAAATAGTGTTTATGTTATCGCTGCAAAGTCCCGTTCCTGACGTTTTCCCGTAGGCTTTGAGCCATATGTTTCTGCGTGGCACAGCAAAGGCGCAATTGAGCTGCTCTGTAGGACGGTGCTCCGCCGATGCCAGCGCTCTCGCAGGCAGGAGCGCTGCCGAGAGGGGAGCCAAGGCACACGCAGGCTGCGGGCACTCCTGCCTCCCTGCCTCTCGCCCTCCATCCCAGGGCTCCGTTTGGAGTCGAGGCTGCTCAGGCATGTCTCAGCTCAGCTTGACGGATCCGTCGGCTGCTTATTCAAATGCCGTGCTGTCCCAGTCTCATCTGCAGCGCCTGCATGACAGCAATTCCCACTCAGCCCCTCTTTTTTTTTTTTTTTTTTTTTTTTTTTTTTTTTTTTTTTAATTCATTAAAATAAGACAGCGCAAGCCTCTGAAAAACCTGTCTGTAAAACAAAGGTCTGCATTAAAGCCAGGTATGAAAAATTGTCTTCCTGACAAGCAGTTGCTATTTGGAGGTGCATCTATCTCTCAGGGAATTGGTTACGTGCCAGCAACAGAGAAAAAATTCCATACAAACAGCAACATTAGGGGAATCTTTAGGCTGAAATTTAAGCACAAAAGAGACAGAGTGCACCTCAGGAAAAGCTAGATTAGCTACCTTATCACTGCCTGCAAGCATACATACAATATTACAGCCCTTAATTAAACAGACATGTTTTCTCTCTGACAGAATGAATCAGATGGTCTTCTAGATTTTCTGTGTTTAGCATATATTAACAATTTGTCTCTTTACTGTGTGTCCATCATTTAATTAACATAAAAGCCCCCTAGTCCAATGTTTGCTTGGTCATCTTTATAACACATACTCCTATCTCAAAGGTACTTATTTTAATAATTTCATCAGTACAGATGTAAAGTGCATTCCACAAGACATTTTTCTCTTTAGAGACAGATGTACTTCTTAGCAGTAATTCATTACTTATTACCTCGCAAGCTGTTTTTCAGACAAATAATCTCACAGTTCCATTACCAGTATCTTTTAATGATGTTTCTGTTTCAGATTGCTTTATCATTGGAGTCTAATCCAAATTTCACTGAACTTTCTCATTAATTTCAGTGAAAGGCTCTGTTCTTTATTTTCCAAGCAGCTCAAAGCACATCTCAGGAAAATCTGTATACTATTTATTCAAAAAGACATTAAAATAAAAAGCAACATATTTCTTTAACATTAAATTGCTTCTCTAATGAGCAAAACATCCTGCAAAGGTTTTTCACCAGTTAGCTGAGAGCATATCCTAGAACACAGTAAGTGAAAGAAACCTGCATGTTGAATGATAAATGGGAGCAGGGTGTTTGCAGAATTATTTCAGAGGGCAGGACAAATGAGTTTCATATGTAGCCTTGCAAAATCATCATGTTGGGCAAATTTGAAAACTTATTTTAAATGGTAATATTAAGAATGACAACAGATAGCATTACTGAGGGTGCTGGAAGAATAAGGTGGTGTCTGGATGTCTGGGCTGTGCACCACCTATTTCATGATCCTGAACACAACAATGAATCACGGAAGATTTCCTGCTGGGGGACACAGTCTGCAAAGAGACATAACACTGGAAAGTAGAGTCTCTGTAGAGTGACCCTTCCTTTATTGCACTCTCCTGAGATTCCACCTGGATTACTGCATCCAGCTCTGGGGCATCCAAATTAAGAAGGACACCAACCTGTTACACAGGAGGAGGGCTACTAAGGTGATCAGAGGGCTGCAACACCCCTCCTATAAAGTCAGACTGAAAGAGTTGGGGTTATTCAGCCTGGAAAAACAGAAGGTTCCAAGAAGACCTTGCAGCAGCTTTCCAGTATCTAAAGGGGACTACAAGAAAGCAGAAGAGGGACTAATCACAAGGACATGTAGTGGTAGAACAAGGGAAGATGGCTTCACACTGAAAGAGGGCAGGTTTAGATTAGATATTAGGAAGAAATCATTTGCTATGAGGGTGGTGAGGTGCTGGAACTGGTTGCCCAGAGGAGTTGTGGATGCCCCATCCCTGGAAGTGTTCAAAACCAGATTGGATGGGTCTTTGGGCACCCTGATCTAGTGCAAGGTGTCCCAGCTCACGACAGGGGAGTTAGAAGTGAATGATCTTTAAGGTTCTTTACAACTCAAAGCATTCTGTGACTCCCCTGCCATTCTCTGGACTCAGCATATTTCTAGTTATTGGAACCCTGGTCTTCACACAGCAAAGGACATAGGTCTTTGAGGACCTTCTGAAAATCCTACCTTATTTTATAAAGTCCTAGATCTTGTGCATTTCACAACCACAAACCTCTCAAATCATGCCCACTCATTAAATTGGTTGGTACAAACTATGAGCATGTGTGAAAGCCAAATCAAACTAGGATTTCACGATGATAAACATGGTGCTCAGAAAATGCCAAAGGGGAATAATCATGAAGCATGAAGCAGGAATGTCAATATCCCCCAGTTCCATGGTCCTCCTTAATGGTTATGAGATTTCACTATTTATATCATTATTCATTCTTGAAAAGAATTCTCAAAATTGGAAAGGATACTGAGAATTTTGCTGTGTAGAAAATTCACCCATATCTTACCTCTCGATTTCCTCCTCTCACTTTTCTCCAGATTTAAAATTTCTGGTGGTTTTTGCTGTTAAGTACATTGTATGGTTTCAATTATTTGGAAAGCATAGATGGGAGATTTAAAAAAATAAGTTGTTTAAACATTAATTTAATAATTATGTTTTATTAAATTAGGAATATTGAGTACTTGTCCCTCATACTTCTGACAAAGAGAAAGGAAGAGTTACCCTAAGGGCACTTCATGATGGGGGACAGCTATGCTTATAAAAATAGTAGAATAACAAAATACTAATTTTCTATAATTTATAATTTTTTTCTATTGGATGGGACTGGTGATTGACACTCTGGATATTAGAAACTGAGAGGACTTTTTACACAACTGATTTTCTTTCCTTGTCACTACAAACTTGTTCCCTTCTGTAATGATTTATTCAGCAGTTTATTTAAACAAAAAAAAAGAAAAGGACTTGTCATTCTTTCCTGAACTTTCACAAAAGAACTAAGAGATTTAAGCAAGAGAAAAAAATGAGATCCTGTATTCCTGTCTTATCAATATCAGAAACTCATCCTAATAAGGATTACTCCTACACTGATACCACAGCTCTTCCTGTTTCTATAAAACTATTCACAAGTTGCATATATTTCCATATTTGATCTGCATTAATATTAAAATCTTCCTGAAGTTTCTGGAAAGATTTACATGTTTTATTATCAGATAAATCCTTTATTATCTTGTACCAAAAGTTCATTCTTCTTTAAAATGCAATAAATATTTAATTTGAACAAACAAAGCAAAACCAATTAAGGAAAAGAGGTGCCCTAAGAAAAAAAGAAATCTGGAGATTGAATTCACAAATGCATTTGCTGTCTGTGTAAGAATTTCTAGAGTCAATACCAAATAGAAAAAGAAGCAGCAAACACCAAATCTCATATGCAGAAGTCAGAAGAGATGCCAGGTTATTATCCTCAAGCATTACATTACCCATGCACTGCTATATTGGATGGATGAGTAGCAGAAGAGACAGGATATTTCTGTGGTTGCTGGGGAGAGGACACAAGAGGCAGGTGGCATAACAGGATTGAATAAACTGCAAACCCTCTGGTAATGCTGGCAGTAGCAAGTGTTAAGCAAAATCCAGTATCTTTTGGATTTTGTTTCCCAGGAGCTAGAAGGTGTTGAAAGGTTTTATTTATTTATGGTCAATCCTCTGGTGTTGTAAATCTCCCAAGAAGTTGCTCAGCAGATCAGAGACTCCTCAAGAACATCACACCTTGTGTTGCTTCAGCACTTCATGTCCACCTCGCAAGAAGTGTGCAGAGGGTTTCATGGAGGGAGGCATTAATGAGAGAACCAGGGGGAAGAGAGGAGAAACAAAAAGCTCTTCTTTCATTTGTACAAACATACCACAAAAAAAGAGTGAACTAGATTTAAAGGGAGATAATTTTCAAAGTGTTGGGACTTGTGTCTGAGACAAATTTCATTGTCTATAATCATAGCCTAGATCTCAACTACTATTTCACTCAGATTATATGCAGCAATTGCCACTGGTCTCACTCCTGATCCTCCCAAGCAGTTTACTCCTACACTAAAAAAAGAAATTTCATCTTTATCTTATTTGGCTGTCTCTCTTTTCATCTCTGCTGTGGCTTGCAATCCCCATCTCTGTGCCATCCATCAGTGAGACAGGCCAGGGAAATACAGAACCACTGGTACTTACAACACTTGAAACTCCTGGATAAATCATTAGAGAACATGCTATAGGGAACAACTTCACAATGACAAGGAAATAAAATCAATTTTATAATAAGTCTTCTCAAATTCTTGTTTCCATAGGGTCAATCCTCAGTCATTCCCATAGAAAACTCTACCCAAGATGGAGGGAAAGAGAAAAATTGTCTGAAGTTTCCCTCTGAGAACTTTTGACTTCTTCCTTGGAGGTTAGGGGATTTTGCTCTCCATGCTCTATGTAGCACTGCTGAGGGAATTAGTCTACAACTCCATTAAATTTCCCAGAGCCATAGGGGACTGTGCAATCCCTCACTCTTTTCTAAATGATAGTTTGCTCAAAAGGCCTCCTGTTACACTTGAAATATAGGACAGGTGCTACCACTTTAGCTACAGACCCAAACAGGGAACCCAGAGACAGAGGAGTGAAGTGGTGCCTCGGAGTCCACAAATAATCTTACTTCATAAACCATACAAAAATAAAAGGGGGGGGGCCTGTCAGATGAAGATTATATGAAAAAAAAATAGGTTGTTATTAGCATCATAACTTCAGAGGGGAGTTGAATGTTTTCTATTCTCCAGCATTCAAACTAGCACTAAAACACTGGTACATCATGCAGGACAACACTGAGCTTTAGTGCAGACCTTTTTCTCATACAACAAGCCACTAACAACAGTGTTTCTAGGATTGCTATCTACAGAACACATAATCCTTAGCCTGTCATGAGTCTTCCCTCCTCTCAGTGTTTGTTTCATGTGATATCCTTCTCCTGCCATTTCTATTTCAGAGTAAGCGCTTTTACCTCCTCCCACTCCACTAAAATGCTGATGTGTCACTGCAGCTAAAAGTAAGGGGTAGTCACTGATGTTGTCACATTTGTGGAAACACTGTGCAAATGACTCACCATGCTGACAACCTGAAGACAGCTTTTTTGATCTGGCACTCGCATTTCTTCCTCCTTTGCCGCTTCTCAAAAGTCAAAGTAAGGGGGCATGTCCATGTGTGTGTGACACTGGTTTTCAGGATTTTTTTCTATGTGCACACAATTTTGACTGAGGTCACCGGGTTTTGTTTTGAAGACACCAGGATTAATTTTTCCTTTCATACCTGCAAAGAAGGCAAAGTTCCATGTCATTCATCAAATCAGTGATTTCATGAAGGTAAAATGGTGGGTATGAATCTTATTACCACAGTGGTTCCCTTGAGCCTCTGTGGTGGAATAAAAGGGCATCAAACCATATATGAATAATTGCTGTGGTCTTTGAGGTCCCTCTGTTCTACTCATATAAATGGAGCATCAGCAGAAATTATTATCAGGTCAGATAACTCTAAGGGTGAGATCTTCAGCAGATGTGAATCACTATCACTAATAAAAAAAAAAAAAAAAGGTGGCCATTAATGCCACTTTGAGATTTGGCTTTAGGAAGCATTTATCTTACTGTGCTCATCTGAATTTGTGAGGAACTTGCACTTAAAAATTGAATTGCATCTGAGTCAGGAAAAAGAATCAGCTTTACATGAACAATTAAATGTGACAAAACTGTACCAAACAAAATTCAGGACTCTCAAATTTCCAAGTAATTTATCTTAAAGAACATGCAAAAAGGTATTTCACTGGCATAAGAGATTGTCTGGAGATAACATCAAAGCTAATACAATACCACTGCTGTTACTATTCAAAAAAAACCCCCAAAATGTTACCTGCAGTTAAAAAGATAAACTGAGCACATAAGAAAAGTAATCCAAAAATCTAAAATTAAATAGTTTGCAGTGTCCAGTTAAATTAAATGAGTAGTGGAACAATCTAAGAAATTAGAGCATTCATTTCATGGCTATTATATAGGTGGCTCTCGATGCTTGTTATGATTATAAAATCACACTTCAGATGCTCACATCTCCCCAGTTTTCAACTCTTCCAAGAGTTATAGCTCTGGCACTTCTCTATAGTACAAAAAATACAGCACAGCTTCTTGCAATTTCCTGAGACACTGCACCTGTAATATATTCATGCTAATTGCTCCAAACTCATGCATACAGAGGACAAAAGAAGCAGAATGGCAATTCAGCTTTTTCATGTAAAGGAAACATAATTGTTTTATAATATGCTGTAAGTTTTAAACCTGCAGGTTAAGTATTCATTTAATTGTTTAGGGAGAGGTTGCACTTCTCTCCATGTAAAAGAGGCAGCCTGCCTCTGTGCCAGGCCAGGAGAAGGGTGAGGAGGAGCTTGGATTTTGAGTTTTCCTTCCTGTCTCTCTCCTTCCTGCATCTCTCCCTTTCCCCTTATTACAGATGCAGTATTGCTTCTACTGCCTTTGCTCATCCACTTACCACTGATATTTTCAGAAACAGGTTATTTGAGCCAAATATGCTGATGAGCAAATAGAGGAAGAGGAGAAGAAATGGGTTTCCTGCACAGGTGACTGGTTTCAACACGAGTATTACAAATCTTCTAAATAAGATCATTTACTAGTTAAGGGATTTTATTTCAGACCCTATCAGAGGAATGTCAGGAAAAAGAATGGTTTTGGTACAAAGTCAAAAGTGTTTTGGGTTTCGGATAAGAGAACTACTTACCTCTGCAACAGCAGACCAGGTAAGATGCATCAGTAGCTGCCAAATATCTCCTTTGGCTCAAAACACTGAAGCCTGCATTTTTCAAAATGGAAGAACCAATTGAAAGATTTACATTTGGATTTGTGTGCATGTGTGATTCAGTAGTTGTAATATGTTGTCCACACCACACAGAGTCATTAACTTTGTCGAAAGGTACTTACTACAGTAAAAAATCATCAAATGTTATGAACATGGCTTAAATTTTCAAAACACTTTAAGTCATTCAAGGGTCCACTTTCCATTTGTACTCCCTAGGTAGTAATGAGACTTACAGAATTAAGCTATGCAACATCTTCCCCATAGTCCTGATCCTACCTCTTACCATACTCACACAATTTTTCCATGGATAGGCACATAAGTACTGGGGGCAATAGAAACCTGCTGAGCAGGGCATGGATCAAACTAGTAAGAAATAAATTTCAGCTAAAAGGAACTGTGCTCATACATGTCCAGAGAGATAAAGTCTCTCTTCAGAGCCATTAAGCTACTATACAATCTCAGCCACTTGCATGATACAAAACACCAGATCTACATTCTTAAAGAGGTACTGGCAACCTAGGAGAAGTGAGAGCTTTGGAGTTAGGTCACCTTGTGAGGGTGTGGAGAACAGGGTCCAACTGCTCCTTATGCCCAAACCACAGCCTGATCTTGAGTTCAAACCAGCATCCCAAGACAGGGTCCCAACTGTCTCTCAGGTGGGAAAATTCTCTCAGGCACCAGCAAAAGAACCTTTTCTCCTCATAGAAATAATTTGATATGCAAAGGACTAAGGTAAGATTCAGCAGCTAGGAAATGTCTCTAACATGGGTGTTCAATTCCACATCTGATAGGTATCACTGCTCCAGAGCAGGGATCTGAACCTGGCTCTTCTATCTTTCTCTCAGAGCTACATTTACTCTGAGCATGTTGTGACCATGCTGGTAACATCACCTCCATAGCAAAGACAGTCCCATTTGGAAGGCTTCAAGGTTTTAGCCACAGCAGCCCTTGAAGTAGATCTCAATATTTAGGTGAGTTTGGACAGCAAAATCTTGAGCATATGCAAAACTTAACATGCTAAACTAATAGTCAGGAGGTAAGTGACAGCTGAGGAGTAATTATGCCAATGGTACATGAATGCTGGGACAAGGTGATGCCTGCATTGTGCAGCGGATTATGGTGACAGAAAAGCTCTGAGCTGACTTTCACAGTACATCCACAGAGTTCAGCACAGCACCATGCAGAGACAGTCGCACAGGTCTCAAAGGCAGCCTAGCCTCTTTGGTATGGCAGAACATGCATTATTAAATTCAATCCCTGTTTCTCAGCAGAGCTAATTAGTTCAGGTGCAGCTCAACGCTGCTATAATTATACTCCATCTGCTTCCAGAGCTAGCTAGTTTGGGTGCTGAGAGCTTGGAAATTTCTCTGCAGTACCCCCTCATGGGAGGGGGCATGATACTATTATGTCCTTAGGCGTGAAAAGAGATGGATTGACACTTTGGTCTCTTTGATGATGCGAGCCTTAGCAGCCTTACTCCTGCCGAGTTAAATCCTCTCAAGGGACAGATTTTTTAAGATGTTTAAATAGCTAAAGCCCCAGGTATGGCCCCAGTGAGATTTTTGAAAAATGCCTCATAAGCACTAAGTGTTTGTTGGTGGTAAATGACTCTGTACAGCAGCACAGCAGCGAGAGCCCCATGTCAGACATCCGACCGAGGCAGTCTGTCTCTGGCAGCAGCCCACAGTGCCCCGGCTCTTACCAAAACTTTGATGTGCTCAAGTTGGCTCTGCTGGCTTGCAATCCTGTGTGTAAGTGCTAAGACTCATTTGGCTACACAGAGAATATCAAGTCTGTCTACTTCTCAAGAAACAGATAGTGACAACTCAGATGAATGCTAATTTAGCACGCAGTATTTGCTTGCTTTAAAATGAAGCCTTGATCCAAAGACTACTGCAGTGAATGGACTATCTCTCCTACATGTCAATTCATATTGGATCAGGCCTTGAATTTGTGGCATGAAGCAATTAGTATAAAATAGATTAGGCAACAACTTCTTTTATTCAGTTGTACAAGTTTTTTCAAGATTAACCGATTGCCCACATTTATTTCATACAGGCAGCTAAATCATCAATACCAACAAGACTGGCATTAATCAACAGAATTACCTTCTTACTCTCACAGGCATTTAGCTTCACATCACTTTACAAAGGCTGTCAGGGACCGTCTGTAGCTCCAAGTACAATGCAGCAATGCCACAGCACGTTTTTCCAGACACTGGAGTCATCCATATGCATTTGGCCTGCAAGCTTTTCAGCAGCACACTCAAATGAGAACATTTTCAGTGACCACATGAACCCTGCAGCATGTTCTCCCCCCCATCTGCTTTGTTTAACCACACATCACCACACTTTGATAGCATATATACCTATATATGTATATATGTATTTTTGTATATATACTGCAGATACATATGTGCTTACGTGTCCAGGGACAGTGTGTTCTCCTTCCATGTGTGCTGTGCAGGTGTGACTGACACCTGCATTTAACAGGTTGGGGTCTATGTGAACATCTGTGTCACTGCCACTATTACTTTGACACACCATGCTGCTGTCAGTGCCAGCTCTCTCAGTATTGTTCTCTCAGCCTCTGCTTGCTTTCTGCTTTCCAGGGGCACTGGCTAAGGCTGCTCAGACTGTCAAACATTGACTGAAATTCAATCAGTTGTTACTTATTTAACCAATATGCAGACACTGCTTTGTGAAATTATTTTAGAAAGTGACAAAGGGAGCTGCCCCACATCACCGGCTCTTAGGAGAAGAACTCTGCATTTCTGTTCTGGTTCAGTTATGGCTGTCTCACTGCCAAGCTACTCTCTCAGAGTGCAGACAGCCTCCTATGCTTTTTCAGACATGAAATAATTACTTGTTATATATAAAAGTTGCTGCCTATTACTTGTGTATATTCAGTGAATTCAGCCTTGCTCTCCTGTCTCTCCCACTGCACTGCAGCTTTGGACCCTGTGAATGGAATGCCATGAGAGGTGGCACCCAAAACGCCTGTGTGAGCCCAGCCCTGTGCCCCAGCTCAGTAGCCATTCCCACCAGCACCCTTTGCCACCCCACAGGGCCGGGCTCACATGTTCTGAGCAGCTCTGGCTCTTAGGCACACTCCATCAATGGCAGCAGGCTGCCACAAGGCAGATCAGACTGAAAGGCAGTAATTAGTGACTGGGCTGGTAAAGAGCTGGTACAAGGGATTTTTGCCCATTTCTGTGCAAGGCTAGCAGTTTAACTCAAAGCGTCCCCTGCAGTGGTTTAGGTTGTTATAGCCTGACTGTAGTGAAAAGAGGGAGGACTTGCAGGCAGTCACAGCAGAGAGGCATTTTGAGAAGCTGTCTCCACTCAGTCACTCATCTAGGCTGAGAAGTGTGTGAGTGACTCAAGCCTGTGCAGGGTACATTCGAGCAGGTTAGTTAAAACCACTGACAATTAAAGCTAACCTCCCTAGCTGTGCACTTGACAGTGGACAAAATGTCACAAAAATGCTGAGGCTCACCTGAGAACCAGAACCTAAGAACTGAAAGTCAGGACATGGCTATGGAATGAGCTGGATGCAATACAAAGGGGTCACAGAGCTCTCAGGCCTGAGGCTCAGCATTAAGGTGTGGGCCAAAATAAAACTCTCTTAGAAATGACCATAAGTCATTCAAGAAGTCTCATGAGCCTCACAGACTGCAAGTCCCCTGATGACCAACAGGACAAAGGCAAATGCAGCAGAGGCAAAAGGAGTACTCCAGAACTCATAATTGATTTTTTTCTTTGCCTTTTTTTCTTGGTTCTTCCTTTCCTTCTTTATCATTTTGTAACCTTCTCTCTGTGCAAAGAGAAACATTGCCATTCCACTGTCTGCTTCAGCTTTAAATTTCAAACTTTCAATTTTGATTTTCCAGTTCTCATTAATATGTTACAGATGACTTATTTTATTAATTGCCATCTATTTTACTAGTTAATTTATTTTTCTGGGAAATAAATAATTTCCTGACCTGTTCCAGTCTTGTACTAATTCTTAGCCAAATATCTTAAGGCAGTGAAGGAAAAAACAAACAGCTGAACATCTGCTGAAAAGGTTGCAAGGGTGAATAATCTTTAATAGCTTCTAATGAGCTCCCAGAAATATACTGCATAAGGAGAAATGCACTGATATGAGTTCTTAAACCTTTACTTATAAGAGCATCCTGCTCAGTTACTTCACTCACTCACAGGCAGGAGTAAATTTAGATGCAGAATATGTTGCCAGATTCTTTTAAAATGCACCCTACAAGGACATATCTCTTTCTTCAAGCAACTATTAATTGTGCTTAACACCGCTTCTGCTTTTATGCTTTACTGGTGCAACTCACATCAGGAAGACTGGAAGGAGCCCCTTATCAGAGCTGAAACTCTCCATCACTTTGGTGCACCACTTGTCTGTCTCGGAGCTCCACAGAGGCAAACTGAGCTGAGCACACGTAGGAGCTCACCTGCAGCCTACAGCCAAAGGTTCCTCTGGTGATGCAGTTCAGCCCTGCCCCTGGAAGTGAGCATTAGAAGAACAGCCTCAGAAGTCGAGGAGAGCATCTGGTAGCTGTAGAAAGAAGGTGTAGAAAGAAATTTTGCTACTATTCCCCAGCCTATTGGCCAAAGCAGTAGCATAGAGATTGCTGAAGAGTAATCCCTCCTCTTTGTCTTACACTTCAATTTCTCCTCTTTGGGCTGCCCTCAGTTCAGCCACATATACCTGCCTGCCATGCTCAGGCAGAGCATATAAGCAAATGCAACACAAGGAAAGTCAATAGAGTTTCACTCACTTACAATGGAAGTGAATTTAGCCATAAATCAGTAATGAAAAGCAAAATGTTCCCTACGTGCCTGTTCTTGCAGCTGTCCTTCATCAGAGTTCAGTCTCACTTAGTCAATCAATGTATCAATAGAGACAAAGCCGTGTTTTCAATAAAACTGAAGATGTGAGCAGATTCAGCATTGTAAGATTATTAATTTCCAAAGTTAGACATAAGCTTCTAACAGTTTCCACTAAATCTCCAAATGAAATTGAAGCACTTGGACAATCATCAAAAAACACTGTATTAAAATACTCTCCTCCATCCCTCTCCATGTGCAGAAGCAACTTGGCATATTCCTAGGGCAAGCAAGGATACACTCTTGACTGAAAGCAATGGTGCTTCACTGCCTCTTATTTCTGGGATAGCCCTAAGCTCATTCTGCCACCTTGTGTGATCAACATATAATACAGCACAATCTCATTTTCACTTCCATATTTCTTATTCCACTCCATTAGGTCTTGCCTCTTATTTAATACTCCTCAAAGCCAGGAGTCTGTTAAACTATGTGGAGATAACCACTCATCTCTGATATTCTAATATGGACTGTCAGAGTGAAGTAAATTTAATGTTTCATTCATACTCCACCTCCCAAAAAGCCACTTAGTTTTATTAGAGCAGTGAATAATCCTTCTTAATTATATGAAAAAATGGACATTTATGTCAGCTTAGTGCTAGTCTGTGGTTCTCTTAAACTTCATTGAAATTATTTGGTAAATAATGCCTGTGAATATTTTTAGCTGTTATTATCCCTTCAAACCAATTTTTTGAAAACAAAAATTCCATTTTTCAAAAAAACCCTTGAGCTGTGTGGCTAGCCACTCCTTCTCTTATGGCCTATTATTTCACCTTTATAGACATAATTTCTTTACATTTAACCTGACTGGAAAACTGAATGCCATAAAAACATTTGGCTTTCAGTGCACAATGTCTGTTGAAAGAAAATACAAAGGTAGACTTTCAGAAAGTGACTCCACTGTTTTCTCAATGTTTCTAATTTCTGCTGCTGCATTCAGTTGTGACATTACAAAGAAACAAAAGTTAAAAAAAAAAAAAAGCCTTTAATGAAAACCGCTGTTCAAGCCTTTAGGATAAAAGTCTTTGTTTTGATTAGCTGAACGAATTCAAATATTTTGTTCTGGAAAGAGGCAAAGCTTTCCTCAAGTTCATCTACAAATCTGTCTGAAGCTTTAGTTCAGACTACCACGAGAGGCTCTGCGAGGGACTCACACGCCCAGCAACGGCTGCTGGTACAATGCAGAAATCAATAATGCTACATGAAGCTGTTACCTTGGGATATCATCTCTCTTCTGAACACCAGCAAATGCCCCTGTGCATTGTAGGTACCGAAATGCATAAATGTGACACCAGCTGCCAGTGTAGAGGGGCACTTCACCCTGTTTGCAGAAAGGCACTCAGCACATCCAGTTTTTAGATGCCTGTGAGCTTGTGTGAGCTTGTGTGTGTTAAGAAAAGGTGACAGAAGGTAAGAGGCAGAGAAAACAATTATCAAAAGCTCCTTCTAAATCCTACAGATGCAGATATTGACATCTTTTATTGCCTTATGCTTTACAGATACAGAACTACATTTCTTATCAAAGTGAACTACAACTCAGCCTTAATTAACCAGAACTGCAGTGCCTACAAGATCTATGCTAAAAGCATAATGATGCAGTCAAAACAAAATTCGTTCCTGCTGTCTGGTGTTAATAGCTTTTACATAGGGAAATAATTAGAGCTAAAAGCTGATGTTTTCACTTCATATCTATGGAATACAAAATTCATTTTACAGGATCTCATCATCACCTTATCTCGTGGCTGTGGTCAGAAAACTGTTTTTGTTATCATACTATTTTACTCACCATATATTCTGAAACTAATCAAATCACAGGGCTGATCTCCAGTCTGTGAGGAGAAATAATTGAGGCAGGAAGATTCACAGAGACTTTAATAAGAACCAGGCAAAATATGTGTACAAGATAGAAATTCAAAAAAATATGCAGTTTGCATGTCAGAGACAGCTTTAGTAAATCTAGAATTTGGCAAAAATCTTCAGGCCACACAAACATACCCCTCCACAATTAATAACGAAGCAATTTCAGAGGAATTTCTTTTGTTTCTTGAATTACCCTGCACAGAAATTTTGACCTTTCTTTTACAAGTTTTTTACTAGAAGGATTAATAAATATATGTATTTAAAACCAAAACTGAAAATTATGCCTCTAACTGTATGTTTCAGGTTGACCTATAAAGGAAAATCATATTAAAGTATGATTGAAAAATACAACCTTCCAAACATGTTACGCACAGTTCTAATTTCAAAAGGCTTTGGCTCAAGTTTCAAAAGCACAGAGCAACCCTACAACGTGCATAATTATCCTGGTGTAAGGGAGCATACAGTAAAGGGACCTGTAAAGTTTGAATCCCTTTACAGGCTCTTGCAGAGCCCTTGGCAAGTCATTTCATTCTCTTATGTCTCTATTTCCCTATCTATTAAGTCAGGGCAATAATACCTACCTTCCCTGAAGAGGTGACAGTAATTAAGTCAATGTTTAGCATAGCACTTTCAAGATGCAAATCCCTGCATTAAAGTTCTAAGTACTATTATTATTATCATCATTATCACCGATTATCATTAGGCTAAAGCTACTGTTTAATTCTGTATGTTCTCATTCTGAGAGATACATTCAACTACCATTGTAAGCTAATTATACCATCTACTCTTAAGTATAGGAGTACAAAAGCATACCTTCTGCTGCATTTGCAGTCTGTTCCCACTTTCAAATTCTCTTTGTGTAAAGGAAAATATATTCTTAACTAATGCCTTAAGGAAGTTTGCATGGTATTGCCAAATTTGCTCATTGCAATTAGTATCTCAGGTTTCTCTGCAATCCCAGGAAAATAGCAGTAGCCACAAACGCAGTTAATAATGATGACTTTGTAAAACAGAACTGGAGGGTAATATTGAAAGGGCTGTCAAAGAGCAAAAGGCTGCATTTCAAATGACCTTTAAATCCGCCGCGGCTCCTGCGAAGGATAAGAGGTAACATGAGTGACAAGAAAGGCTTTTCCAACTCACCAGATTTCACCAGGTCAAAGTAGCATTTGTAATGAATAAATAGATAATTCATCCCCCAGCTGTTTCGGCAACTTTTCTGATATGAGCACAGGTAGGAAGCAGGTCTGTGAAGTTGGATGGATTTCAGAGACCTGTAAAACTGTTAGAGAACCAAAGAACTGAGCCCAAGTTGCTCATTATGCAGTACAGAAAGGAACAGAAATTTGCCCACAGGGCTTCAGATGCACCATGTATCTATGAATGCTAAGGCTTTAAAATACCAGTGTCAAAACTAGTGCTTCCTAAAATCATCCTGACTCAGTTTCTTCTGGTTTTGCTCACAGGAACATGCAGCCATGCCACCCTCCCTGCTCTGAAAAGATCAATGTGCATGAGCTTCCAGAAGTCTGGGCACAAAAGTGACCAACACTTGGTGTACCTCAAAGGCTACCTGTGACAGAAACAGACACACACAGTAAAGAGGTGATGTGTCACATCTTCACATGCAGCTGTGGAGAAAGCCATTCTCCTTGTGATTGTCTATGTGTTAGTCTAAATAAATAACTAATTTTTGACAGACATTGAAATTGTACAACTGTCATCCTTGAAATAACCTCTTCAAGATAAGACATTTTGTAACGACATAGTATTTTGCATTTACATAACCTTTCTGTCTAACGTTATCAATGCAAAAATGTTTCTGAAGTCAAATAATTAAAAGTGCATGAAAATATTGAGAGACAAAGTAAATGTTACTTTTTATTGGGAAGGAAACTGAGACATGGAAACTAAAATCTGTATTCAATCTTACCCAGCGGGATGAGATAAATAAGTGCTCACATTGTCAGTCCTGACGTATTACAGGTCCACCAACCATTTGAGGAACATTATGGCTCCAGCCTCCTCCGTGTGCCAGGGAATCTCTGTGCTGCAGGGAAGGCTTTTGCTGTGGCCCAGGTCTCACACATACTGGAGGGCAGTCAAAGGCAGCTGCAATGCTCCTCAGGACCCCAAATGCCAGGCAAGAACTTCCCAAATAATAATTAAGAACTGTCTGAGTGACTGCCCTCTGTAATTCAGAGACTGGGGGGGAAGTCTTTGCCAAAGACACCTTTCTGTCAATTAATGTGACACAGTACCCAACCCCGT
Source organism: Chaetops frenatus (assembly GCA_013400775.1). Lineage (NCBI taxonomy): Eukaryota > Metazoa > Chordata > Aves > Passeriformes > Picathartidae > Chaetops > Chaetops frenatus. The sequence goes on along the minus strand of VZTR01022982.1, from coordinate 147,058 downwards.
GACCCAGGTTTTTGCTACAGGAGGACTTTCAAAAGATATCTGCTCAACCACCATGAGAAAAAGAGGTTAATTAAGCTTTTTCAATGGAGAAGGGTTAAATTACTTCTCTAATGTAAAGAAGGGGCTGAGACATGAATGAACAGTATTAAATGGCATTATTACCTAAGATAATGGGGGAAAAGTCATAAAACACACACATACGTAGACAGTTGTCCATCTGTTCTTTGCCTTTATTTAGGTCTTGTAGAAAGCTATCCTGAGGTGGGGTGGAACTGGCTATTGGCACAAATAACTTTATAATTTCAATAAGAAAAGAGATAAGAAAAATACACTGTAAGAAGGGAATTCTTCGTATAAATGGCATGTGCATGTTCATCCAGTGCTATCAGTCACTATAACTCAAGTGAAAAGTGTTTATTGGTGAGGGAGTATGGACCCTTGCCCAAGTTGTATGCAAGGCATTTCTTCTTGTTGTTAAAATATAGAAACAGCCTAATATTCCCTATACAAGAAATCCAAGGAACAACCTAGAAACATTATTTCTGTCAGGCAGCTATCAACCACCTTTGCTTCTTTGCTGGCCTTCTTAAAGTAGGTTTTAGCATTACTACACAGTTTTAAAAGATAGTGAAGGAGGGTAGGATCAGGCTGTTCAATAACATCTCAGATGGTTCCCATGCTTTAAAACCAATACAGCTGACTTTTGCCAGTTAGTAAAGCTGTGCAATACAATCAACTTACTGACAAGCTGCAAAACATAATTTATTGTACAATATCATGCCTTATCGTATATAGTATAAAAATATTTATCACTGTAATTAAAAATGATGTAGTCCTAGTTCCCAGACAAAATAAAACTATAATTCCTGATTTTATAACTTCATTGTTTCTCGTTTAATTAACATTCGAATAGGCTCAGAAGCTAATGGAATTTCAAGTCTAACCTGTGCCAAATCTTCAAAACCTCTGGACATTTGTATCTATCTCATTCTGTTACTCAAAACTTCAAACTGATAGTACTGGAAATTAAATTGACCAATTTATTCATCCCTTTAGCAGGGCTTAAACCTCAGCAACAATTGCCATCATGTCATTGCTGTCAATGACCTAAGTCTTGAGTTTCAGAGATTGCCCCAGTAACACTTGATAATAAGTGGCCAAACATTATTACTTCCTTTGGTACTCATTATAAAAACATTAATTGGGGTGAAAGGTAATCCACTTCATATGCTAAGTCATGGATGTTCTCTAAGGGTGGACAAGGGGGATTGCAAGAATAAGTATGTCACTGTGATTTGTTGCCACAAAATTTCCTTGAAGTTTGAATGAATGGACTACTAAAGGGTGTCAAAAGGAAAAATATTTTTTTGATTTAAATTATCCAGGTCTGGCCTGAGAGGTCACCATCAAAATGAAAACACAACACAGAAATGGGTTGAGCTCTGAAGAAATGTCAGTACAATTTATGCAGCCCACTATTTCCATTATCCTGTTTTGAATAGTTTAACTTTATTTATTTCAGGGAATCACTCCATGGCTCACACACAGCAACAACTTAAAATTCATGGATCTTTTACCACTCCATCCCTATTTTCTCTCCCTTTCAAGTACTGNAACCAAACTAAAAAACCCCACCAATTTTCTGCAGTTTGACTCCTGTTGCAGAGAAGCATTAAATTCATGGCCTGGAAGCTGTTTTCTCCCTTCTCAAGTGCTGCCACTCTACCTCTTTAAGCTCTGTTTTATCAGTTCCATAGAATTTTTTTCTTCATTTCAAAGAGCACATTAAACTCTCATTAACAGAAAGGGGAATTAAGCATGCACAGTTAGAAAATGAATAAAAAAATTCTGCACTAAGTAAAGAAACAGGATTCCCCTGACAAATGTGTATTCACAAAGAAATATCACTGCAGGTAACAAATAAACTCCCTTGGCTAAGTCAGATATCATTTCCAAGGTTTTCTCAAAGCAGGGGCTCTCTTGGAGGCATTTCAGCAGGAAAGAATGGGTTCTGCTCAGCCTGGATTTATCTTGAAATTCTGGACTTTCATGTTCACAGAACAATAATGTTTGAAAAAACAAAAATTTAAATTAAATCCCACGCCTCGTAAGGAGGCATCTCAGGGGCCAGCTACTGGCAGGACTGGAGAGAATGCTGCTGCCAAATGGAAAATGTGATCTGGCAAGTGGACCTGAAATCTTAGATTTTGAACTTGGCAGATCTGAAAAGTCTTGGCATTTGGTTACAGGTCCTGGAATGTGAAGCTTGCAAACAAAGTTTTTCCCCATAAGAGTATAAAAAGCACCTTTAATATGTATAAAGCAAACTTCCATCTACCCTTCTTGTAAGCAGCCCTGGTGTGTTTTGCTCAGTATGAAGAAGCCTTTAGAAATCGTTGATTTTGCCTAGATATCCTATATTCATTTGTCTTGCTTTGTCTCATATGGGCCCCTATGACCTTTTGACCTTCCCATAAATTTTAGCATCATTCAGAAGGTCAAACAGTCAGGGAAAGCAAAAATGGATTAAAAAAAGAAAGAGCTGCAGTGCATGGAGAATTATCATCATAAGCTTATTATATATTTCAAATGCTGTGGACTTTAATGGTAGCAAGCTTTTAAAAGTTCAGCCTCTGCTTTTACTGGTATAAAGGGATACTGTTATTTTTTCCATCTGATTTTTAATACCACTAATCCAAAAAGCTACTGAAGTCTTTCTGCAAAGTTATATAAACTATTTAAATTAATTTTAATTAATTTAATTTTTTAAATTTAAAATATTATTTTTTAAAGTTTCCTAGTGTTCCCCTGTACCCTTGATGACAGGAAAGAGTCACAACACTGCTTACCTCTCTCTGTTATCTTAGCCAGAATCCTCTCTGCATTTTCTGATTTTCTCTTTTTACTTCTCNAGTAAATAAAGACATGTTTGCAGTCTATTTAATGGTAACATATTCTCACTACTAATATTGTTACTGTCATCTTTACCAGCATTATAGCTGGAGCCTAAGCATCTAAGAGACACAACTGCTTTCATAAGTCACATCTCTCCTGCAATTTGCCTACATGCCACGAGTGAGTAATTTATCCTGTTAATATCTTGTTCAGCTATTGAGAAGTAGGAGTTGGAAACCACAGAAAAGAAGCCAAAGACATAAGGTGCAAAGGAATTTAAAAAATTGTTCTGTAGGGGAGCCAACCCACCTTGGACCCGGCATGTGCAGAAAGTCTCCAGCCCATGAATCATCTGTATAGCATGTTGTGGTCCACCATGCAAGCTACAGAGAAACACATGCCAAAAGCTGGTCTCCAAAGCCTCAGACAGCTTAGTCGGTATAAATTATCTCTTAGGATGAATTATTCTGTCTTGATTTGTGAATTTGACACTCTCTCCATTTGTAAGTTGTTTCCTTCATCCTTTGCATGTGTTAGCATAGTACTGGAATATATTTAAAATCACAAGAGATCCATTCCCATTAGTCTGGAAGGTTATTTCATATAAGTATTCCTCTGTTTCTAAGTATTCTTTTGCCCAGTTTTTTTCCCCCTTATATATCCTGAAAAAGGAAGAGAAAATGGCATAAGCACTGTATAGTATTTCAGCCTTTATTTCTTTTTCACTCTTACTTTTACAAGACCACAATATTACCATTTATTCTTCCTCTCATTCACTTGAAACTACATATTTTAACACTTCCCTTTGGATTTACTAGATAAAACAGACATGCCTTCCAATCAGAACTGTTTATTGTCAGTGAGTTTTAGAGATGAAAACCACAGATATATCATTTTTAATAAAACAAAAATGCAAATTGATGTCACGCCCCCAGTTGAGCAGAGCAGAGAAGCCCTATTCTGATGCCTGGTTGAAGCCTGCTGCTGAAACTGTGCTGTGAGCGATGGCTGGGATAGCTTCTCTAAGCCTGCCACACAGGAGAACACAGCAAGCTTCTCACACAACTCTCCCAAGGATTCACAGGTGATTTAGGATTCAAATCCTTCTCTCCGTCTCTCTCCTGAGGATTTCCTTCCATGAGAGAAATCTCCTGCTGGGCAGAACTACTGAACTGGAACTCACACTGTACCCCTCCTGGCTACTGGGCTGGGGGGATGCTCTCCAAGATGATAAACTGATGTCTCCAAGGAGGATCTCACTCACTGGCTCACAGGCACTCATTTAAAGGAATGCCTAGCTACAGCATGATATATCAGCAAAGACTACTGAGAAAACAATGGAGTTTTAAAAGGAGACATATTCCAGAAATTATCTGTATTAAAACCTTCTCCAAAGTCCTTTTACACTCAACAGATGTTCAGCCAGGCTACAGGTGAATCGCAGATTTGGCCAAAGACATTGGACTTCAGGGTCTGTTGAAATTCTGAGTTCATTTCCATGAGAAAAAAAAATTACTGTTTCCTTTTCATTTATTTATCAAGCAATGACTTGCCACCATAATACCAAAAGAAAATATAATTCCCAGACTAGTGAACATCAGGGATAAATGGCCTTGCCATTTAACGGTTCTGCTGCTTTTTAGCAAAACTTGGTCCCTAAAAAAGGTATGCCTTCCTGAGATTCCCTGAAAGCCAACATCACAGTGAGGGAGACAGCATAAAAAAATAACTGCACAGGTTGGTGTTAAATTACCCAGTTAGTCAGACAGACTGGAGAAAGTATGACTTTTTGGGAAAAAAATCACAAGTGCCTCAAGACAACTTACCGACACAAAAAAATAGATAAATGCACCACAAGAAGATAACTTGGCACTATCACATTTTATTCTTTAGAACCTCTGAACACCCTAAAATATCTGAAACACCCTGAAGCCAACATTCAGAAATGGAAGAGTTTGACAAAGGATTGAGTTGCTCTCTGCTTCAGCACATATACGGTCTTGTACATGACCAACATGAAAGTCGGCTGCAGCAGCAGGCCTTTGATGCTGCCTGTGCCCTCCAGTGCAGACACATCCCTGTGCAAAGGCAGTTGCTCCTGACAGACAGTCCTTCTGGACTTGCATGCATAAGTTCAGAGGCAGAAGCCATAAAACTTTGTAAACCACTTCACAAGTTCACGCAGCAGAAGCTATCTGGTGGATTTGGCCATTGTTTAAGGCTCTCTGAAAACAGATGGAAACATGATGTCTTCTCACAAGTTTCATTCCCACATTACTGCCACAGATGGTGCTCTCACATCTTTGAAGAATATGTCTTCTTTCTTACATAAACAATAACAGGATGCAAACTATTCCACATCACTGCTGATATAACTGATCTCAAGCAATTACTGCTGAGATGTTAAAATGTTCTGCCATTTTTTGCTCTGTCTTCCTCCCAGAAAAATATTCTGTTTCTCCATTTAATCCTCTTGCACTCAAAACCAGTAACAGGCAAGGATACACACTGAAAAATCAAGTCAGCTATTTATCTATATTTCCTTCTTAAACAGCTCATATGCCCTTCCTGAGTGATTCTATTAATTCCAGTGTCCACTGAAAATTAAGGAAACACTTTTTTCAAATTATTTTATAAAACATTGTACTGTTCCCTGTGAGACTTTTCTGTCTTTTCTTTTTTTCCCTCCACTAAGAACAAGTAAATGGATAAATATATTTCAGCCTCCTGAGGGTTCATTTCCTAAAGGGATGCAAATAATAGATCAAGCAGGAATGTGGGACAACTTGGTTCTCAAAACTGCCCCTACATTTCAGTACCCAGAATGTCATACAGCACTTGCACTGTTGTTGCTGTACTTTTGCAGCTCATAAACAATGATTGCTACTTTCTGTTTCTGAATAGAGGAAAAATCAGCTCCTGTTTACACAAAAAAAGAATTTGAAAACAACCAAGAAGAAAAAAATCTTCTTTCTGGTCATCATTTAAATCCACCATCAATTTGCTAAGGAAGCATACACTTCAGCAAGCTCTAAAAATTGAACTGCCTTATTATCACAATAAATAAATCAAAAATTCATGCAATCAGTCAGTTGTGCCTGTTGAGCACCATCCGGAAAACTTGAAGTCCAGTCCAGACAAAGACCTCTGGCCTCTAGGGGAAGTGCAGCCTATCAGTTATCATCTATGCCATCCACACCCACCTGCTGCTGGAGCAGGTTAACTGCATTTTTAACACACAGTACTTTTCCTTGGTCTCCTCACTGCCCTCCCATGAGCCCCAGAAGGTGCATGCCAATAGTGCACTATGGTTTTGGGGTTCACTTCTTCTGGTCAAAATGTCTGAAGTGATAGGATGGTTATGTTATGGTTTGCCACAAGAAAGGTTTTATGGTGTGGTGAGTATGCTACACATGTCAAAGTGTGTCATGGGGGACAAAAAGAGGTCTGAGCACAACAGACTTTCTGGGATGGTGCTGGAAGTCTACACAGCGGTGAAATCCAAAGCCTCTTTAGTCTTACCCATGTTGCCCACAAGGCAAAATATTCTTAAACCCCAAGGTGAATATGACCACAAACAATTGTTTGTACAGTGTTCAGAGAGTGGAAATTTCTGTGAAGGACTAGGAAAGCTGGGCCCTGGAGTATACTGAGGAGTTATTTTTTAGTCTTCTGGGAACTTTGAAATCAAATAAGGGAGAAAAAATTTTAGAAGATTTTACTTATTCTGGCCTTTTGACTCATTAGAGTTTCACTACTGGAAAAAATTTCTGTTATAACTTACAATAAATATGTTATTCACTTATAATTACATGGGTGCATCACCTTTGCTAAGTTCCATTGTACAAAGAATGAATAAAAGAGATAAAATAATCTAGAAGTGTATAAACTTCTGTTGCCTGAGATATATATTTAATTACATAATTTCAGCTAGTTTCTTCAAGTCTTTCTAGCGTGCCTTTTCTGATTCACGAAGAGGGATACTTTGATTGAATTTCTCCTTAGACGTGGTCCTTTGCTGGCTTTTGTGGCTGATGTCAACTTTCTTTAGGGCCTGATCAAACTCCCACTGAAGTTAAAGACTCTCAGTAACATCAGTAGGATGAATTGAGATCA
>VZTR01022982.1:85580-129550 GCA_013400775.1 Chaetops frenatus | reverse complement strand
GCACATGAATAATTGCAACATGCTGGGGCAGAATCAACATAATTTATACAATTCAAGAGAAAGAGATTTAAAGGACATAGTGAGAAAACAGTGTTTCAGTAGGTATAATGCAGCATGCATTCAAAATAAAAGCAAATGCAAATACAGGCTTTAAATTAGGTCCTTCAGCAACAGTTAAGAAGATAAATTAAGGTGGCACAATATAAGAGAGAAAACCTTTCAGGGATTAATAATAGTTTGGAGGACAAGAAACAACAGGTTGGAACAAATTATTCCTTCTCAGAAGGTGGGGAATTTGCCAGCAAAAGTACCTCAAAAATCAATGCTGGGACCAATGTTGTTCAATAAACTAATGAATGAAAGTAAAAGTATAGTGAGGTCTGATCAACTCTGCCATTGGCCTTCTTGGCTCTCCATGGTAAATTCAAGAATAATAAACCCAGGACAGGAGGTAGACGGTCTTGAAGCAGATGGCAAGCAGCTTATAAGTGACGAAAACAGAGGAGCTAGTGGAAAGAGGCAAAACAAGAGGAGAGTGAACAGGACTGGAAGTGTTACCAATCCATCTCCTGCCTCAAGAATGGGTCATTTCTAATATGTTAGACCATGCTTGACAGGTGTGGTGGGAAAGCCTCCAAAGACATAGCTCCTATGGCATTAGGAAAGCACACTGTTCAGGTGAATCAGACTCCCTTCTGTCAGGAACTTAAACCTAACATTAATCCTTCTTGCTGAAGTTCATACCTATTGAACCACACCCTGAATGCAGAGAACAGGTTACTCNCAACGATACTGAAATTCTTTACTTTCTTTTTTTCCTCCCAAGTCCTTTTTTTTGTCAAATACCTGTTTATCTTCAAGGTGAATGTAGTACAAGTTTTTTCATAAGTTGTTCCAGAAGTTTTCTGGAATTTAAATGAAGGCCTCTTTTTCCCTTCTATAAATACAAACATTTTCTAGTTTTTCTTTGATTCTTTACTGCAGTTCTTTTCAGTGCTATGGTTATCATCCACATATTAAACAAAAGCACTGCTATTTTCAAGTTCTTTAAATATCCCTGGATTATGTTGGTCAGTCCCATTCACTTGAAGACATCTAACATTTCTAAGACCTAAATTTATTTCCCATTATAGTCTTGAATTATACCTCTTTTTACAATTGATACTAGTTATGCTGTAAGTTCCTTAAAGCAGTTTACTAAGACTGATGCAAAAAGGACATCATAACCCCCTAAGTCTTCTTTCCCTCTTCCTGTGGCAGTTTTACTGCACAGGAGAAAAAAGAAGATTTCATCGGTATTTCCCGTATTAATAATATATACATGAATGATTTCCTATTACTCCTAATGTCTTTTGCCAGGTGTGTCCTGTTCTGAGACATGACCCATTTTTTTGCCCCATTGTACTCTGTTAGAGTCATTCTTCAATGCTAGATCTGACTCAAAAGTTTTTTGTGTGCGTGCACATGTTAGAGGTCAACAGCCTCTCTGTCTAACAAAGGTGGCTTCTGATACACATCCTATTATGTTTTGTCACTGCTGGTTTTTCTGCCCATGTCATTAGCACCATCTCTTCAAATATACTTCTCTGCATTTAGGGTTTTTTAAAAATATATGTGCTTTCTTGTTCATCTCCTTCCTTCCCTTTCTATATAGATATTTTTGTGGTGGTTCTGGTTCAAGCCACTCTCCAGTTTCCCATGTCTCAAACAGTCATTTTGTATCTGTTAATTACTTCTTCCATTGTTTTTATCATTTTTATAAATCACTTCCACTTGTGACAAATTTGATCAGCAACTGCTTGAAATTACAGTAGGAGCCAACTCAAACACATAGGTAAATATAATGGGATAATAAGCACAATTTCCAGGGAAGTCATGACCCAGAAATCTATTGGAATGCTCCTAAAGTGTTAAAAAGCATATGAAAAAGTAAACTCCAGAAAACACCTTCTCCCCCACCCCTTTCTACAATTCACCACATGCAACTCTCAAACACCTCTCCTGGGAGACAAAGGCAGGTCCTCTCAAGATATCAAGAATTAATTACTAGTTAAAGGCTATAAAATCAATAATATGAATAAATGGTCAACTTTCATATTTCAGGAAGGTGACCAGTGATGGTTTACTGTGCTAAAGCTAATGCTCCTCAGCACATTCATGAACAGGTTGTTCAAGTTTTCTGATTATTCAAAATCACTCACTTGTGAACTGACCGTGGAGAGCTGCAGGAGATACCTGTTTCAAAGTGAAGAGGTAATAACACACCAAATGAAATCCCCTGTCAGTAAATACAAAGCAAAGAACAAGAGAGGGAAATAATCACACAATTTAGATACACCAATACATTCCAAATTAACTATTATCATTTGCACTCATCTCAAAAACATCATCTTCATGCTCAGCAACAGATTTAAAAATAAAAATGACCACTAGGCATCAATAGGAGAGGAAAAATGAACTAAACAGGCAGCATCATTACATAACTCTGTTACATGGTGTGCCTCATCCCCCCACCCCCCCCAAATTAAGGACTATTGTTCACAATATCTTATAACCCAGCAACAAGGGACACCTAAATATCAAAAAGAAGGTTTAAAGCATCTGAACTCTCTACATAGGTTCCACAATCGAATTGCAAGTTTTTTGTGGAACAGACTCCACCATTCACAGAAGAAATCTCCATCAAAATGATTAGGTGCAGCAGTACAAAGCAACCTTTGGCTCAAGGAATCTTTAAATTCTCAAGTGCCACCTGAAGGGAATTCATACGTCACTTGTCTAACATTCTTTCCCTCACCATTTACACTGTTGAGGTAGAATAATAAGCAGATGTTCTCTGATGCAGTGCAACTGCCTTTAAATAACTGGAAATATATGCTATTAGCCCGCTCCTAATTTCAGTATTGTAGATTGGCAATATAGCACATTCTATTTCACAAGCAAAATCAGAGGCTCTACTCAGCTGGAAGAGCTCTTTTTTATTACTGCACCATGAATGAGTTTTCACAGAAATTATGTTTTCGTTCCAGAAAAACAAAATAAAACAAAACAAAATGAAAGGAAAAATAAAAATAAAGAAAGAAAGAAAAAAAGAAGAAAAAGAGGGGATTGGACTTGAAGGACCCAGTGGAAATGTAAGGCTGTAAAAGAGAAGATTTGGGCCAGTGGCACCAAAAGGTTGAAAAACATAGAAGTCAAGGCTGTCTCATGCAGTTATCCTCATCTGAGGCAGGCAAAAAATTAAAGTGGTAGAATAAGAGTGGCAGGAGCAGGAGATGGAGCCTGAGAGGTGAGGACAGAAGGAAGACAAGGAAGGAGGGTGGATACAAGTGATATGGAGAGAGTCACAGCTGAGTGGCAGGGGAACCATTACAGCTAGCACTGTATACACATAATAAGATATACCTATTGCTAGCTTACTGGATTTATACAAATATTACAGAAACATGAGGCTCCCAGTGGAAGAAAAAGTGCTACATTGCCATCTAGAGCAGAAAAAAGGAAAATATAGGAAAATATTACATGAACACAGCTGCTTTGGAATGTTAAAAAAAAAATCCAGTTAAAACAGGGAAGTGTTCAGAACTTCTTCAATCAGGAAATCCTCAGGAGCAGTAAGGATGCTTTTTGTCGAGACCTCACACAATGGGAAATCCACAGTCACTACAAGACCTGCAGATGAGCTTCAAATTAATAGGTTAGAGAGAAAAAGAGCTACAGGAAGAAAATGCTTGATTTGACAAGACAAATCTTATAAGTGGCCTTTTTTGAAGTACAAGGTACTTCAGAGGAAGGCCCAAGAAACTTTGCAAAGAAAACCCATCCACCAAGGCTGTTGTTTGTTTTTAAAATTAACCCAAATAGATCAGTTTGGGTCTTACAGCATACAATAAAAGTTTATTCCATTTCTAAAACAATTTTCATGGCCTTGATATATTTGCATTTTCTCTGCAGCAATATAAATTCAAACCTGTAAGTGCTCATTGTTAATAAAAACAAAGATAATTTCACTCTAAAATAGGTATAAGAAAAAATCTTAAAGAAATGGATAAGGAAAACATTTCAAGGTATTCTTCACAAATTCAACAGTTTTACAAATTAAATTAACTTCCCAAGTTGCCAATTTTAAGAGATGTACAAAATCCAAACTAGAACACTGTGTGAACCCTCAGCCAGACAAATTGTCCCCTGATCCTACTGGCTGAAGCCTTATATCTGTGGCAGAAATGCAGCTGTTGGAATGAAGAGAGAGTGTTACTCATCTTATCTGTTCATAAGATCCCAAGATCAGCGAAGCACACATTTAGTGATAGGACTGTAAGTGGCAGGGTGGCAGGAGGGAGAGGAAGGCAGGGAAGTGCTGCTGCCCCTCAGAACCCTTTCTTTGCACTGTCACTGCCAAGGACAACAAAAGCATGCACCACCTGCAGCACGCCACAAAGCACAGCAATACCTTTAGGTCTTTAAAGCATCAATATCCATGACAGTCCCTACAACACTCAATTTACAATCTGACAGGGCACCCGGTAACTTGGAATTGTTTTGCTGTCTTCCCTGTGCAACCTCCACAAATCTGGTAAGTCACAACAGTCAGAACTGTTTGTTTAGGACTGAGCAAGAGCAAAATTGAATTACTTCTTGTTATTAGAGAAATTTGTCCCAGAGGAAGATGTTGAAACTGCTGAAGCAAGAAAGTGAGAAAGCATTTTATGGCTCAGTGCATTATAAATGGTCTATGAATACACACACAAAGTACTCTCCAAAGCTACCAGACTCCAAGATATGAGCTCCATGTTTGATTAAAAGATTATAAATGGTCAGACACATACTCCTGTTCTGTTCTCCAACAGTTTATGACTCCTTTCCATTTTATAGTACTCAGTGGCAAAGCTTGCCTAGTCTAGGCATGCACTGAGGCTCCAAATGTTTACCTTAGTTGATTTGAGCTGACATGTTTGAGAATTATTATATCTATTTGATTTGCGAGATGTTTTGTCCCCCTTGCTTATACTTCTTAATTTCTCACTTCTCCTATTATTAGCCTTATGACTCAAGGCTTTAGTTTATTTACCACAGAACTTTTGCACATGTTTTCTGTCATTCATTACACGTTGTCTCCATTGTCTCCTGGTATCTCTGGGGTGTAGTAAGAAGAATTGAATATATAAAAAGTTACACTATATATTACCTCATACGTCTGCCTTAGATTTTAGCTATTGAACTTTATGCCCTGTAATAGAGCAGACTTTTCCCTACTGAAATTATTCAATCATTAAGCTTTAATAGTAGGTGTGAGTCCACATAGCAACAATGTGTACAATTAGGAATGTTAGCAGATACAGAAAAATGTAATAATGACAAATCTTAGTACCTTAAAAAATATGAGGAAAAATTACCAAATTAAGCAAGATAATCCCTGCCTTCTTTTTATATCATTCTTCTGCCTTCAAATTCTGTCCTCTGTTCTCCTCCTCTAAGTTTGGTTTTTGTTCACACTTTCATCTGCAAGTGGTTTTTTTGGTACTATCCTCACATAAGTATATCTTAATTTTAAGAAAGAAATTATGTACAAATCAACACATCACTTGCTAATTATGAGTTCACATTGACATGCCCTCACTTCTGGGCATACAAGAACATCTATTACACGTACAAAAAAAGTTTACTTTCTTTTATTCCTAAAAATTCTCAAAGTTCTTGTCAGAATTTCAATGGATTTTGACTCCTTTTAATTCCATTTCCTTTACTCTTAAGTAACATTCCCTACAGTTGCTTACATTGCTAAATATTCAGATGTTGTCTTAACAACAATCTCTTGTGGATCTTGTTATCATGACTAGAAGATTTAAAGCATGGCCTTCCCCTCTAAAGCCAATGTTTCTGCATACTTTTCTTTAAGACCTGCTATCCAAAATTTATATCTGTAGAAGTTTCCCCTACTGCAGCAGCAGAATAGGCAGCAGGTATCCTCTGCAAACGTTTTGTAAAATAATCACTTAAAGGAGAATTAGCTTCTTCAGATTCAACATTGAATGGTATGAAATAAAAGAAACATATGAAAATCTTAATAAACCTAAAGCAATTGCTGTATGTAGTATGTAAGAAACAGGTAAAGGTCAGCAAATCCAAATACTGGCAGTGGGTTCTCTGATTGCAATTTTTTTCCTTGACATGTGGTGTTAAAATTACTTCAGATCAATTTTGCATTAACAGGCATTGTCTAGTCCATGAGAAACACCTGCAGCTCTTCTTCCTTAGCCACCTCTTACAATTTGACAATAATATCAAAGAGTAAATGTTTTGAGAAGGATCTGGAAAAGAACAGAAGGCTAAGTAAACCAATTTACTGTCTAAGATGAAGATTAAAATACCATGTTCATTGTTTCCTTATGGACAAATTAGGGAAAAGGGCATCAAAATAGAATCTACACAGACGTGCTACGGTCAGTCAGATAAAAATAGAACTGGTATATATAAAAAAATATATAAAATTAAAGGCCTGCTGATGTTGGTAAAATGTACATAACAGAAATTGTACCTTGCTAGCTTATTCCCAAGAGTCACTTGGGAATATTAGTGAACTGCTAATTTTTTTTTGAAACAGCCAAAAGTCTGACATGTAAGAGTATTTTTTGATCTCATTCCCAAGTTCTGGTGCTAGAGGACTGCATTAGAAAAAAGAGCTTGCTTCTTTTAAAATGTAAATGTGCTTTTTTGACTAAGAGACCATCTAGTTATTGTGATGATTACTTCTAGCTAACCTGCAAGTAGCAAGATTCTGGAGGCTAATTGAGAGTATGTCATAGCCACAGCTGTCATAATAAGGCACACCTACTACCTCTTTTTCATTACCTCAAATAGTACACAGCTTCAGAAATCATTCTTTCATAAAAGGATAGCAAAACCATTTCAGTCTATAGTCATATCACTAAATCTATACAAATGTACTCTGAAACGTTAGTAGTGCTCATTACAATCATTTTATCAGCCTGAGCATTTATTACATTGAGCTCTGAATTAATATCTGCTTTCCAAAATAATTTGTCTGCACCTCCAATAACTGCATTCTGTAGAATTTTTTAGGTCTTTTCTATTTCAAAAAATGGAATATGGCTCATTGGAAACTAAAATTTCCAGGTAAAGCACTACCTTGTATTTTTATGGTTTGCATGCATGTAATGGGAATGAGATTTATGTCACTAACCTTGAAATATTCTGAACCAATTATTTACTTAATATTTATGTTAAATTATCTATGATTGCAGCACTGACTATGAAAGCAACCAGAAAAAATTCTGCAGGTGGCCTGTAAAGCTAATTTTGAAGTTAGCTGTACTAAGCTCATGCAGTGGTCTTATGGAATATTAATGTAGTGTTATAAACTACAGTACCCTCAGGGTGTTCACCTGCCATGGAATTTAATTTACTTCATATCTCATCTAATAGACTGAATCTCATCTATTAGGTAAATATAATGTGAATACGTTTCCTTGTTTCTCTAAGGAGTTTATTGGTAAAACCCGGAGAGGCATTCCCGTAGAATCTTCTACTGCTATAATTAGCTTGAAATTGAGCTATTGCACCTTTTTTCTGTATTAAGCAATATAGAATATACAGCCTAGGTACCTAATAACACCAAGACCAGAGCCAATGCAGCAGCTGCATTGCTCACGCAACAGGTCTGTGTTTATTCTCTTCATTGCAAAGAGGAAAAATTAGAGCTAGCTCTGGGGATTTGAGCCAGAGGCCATGCCTCCACTGTGCCAAGCACTGTGCCAGCCAGGAGAAGCTCTACCCAGGGACAGCACTAGGCTCTGCCCTTGGTAGCTTAAGTGGCACATTCTCCTGTCTAAGGAGATAGACATCAATTTTGTAGGATGATGTGGACGGTTAAGTTGCCTGAGAACAAATATGGTATTGTCTGCAGCCAGCATGTTGGCACAACTTCAACAGTGGGAGAGGGTTCAAATATGCTTTTTCCCTCTGCACTTCTTGCAGTGTCTAGTGCCCAGCTGTAGCAGTGCTGTGCAAGTGGTATTTGTTCCCAGTGCATCCAAAGCATCCTGAAACAGCAGCTTACTGGCAGGCTGATAGGCAGCTCACAGTGAGCACATTTTCTGGGAAAAACATCAAGGGGCTTGTGGTGTAGAGACGAGCATGCTTTCTGATCAGCTCTTCTCATATTAAAAGCTGTCCTGGTAAGAAGAAGACCAGTTTTTGTTCCTTGTACTCTTTTGCATATGACCCACTGCTGCATTCCATTGTATACATCTGGTTTATTCTTCTCAGCCTGGGTTCACAGGGTTGCTTAACCCTAAGTCCACTCCTACAATTCATTCCTCCCTGCTACTTTGTCCATCAAGACGGACAGATTCACACACACTTTTGCAAAGATCATAGGAGAATATAGCCTTAGTGATATCCCACAAAAACCCCATTTACCATTGGCCTGTACTTCTGTGCATAAAGTTCTGTCAGCATAAATCCCAGAGACTGGTCCTTCAGAAAAGCTAGTAGGGGCAGGGAATTTAGGCACCTGACATGGTAAGAGTTCTCATTCTGTGTATGCCATTTATGAACTCCACTTAGTTGCTATGTCAGACAGAGGAAAAAGATATGCAGGATGCATAAAAGCAGAAAAATTTGTCCCAAAAAACAGCTTTAGAGAGGGAAAATGAGAAAAAGATGGAACCCATGGGCAACTTAAAAAATAAAAAGTAGATGTTATAGTTCACTGAATCAAATATGACATTATAGTGCAGAGGAAATTGAATTCATCTGTACTCGATAAGGGTGGCTTCATTATTCACTTGTGTCTTTGCTTAGTTGTGACACTCATGACTGATGAGACCATCCCCATCTCATGAAGATAAATTCAATATCCGTAGTATCATTCTAATATATTCTCTATATATAGACAATGCATTTAATGGATGGTGGTGGGATAGTATTTTTATCTTCACAGGCTCATGAAAGGAAGGAGCACAATTTCCTGGAGCTGACACTTTGAGCAAGTTTATATGGGCACATTTTCACAACTGTGTTGAGGGTGACAGTGTTATGGGGACATAGGAGGAAGGGCAACACAGAGGTTAACTTCACTGATTTGTCATCTAAGATCTGAATCCAGAACTGGATCAAAATGGAGCAGACATTTGGTTATTGTATCTTAATCTTGATATTAGTCCATGTGTAAGCATGTACCTATCACAATATAGTCAGTTAGAAGAGCCACCACTGGAATGGGCTGACATTAATCCAGTGCTGCTCACTTCTGTATCTTTTCTCCTCTTTCTCCATTCAAGTACAGCTTTCCAAACCAGTAAAATATTTCTCCTTGATGAGGTCTCTGACTCACACCTCCTCCCTCCTTCGGTAGCATCATATATTCATACACAGTTGTAGCAGACCAGTTTAAATATGTGGAAATCTTGGAAGCTGTTCAGTAGAAGTTATCCCAAAAGAAATGTGGTTATTAAGTAAAGTGTATAGGAGGAGGTCAAAGGTAGCTATCATAAATTTAATTTGCAACACATCTGTAATTTATCACAACTCTGTACAGAGTGTTCACATGCCTCTTCATGAGAAAGATTTCTCCTTTAGATCCAGGGGGAAGAGGGAGAGCTCAAGCCAGAACAGGTTTCTAAAGTGCCATCTCTGTTTGTGCTGCTGCTAATGCAAACACACATCCACATTTACACCCAGTACAAAGTACTGGTACAGCTGGCCACTCCAAAACACAGGACTTTCTGTCAGAAAACTCCTGTCCAGATTGGGACAGAAGTCCATTAATTCAATATTCATACACTCACAAGTGAGAGATTTTACTGACAGGTAAAAGAAATATCGAAGATGAAAAGTCAGAAATAAGCTGCACACACAGAATTTTCTTTCTAATCCCATCATTTGGCAGCTGACATACATCCACTGCATAATGATTTATATAATTTCAGTATTGTTCAGTTTGTCAGTGTCTTCATCACAGCCACTTTGAGAGTTCCATACGCAACCATTAAAATCTGCTTCAGGCTGAAACTTGGCACACAAATGCATAAGGAAGCCAAAGTAAGAAATAGTTATTTTAATTTCTAGAAAATTATTACATACTGCCTCTCTTCTGGAGTATAGAATATGATAAGTTGCTTTGAGTACCATATGCACAAATTATCAACAGAATTTTCTTCTTGTTTAGTCTAAAATTATAATTATATAAAGCAGATATTTTGTCACCCTCTACATAACAGAGCAATAATTTGTTAAACATAGGGCAACGTTGCTCCATCAGACAATCAGTAACAAAGAAGTGCTATACAAATAAATATCAGCTGTATAACCAAATGAAATGCAAATTTTAAACTAAGGTCTTCAACAGATAACAAGGAAACAAATGGGGGAAAGTGACAAATCAAAACAAACAAATAAAACCCACAAAGCAAATCCTTTGCTTTTTTTTAAAATTTTGTAGTTTGCAAAGGTGTAGCAAGAATCTAGTGATTTGGTTTTATGTACAAAGAGTCCCTTACTGATCATCTCAGCTACCTTTCATTGCTGTATGTCTTGATCCACTGAAATAAATCTGTACATTATTTTCAGATTCCGGGAGGAACATAGAAAATCTATTCTTATAACTAGAACTTAAAGAGCTAGGTCTTTTGTAATTCAGTGAAGCCAGGTTTATTAACACCATTTAAAGAACTACCCCAGTAACTTGTTGTGACATTTCTAGTTGGCGTTAATGAAATTTTTTATATGGGGGTTTTTTTCTTCAGAATTCAATTGATAAGAGAAATAAAATATTAGATGAACTCATTTTAAATGGAAGAATCACTTTCCAGGTGATCAGACTGTCCATCTAGCTGACTCCCCATAAAGTCTCTATTCAGACATGTTTAATATTGATGTTACACTTTTTATTAAAGATTTTCAAGATATCATGGAATTTTGAAATCTTATACACAAAAATATTTGACAACATAACATAAAAAGATAGCAGAATGCAGAATGCTGTTTTCTTTCTCCACACACAGTAAGTTGCAGACTTTTCCTACTGTACAGAATAGACTTCTTCCTGCAGTTGAGATAAAACAAATGCTAAAACCAAAACCTTACTGCTGATCATAAAAGAGAAAGGTATAGTTAATGCACCACAAACCAGAGAAAAATATGTTGTCTCATTAGTGGCACTTTGATCAGATTCTTCTGTATTTTCTCATTAAAAGAGTGCCTGCTCCAGAGCAGAGGAAAGATCCCCCTTGCCTCCCCACAGCATGCAATTCAAGCTCAACAGCACTCCACACACGTTCACTCCCCGAGTGCCCCACTGGTAGCACAATTGCGGTAATTACGGCATGAGCATGTCCTTTGAAACGGATACTAGTTCATTAATTAGGAGATGAAGGTAATTGATTATTTCAACAGCAAGGCTAAACACAAGGGCAGTCCCACAGAGAGATCTGTATGGGGATATCTGTCCAAGGTGTGCCCTTGACTTCCTTCCTTCTCCCAGGGGGTGGCTTTAACAGAACACAGCCTAACGAGGTAATAATTACAGATCACTATTAGTGATAGTTAAGTCATTCATGACCTATTCCCCTTAGCAAATTGTTCCAGAACTGATGTGTATTTCAGAGGCTGTATTTGCCATTTACAGCCATCAGCCAGACACTTTGACAGACAATTGACACGTGGAGGCTGTTCTTTCTCTCTTCTGATGATGTTCTGGTCAGATAATGCCCAGATTCAATCTCACCTTTGCTGTTGATATGTCACAGTGGCTTGATAAGTGTGTGTTATCATTTCTCCCCTGGTGTGGCAACAGAAATCTTTTGAACAAAGGAAGACTGAGCACTGAGAGTGAGACACCCCTGTTTGTGCCACCTTCCTTATCATTGTCACTGAGCACATGGCTTACCAAGAAGGCATGTTGAAGATGAAAATCCCCTTGGGCAACTTGTTAGCAGATATGCAAACCAAGCCCGGACATTTTAGCATTCAGACCCTACACACGTTCTCAAATACCATTCTGTGTTAGCTGACAAACCCCTAATTAGGATCACCAAAGGCCTAATTACAGCAATGGCTTAAACCAGTCCATTCATATTTTTAAAAATGCAGCACTTTTTGTGGAAACACCAAGCCAGCACTGCCAAACTGGAGCAATCGTGTCCTTCTTTCTCCCTCACCTTGTCACAGGCTGATTTAAGGGTTATTGTATCTGGCTTAATTCAAACATTGTATTCCTTCCAGATTGTGGTTGACCACATATGGGCGTACTAGAGGAGGAGGAAAACCAAGAAGCTTTCCCTTAGCTCATTGCATCCCTAGTTATCTCTTACCCTTGGCAGCCATCAGCTCTTGGCAGCCCTCCGTGGCCCCTGAGCACAGAAACAGATCTCGTGCTGGCAGCAGAGGCATCAGCACCACTGTGGAGGGCAAGGGCAATGACAGAGTCTCTTGCCACCTTTTATGTGGTAAAAAGCAGCCACCTCTCACATTGGAACAGTATATACCACACCTTTACAGATGAAGGTGCTCCTTTTCATGATTATTGCCTAGTGAACCAGCCAGAGTTCATCCAGAAATTTACCAAGAGGGCTGGGGGCTGAAGTTACCAGTTAAACCCTGGGCTTTTGTAAGTCAGTATGAGGGCACTGATCTCCATAAGCATTCCCTGATGGACATGTATTGAGGATTCTCTCTGTAACCTTGCCTGAAATGATTAAATCAATACAGATTCTTTGATATGGACACTGTAGACAATAACAATATTAGTCTCAATAAAATGATACTGAGAGGAGAAGTCCTTTTCAGTTTCTTTATTTGATTAAAGCATTTCTGGCTCAATGTCTCCTGCATAGTATCCCATGTTGTAATTGAATAACGAGATTGAAACAGAAAGCCATTTCTAAGTAAGGGAATACTTCACTGGGGCTTTTGTTCTTGTTTAGTACAGTTTAACAATTCCTTCCATTCACTGAACATGTGTGCCTGAGAAACCTGGAGTACCCACTATGCCTGGGCAAGGCTATACTCCATAGCCCATCGTGTTTGGAAGCACATTTGTAGCGGATAAGAATCGAAATGGTAAAAGTAAACACTTAGGTCAACTTTTTCTCTTCCTCAGACACACACATTAACTCCAGAATATTTGTAAGTGCCAGTGGTAAAAAAAAAATCTCTTAGTCTTTTTTTATTGTGTCAAGAAGTCAGAGAAAAACACTTGACAGCTTGTGTGCTGCTCACTGTTGAACTCTAAATGTCACTATTGAATTTTTTTCTTTCCTATATAGTCTGCTTTGTTCAGGATAACTGATGATAGCAGTGAAAAAATAAAAAAAGCACAACTTCCTCAGTTTTAAACATCACCCTGTTGAATTAGATTAATATTAAATGTTTATTAAATAAACTGACAGCATAGATGAGTATTAATAATTGAAAATTAAACATTATGAATTAAATCCCTGCTGCAAGTGAAGCCAGTAAGAACAGGGTCAGGTCAAATACACCTAAGGGAAGCAGTGATTTGATCTACTGATAGAATGGATGCAGATGTTCAAGGATATGGTCTTTATTAAGCTACTCCTTCAGTCCACAATGAAATCTAACTTAAAACACAGATGAGGCTGAAGAGATAATTCTTCTCCTTTTAAGAAAGATGTAAGTTATGTATATGCCACAAAGATAAAAAACAGCTTGCAGTCACAAAGATAAAAAACAGCTTGCAGTCACTATTTCCTTATTTAACTACTATTTCTAAATGCCTAGTTTCCAGAGCCTTGGAAATCCACTCAGCAAAGCTGGCTACAACATTTGTTATATGCTATGGGTGATAGATATAATCCTATAATTTCCAATGTAATAATGAGAGGTTTAATTTTCCATTTCTTCCCTCTGTGAAATGGTGTCTGGCTTTGAATTCTCATTTATGTCTGCATGAGTACACAAACCTGATCTACATCATTGTGAAGTCAATACCTGCTCTGACTTCTTTTTTCATTGTTATGAAGTGAAGCCTGACCTGTAATTCAAAGACATAAGAAAAAGTTTATCCCATCAGGAGTCTCTCTCTTCTTTACTTTAAATCTCCTCTGATACGAGGACTCATTGAAGGAGCTGTTAAGAACTCTATCAGTTCGTAAAAGGTTGCTTTCCTTTCTTCTTTGTGATGCTCTGCAGAAGGTTAACAATAATTTTAAACTCTGTAAACCAGCACATTTGCAAACTTGCTAAAATAACATGCATTTTTTTTCTGAAAGAAAGAGAATCCCTATCAAGTCTGAGACTGATTCACAAGGGACTTAACACAGAGAGAAGCCAGAGCAGTTCCTCCCCACTGCCAGGGGCTGCTGGGATGTGAGAGCTGGATGATTTCCACTACCAAGAGAGAAGAGGGGGAGGCAAGGCAAGGGGCCAGGAAAACAATCTTTGTTCTCTCACACAGAGAAGATAGTATGGAGGGTTGCTATTCTCTTTTCTCACTAGGAGCCTTTCTGTCTTCCAGCTACCCAGAAACAGCTTTCTTCTTTTCCCCTCACTTGTGGGAGTGTGGAGGTAGGTTTGGGTAGAGCTGAGAACACTAACAGCTTATTGTTCAGTATTTTCTGCCCAGAACAAGCTGAAGACCTCAAAGTTAAATACAAAACACATTTACCCATCTCTCTTTTTATTGTGCTGAGAAATGGTTGTAGCCTTTTACAACACAGAGTAAAATGTAATGGCTTATCTTTAATGCTTGTACTCCCCCTCGAGTATATCAGCCAACTAGGGCTGTCTGTGTCTGCACATGCTTGTGTGTGAATACCAGTGCAAAACTGTCCATTACAATGGTGGAAAGAACAGACCAAAACCATTTTTTACATCAAATGTAGTTGTATGCATGGAAAGTTATAGTTTTCCAATAGTAGTAATGTCTTATTTTAAGTATAATTTTTACATTTTTGGGGGAGAAAAAAAACCCCACAAGTATGTGAAAGCAAAGAGAGTTTTAAAAAAAACCACACACACAACTATTTTAGCCAAAGGCTGAAGATTTTTGCAGGGAAATATGAACATATGCCTTTTAACTGAGGAAAAACATCTCAGCAGTCCCATAAGCAAATGCTTCACTTCGGTTCACTATTCAATATGATCCTTGTAAGCTGTCACAACACTTCATAAGAACTGTATTTTAGGAGCCAAACACCCCCCTTTTCACAAAGCAACACGCTCTCTCTGAACTGCTTTCCAACCACAGTTCCCATTTTGTACTGCAAGAGGTCCCTGAAGTAATCTGTGCCGCAGTACAGACAGGGAAGGCTGACCCATTGAGGTGAACAAAGTATGAGCTATTTGCACTTCAAATAGTGGGAAAATCACAGTTGTGCCTTAGAAAAATACAGTTTAGAAAAAAACCCCCAAAATTTAAAACTACAGTTTTTAACATCAAGTTGTCCCAAGATGATACCTCTTGGTTTGGTTAAATAAATTGAGACCTTGTAAATCACACTGGAACAACTGGAAATAAATATTTTACATTTTCTTTTCAATTAAGGATTTTTCATGTTTTTAAAGGAAAAAATAGAGTCTTCCAAGAAGAGCAGGGACACGTTTTTACAATCTCTGCTATTTATATCATGGGCCAGAATTTGCGCCAGTTTGTTCTGGTACAAATTGGGATTAAACCTAGCCTACAATTGTGAAATTAAATTCTGGGCCATTGAAGTGATACTGTACAGGCAGACCATAAAACTTTCATTCTCAAGTTTAGCACTGTGGCCTAAACTGCCACTACAGGATGTCAGACACTGGGCATGTCACATGAGGTTCCTGGGATACTCTACTCCTACTCCAGCTCAGTGCAGGGCAATGCAGGAAAGACCTTCACTTCAAATTCTTTACTATGCCTTGCTCATACAAAATCTGCAGGGTTTTCAGTTTATCCGCAGAAGGATTTTCAAGAAAGAAATTTTGATATGTAGTTAAGAAAATCCAAACACCCCTTTAGGTATGTATGTATGCCAATTACAGTAATAAAAATAAGGACAACTTCCACTCCACAGTTTCCCAGATCTGCATAAGCATTGTCTGTGTAGTTTTACATACCCATTCCTCCAAGGTAGTAGAATAAATATATTTATGCCATTTTATATGAGAGATTTCCTCTGATTTGTTAAAGCCACAGAAGCCACAAAGCAAATTTTTGGATTCCTGTTCTCCTTTTCATCATAGGTCAAATGTCTCTTCAAATCCCATAGCTCTTTGTGAGGCAGTCTTGGTATAAAACCAAGCACAAGTAAAATACAATACAGTTTTCCTGAGCATAATAGATACTTGCTTATTCTGGAACAACTCCATACATTATTAAAACCATACTACTATCATAATTAGGTTTTAAAAAAAAATAAACCACACAGACCCATGGTTGTAATTATGTTTATCTTTATGTAATATCTTGTTATCAGTACCACTTCTGCCCTGCCATTAAGTTGTTTGGTCCCTGAAAATTTACTGACAGGCTCTAGTGAGGGATGTATGCACCAACAAAGTTACTCACCCGTGCTCCAGCCCCCACACACCCTCCTTGAATTTTTTCATTTTTTCTGTAACACTTTGTTTGCTATTAGGATTATGCAATTTATTTGTTCAGATTGGGAAGTCTCTTCTTGATGAGCTGCTGTGTTCAGTAAACAGCTCCCAACAACAAACAAGGATTTAAATAATCACTGTGTAATCAGTAGGCACCAGCACATCGGATCTCATCTCTTCAAATCCAGGTAGCTGTCTGTCAAATCTCACTTATCACACTAAAAGTTAGATGCTTAGCTGCATCAGAAACATTCTGCTCACTTTCTAAGGAGTTTCAGTGAATTTACCAGAAAAGAGTAGTGGACTTCCTGGGTTTGCATGGATTCTGCTGCAATGTGACAGTATGGGACTTAGAATGAAAGTCCTAAGCAGCACCAGGAGTAGTGAGACCAGAGTTCTGAGCAGTACTGACAGGCTCTACCCCAGTCTGTTTTGTGCCTAGGAGGGAACATTAGAATAATCAAGTCCAAAAAAATTGAGCCCAAATTAAACACCTTTCTGGCAGCTGTAGTCAGTATCATTCAGGTTGGGGAGGTATATCCTTAAGTGAAACAAAGATGCTCAGAACCTCTCAAGGAGCTCAAATACACCTCTGAACTACAACGTGCATGCACAGGTCAGTGAGTGCGCCCAAACAGTAGATGGACACAGGCTATTCACCAAGTTCTTTAATGTGAAAAAATTCTTAGTGTTTAATCTATAAAGAGGAGGTGAAGAGTAGGTAGAAGGAAAACATGTTAGATGAGATTTAAAAAATCCTGACTATCAATAAAGAAAAAATGGGCACTTAAAGTGATCACTCTAGAGTATGGAAAGTGATTTTTAAATTACTTATCTGATTAGTGGGAGCTAATCTGTCAAGTAGAAACAAATTCAGATAAATATTCCATAAATTAAATATTCTCTTGTCATTGAAGCTGCTTTCAGTTGTTGGTGGAGATTCTTTTTCATCAGAAGGAGACAGATTATTACATTGATTTCAGCCTCCAGAATGCATTCTCTAATTATGTAATTTTAATTGTCTGGCATTTTTATTTGTATGAATGGCAAAGGTATTGGCATGAGTTAGAAAGAAAATCCAATCTCAAATCTGAAAAAGAATCATCTGCAATCCTGTTAGGCTGTGTACTGAAACACAAGCTGAAGCATGTGCTTAAACCCATATATTCTCAGTAAAGTGTGTAACCTGTGTTTCATCTCACCTCTAATGTGACTTAAACAAGTTGCAAAGCAGCATGTGAACCTACACCTCTGGCTCTGTAGCTGTTGAAGGTGTCCACTGTGCCTTTGTGATGCATGTAAGAAGAAAGACTCGGGGATCTCATCTTATTAACATTTCAAGAATTTGTTGCTCAGCTGCTGTTTGTTTTCTCTGACAACCAAATGTTATGCAGAGCACTTTTGCCAGCTGCAATCTGATTAGGTATCACCTTTTCCATAACACTGCCAGGCCAGTCAAACTCTGTATAGAGAGAGTCTAACCTTTTGTAGATCTCATAATAAACAACTCCAAGTTTCAGGAGAAAATCTCTGATAGAGAGAGCCTGACTACAACTTGTAAATCAAAGCACTCAGATAAGATGTGAGAGCCAGACCTCTCAGAGTGGATCATGCTGACAGTTGAGCTTTGAATTCTTACTTTATAAATCACTTCCTTACCAGGCATCTGCAAAATCAGGATTTGTAAGCCAAGGGGAAGAAAAGAAGATGTCGTTTTATTTTGGATTTATTGGTATGATTTGTAAATCTGTTCTAGGACTTACAGATCTGATTTAAGATTTGTTAATCCCGTTCAGGATATGGAAATTTTTTCTCTGACTTACCATGTACTAAAATGCTTCACTAAAAACCGAACTAAAAATTACTGGTTTAAAAGATGGTTTATAAATCAAGGGTTTGCAGTGAAGATTTGCTGGCAGGTTCTATAAACTGCACAGTGCATTTATAACTCAGCCTCTTACAATGGCAGATTTATAAATCCAACTTGCAAATTGTCAGACAACTGTTCTAGGCTCGATTCTAATCTGAGAAACAACAGATGTTCTTCCCTGTATTTCAAAACCCTGTCCTTTTCCACTGCCTGTATCCCCTGCAGCCATCTCACACCAAGGAGGAGAGAAGGGAGGGAAAAGACCTCCTGTATCATCATCACCCTGCTAGGCAGGGAGGAAAGGATTTGGGAAAGGAAAAACAGGAGATGAAATGAGGGTTACAGTTCATGTGTCCTGTTGCAAAGCCTTCTGTGCAGCCTGAGCTAAAAGCTCCCTCCTGCAATTTTAGCTGGTACCTGGAGGCATAAAGAAAGCAGGTAATCCTAATTCCCAGGCTGCCAGGCCTCAGGCACAGTGAAAAACTAAACTTCATATACAAAACAGTGGAAAACCAGACCTAGCAGGAGAAAACTAGAGCAAACTGAGGATTTTTTTTTTTCAACCGTCCCAGTGATGTCTGCCTGTCTGTCTCAGATTACAATGAGGAACTTCTGTGAGAAACCATGGCGCTGTGATGGCAAATATCCCATTGACTTCACAAGGATAGGATTTCACCCTATAAAAAGGGCATTGGCCAGATTTACAGGATTGCTCTGCCTGCCCCACATCACCCTGGTCACAATAACCAGCTGTAAACTCACATCTCTGCTGCAGCAGCCACCTCTCCCCAGGGAAAATAGGGAGCCAGAAGCCAGGGCTGTGGCAGCATCCTGAGGGTCCTAGCTGCTGCCAGCAGCTGTGTCTGCCCTCCCCACAGCCCTGCTCATGAGGAAAGTGCAGAAAGCAGCATTCCTCAGTAATTACATGAAAATTTACACATGTACTGGGAGTTAGTACTGTTTCCTTTCAGGCAGTTTTACAGTAGCCTTCAGATTTTATCCTGAAGCTGAGGGTAATAACAATGAAATAATAGCACTATTAAATAGCACTATTTTTCTCCTAGAATGATTGTTTTTTATACAGTGTTAAAACTGTTTTTGATAAGCAATGGCTACTTCTAGATCCCTAAAATACATTAATGCCTTTCGACTTTTTCTGAGTGTCAAGCTTCTTTGACTTGATAGTTTTGGAAAGTGACCTAACATATTTTATTCTCTACTATATTTGAAATTTGGTTCTAAAGTTCCATCAGTGACTTCCTGTTCTCTCTTATTGCAATGCTTTTTTTCCCTTGAATTGCTTGTTGCCTTGGATTTCTTACAAAACAAAATAAATACAAAGACGCTAGCAAATACAAATTTCATAATTATTTCTTTCATACTGGCCAGCATTTTAAAGTCAAGGATTCTGATCATTGCAAAACTCAGCAAATATTCATGTGTGTATGTGTTTGTGTATATATATATATATACATATGCATATATGAGCTAAATTTTCAGGTACTGTAAGTACACAGAGGATAAACTGCATGTTCAGCTGTCTCTAAATACTATTACAAGGGGAACTGAAGCAAGCAGTGCAATTAGAAACAGGGAAATTTGCTTCCATAGCTTTGCACCGAACTGAATACTCAATTCCACATGCAAAATACAATCAGAACTTGAGGATGGAATTGAGGGAAAATGGTTAATATTCTATAAAATGATTAGTCAGCTCTTTACATACTATACACTTAAAATGGATGAAAATCAAGTCTCTTGAAAACAGATGTCTATTTTTCTCTCTTTCACTGTGTGTTCCAAAGTATAGAGCCTCACTGTACCCTTTTGTATGTGTTTGACAGACAGAGACCTACAAAAGTTTGGCCTTTTCCCTTGCATGTAGCCTAAATGGAAAAATGGTAAGAAGAATAAATTTGCAAGGAGAAATAGCTTGTGGGAGGCCTCTGAAAGTCAGCTCTCACATCAGAGGTGAGGAACTGTAGCTACAGTTGGAGAAACACTATAAATAATTGCTTTAACAAACAGATGGTACAATTTAATAGAAATAGAGGTTTTTCACATAATTATCTTGCAGGTGATGAATGAAACAGACCTTTACAGACAGTAGCCCAACTGATCTG
Source organism: Chaetops frenatus (assembly GCA_013400775.1). Classification (NCBI taxonomy): domain Eukaryota; kingdom Metazoa; phylum Chordata; class Aves; order Passeriformes; family Picathartidae; genus Chaetops; species Chaetops frenatus. The sequence goes on along the minus strand of VZTR01022982.1, from coordinate 108,994 downwards.
TTGCAGTGCTAGAACTCACTGCTATTTTCTTCATTTCTTCTCTCATCTTCTTCGGGGAACACAAGAACACTTCACCCACTTCAAAACCACACAAATTTAGACTCAACCCAGAGGGTATTTCTAGACTGAAGGCAACTTCTCTAATGTGCCCTGCAATCCCAGTGCACATTAAGATCCCAGGTCATCCACCTCAGGAGACAGAACAGGTCATGTCTACCTTCTTGGGTTTCCTTTAAATGGAGAGACACAGGAGGGACAGGGATGTCCCCTGAAGCCCAATGGGACCTGGGAACCCTGGAGCCCAGGGTAAGAGCCAACAACACAGGCAAACCACCATAACAAGGGTTTTTCTCTGAGGGTGTAAAGGAGCCACTGCTAAGCTCTCTTGGCAAAAACAAGTAAAATAAAGGTGGTTTTCTACAGGTACAGTACAAAGAGTGCCTTGCAAAATCATAAAATCTATAGCATGAGGAGAGGAGTAGGAAGCACAATATTGTGGCTGCAATTGTACAGTTTTATGGAGCAATGAATTTCAGCTTTCCAGAGGACCAAAGACCTAACAGTGAGCATCTTTTATTTAAAGTTTAGGTTGAAAGATTTAGGCCTAAAGTTAAACTGAACCTTTTCTAAAATTCTAAGTGTCAAGAGCACCATCTGATCTATTCCAGCATCAAGAGAGGTAAAGGTCAAGGGAGTAGAAATGGTAGAGGACAAAGGCAGTGGCAAGAAAGAGAAACCTCCTGGCTTGTCCATGAAGTAAAGACACAAACCTACCAGGCTACCAGCAGAGAAGCAGACCATAAGCCTATAGCCTTCATTTCTCTGCTCTAACAATACCAAACCTAGCAAGAAAAACAACTCTGCAATGAACTGAATACCGTCCACACCAATGTTACCTAAACTTTTTTGCTTTATCAGTCCATTCATTTCTCATTTCAGAAAAATGAAGCTAATATGTTCAGTAAAATTATTAGCAAAATCTCAGATCATCTAGGAACAGTAGCTACACAGGGCAAAACACTTTTCCTATGGACAAATCTATACATTGATCCTTGTTTGAATTCAATTGAACTAAAAAATTTTAAAATGAGAAATACTAAGGAAAAACTGTAAAAATTTTTTATGTATATTCCTTCACCAGCAGTGGAAGCAGTAAAAATTTTTATTGAAGGTTTCAAAAGCTATGAAATGAGGCAAAAGTGTCCTAATAAAGCTTTGATAAGTTTGTCATTTACTCTGTTAACTTTTTGCCAAAGGTCACTGCAACAGACATGATTAGACTACAGCTCTGTGGGACAAGTGGAAATTAGCTTCAATGTTTGTCTCATTGATGAAGTTCTGAGTAGGCTGATGGAATTGCAACAAGCATATGTGCTTAATAAAAAACACATGTGCTGCTTGCCATCTTGAAAGCAAACTCTTCAGCTAAACATCTGATCTATTCATTTACAATCCTCTTCCCCCACAACTGTCTGAATAAGTAAAAACAGGTCTCCTGAAAGTGTCTGAACTTTAAGTAAGGACTGTAAGGACTTGTCCATCTTCTGGAATGCACTGGACATTACAAGTTTAAAACACCTGATGCCTTCACCTTTCCATCTACAGGGACTCACAGAAGTTTGATAGTAAAGATACCTCACTGTTCATTAACAGTATGAAGCTGAGCAAGGTTTGTGGCAAAGAGCTCACGGTCAGCCTGCCAGCTGATACTTACTGTTCTCTTCAGGGCAACATTTAATCTGGAGCACAGGAATCTAACACAGGTACTGTGCAAACCCTAAAGTAGCAGAGGAAAGATTTTCCCTTCAGCCAGATATGGGACTGACTCCAGAATCAGAAAAAAATTCTATGTGAACTGTGATTCTATTCGAATCACAAACACTAGTGACATGAGACCTTTGGCTCAAGAAAGGAAGTTCTGGATCATGGCAAAACTGCCAAAGGACTGGCAATTTATTCTATAGCATAGTTTAAAACAAATGTCCTGTCTTACACAAAAGTGAGACTGTGCTGTCTAATTCAACTGCTACCCATATCACTACAATGACATTGCTCTCCTGTTGCTGAAATACACCTTCAAAGTCAGGTATGGAAGGTAGATGTTGCTGAAAAACACCTTCAGATCCAGGTGTGGAAGATGGAAGTATCTCTACATTTAAATTATTTTGCAGGGGACCTCCCAGTGAGTTAAATATAGCTTTCCATGACTCCTCCCAAGTGAAGAAGACTGGAAGGATTGCTGGCTCAAAACATTTGGGAGGGAGCAGGGACTAAAGCAGCAGATTGGGCTTTCCCTTTGCTGAGGTGATGCCCTGCCTCACACACTCCACTCCTCCCCCCAGGCCTTTATCCCAGCCCCACAGTGCTGCCAATCCCTGGCACATTGGAGGCAATGCTCCACACCCTGCTCCTGGAGCCCCAGTCCAGCCCCAGCATGGTCAGATGACTGGAAGTCCCAGCTGAGGGAAGGGCCCATAAAGCCAAAGGGTAAATACCGGGACACGTGGCAGGCATGTGTTTTGACCCTACCTCCTACTGGAATTTCTATCAGCTGAACACTGCTGGAACCAGGAGCGGTACTGATACTTGTTCTTTTCTATACTTTTTCCTTCTGTCTCTTTTTCTCTTTCTTCTACATCCCTCTTCTTGGAGCTTTGAGTAACTTAAAATAAGATGGCTTGGAGTTTGCTAGGTTGAATGGGCTAAGTTAATGCCTTGTGAAGTGCTTTATGTTGACTGAAGGCAGCTCTAAACTTCTGCTAAAGCCCTCTGATTTTATGAAGTTGCCACTAAAGTTCTTTTAGTTGTTTTGACCTCTTGAGAACATCTTGTCTGTATTTCTCCTGTGCATCTAACTCAGAGTACATAAAACACCCTAAACCCTTGTCAGAGGCTCATTGAGCGAGTTTTCGTGGGGCCTTACACCAGGACATTGAGAAAAATGCTGGATCTCTGGCTCTTGATGAAGCATGACAAAATTTCTATGGCTTCATAGGTTAATCTGTCAACTGAGCCAACCTAGCCCATAATGTGAATGCTTTTCGTGCATTCCAGTCACAACGGCTGACTTACTTCTCAGCAAAAAAATAGATAGGACTTCGACAAGCTTAAGGTTTAGCATTAAACTTTTAACATTTTACATTAAACTGAGGTGGGCTAAAAGCACGAAGGTAGTTGTGGCAGAATAACATCTCAGGTCATCATAATTTAATTGTGACTACATGAGGCCAAATAAGTGATAACTCAAACTTTTGGAAATATTTCAAAGGTTCTACTTTATTGAAAATTGAGAGAAAATACTTTAACCATTACAGAGAGTAAAATGATAAATGGATGAATCTTTACTAGCAAACAGTAGTAATTAGGTCATACCTCATTTCTTTATTAGAGAAAGGCTTTAGTGTTTAATCATCATTACATAATCATTTAGTCTTCTCCAATCTCTGTCTTTATAGATACTGTAAACTTGGGCCCTGAAGCTTCAAATGGTTCTGTGCAGGAGGAACCCCATGATCAGCTATTTGAATCAACTAAAGGATTTTTGCTTTATACTATATTTTCATTTTACAGTCTGTGTTCATATGATAACACAGATAAAACTCCCTGAAGGATTCTAAGGGGAAAGTTCAAAACTGAAACATTTTTATATGAAGACACTGCTACAAAAATGAGAGAGTCTGAAATCACTAGTAAGACACAAGACAAAGCATGGCCTATGGCATAATACCATCTTGGAGAATATCCAATCGCCCTCTATTGTCTGAAGACAGATGTGCAATTCACCAGATGGACCATATGTTTGCTTTAGCACAGATCAGTATTGAACTGCTCATTTTCTGAAATAAGCCTCTGAAATCCAAAAAGAATGGGAAACATAATGAATGAGTTCTAAAAGAAATAAACAATGTCAAATCCTCTGAGCCTATGGTTTTACTTCATGACAGACATTGTCTTAAGTCCACTTCCTCTTAAAGGAACCCAGAATGTTCTTATTGGCTGGTAAAAAGCCAGTCAGCAGTCACTTATGAGGTCAGTAATGATAAAATCAGTAAGACTTACTCTAATAGGAATTTTTCTTTCCCAAGACTTCCAAAGTTATTTTGCCTTACAGCAATTTCTAAAGGGAGGAAAACAAGATGTTGCCTCTGTCTCCTTAGTGAGACAAGGTGAGTTCACACTTCACCACCTGATAACAAATAGCTCACCATGAAACACAGGTTTACCTTCTTTTCAGGGGTGTTGGACTCTTTTACTTTTCATAAGGAAACAAAAAAGGAACTAAGAAGTGTTAAATGTTTCCAAAAACTCAAAGGCATTTTAATTGGAATAAAAACAGCTTCATGGTAGGGTGCCTTTTCTTTAGGCATTTTATTGCATGTAAAACAAGTTTCCTTCCTAACCACAGGCATTAAGACCTAAGGCCAACTTAAAGGTCTAATGACAGCCCAACACAATATTTTAGAAGTGGGAATGCTTTACCATGGTATTTACCTAAGGGTCCCCACTTGAATCAGAAAAATAGCCAACGGAAACTCAGTGGGACTGCTTTAAAAAACACATTAACATAGCCTCCAAACCCTTGTCTTTCTTTCCCACATTTACCTCTTTTTGTTAAACCTGATGGAAAACATTTGGTTGAGCCTCTATGTCTCCTTCTGCTCACACAACTGAAACTGCAAAGCCTCCTGAGCAGCCCTTCAGGCCCTGTAAGCTCCCAGCATCCCAACATCAACAGAGTGGTGCAACCTCAGGACTCTGCACAGTGAAAATCACCTGCCTGATCCAGCTGCTGAGCAAATGTCATCATTCCTAGGTCACTGCAGCTTCCTTTTCATTTCCTCAGATGCTTGGCTATAGTTATCATATTTGTCCTCCAGTAAGACAGGGAGCAACATGCTATTGCCAAAAGGAGAGCTTCTCCTTCCTGCTTTCTGCAGGCACACTCACTCAGCCATACAGTCCTGTCTTCTCATTTTCCGCAGTCCTGATGCACTATGAACTCTTCCCCTCTCCTTTTTTTTTTTTTTTTTTATTTTAATGCTTTTGTTAAGCCATCTTTGGCTATTCATTGTCCTGAAGCAAAGGAAAACTGATAGCAGGGGTGGAATGGGGAATGCAAGGGCAAAAATACCCCTTCTGGCATCTGGAAGCTGCTGGAGAAGCACAGTTATCTTGTCAAATAACATCATTGTATGACACACTCTTTCAACTTCATTCTTCTTCAGGTTCCATTCACAAGGTGTCAGATAACTATTTGGTAGTTAGAAATTAAAATAAAAAGAAGGCCCTACAAGCTCTGTGGACAAGAATCTCTAGAAAAGATTGACAATACTAAATAAGAAGTTGTCAGCAGCCAATGGAAAGTATAACATAACATAATGGATCCAAACTCCAAAAATTCTCCTTTCACAGGATGGTTTTTCACAAAGTTGCTGGTTTTCTGTTTCCTGCACCACTGGCTGAAAAAACACTAACCTTTTGAACTCACTCTTCTAGCCAAGCAACAAAAAGAAAGGGAGGAGGCAATCAGTGCCGTCACAACAGAGCACAGACAACACTTATACAACCACATCAATAGGCATGGGAGGATGGCTCCACGCCTGGATGAGTTGGACACAGAGGATGTGTCCTGTAATAACATTTCTGGCAGAAATTGCCCATACCAGTAGGATGCATTTCTCATGCATAGAATGAAAACAAAAACTAAACCAAAGAAACCACAGGGCTCAGTGGAGAGAATTAGGTACTCCTATGAACCAACACATCCCATCTAAAGTACATGTTGGAAACTGGTCTTGTCTTAAAATTGCCCATTTTCCTCCATTAGGCTAAAGAGAGATTATCCTGGCTAACTTAGGTGTAGTGTTTATCACAAACACATGACAGGCAAGGTGAAACAGTTGTCAAATTTTGTAACATTAACCTGTGGCAAACATGCTGTGACTTAATCAAGGTTGGAGCTCCATAAACATACCCAAATACCTCCACTTTGCATTCCTTAGCTCTAGGTTTCCCTTTCTTATTCACATGCCTCAAATGTCTTCTTCACCACAGCTCCTTTTACCCCATACACTCTTCTTTCCCATTTCTCTTCTAGGGATGCCTCCTCCTTTACTATTAGTTTTCACTCTATTAAAGTGTATTTGGGTTGTTTTTGTTAGCCTGTGTGCAAGGAGATGTGAGACATATCTAATGCAAAGCCTTCTAAACTAAAAATCACTAATCTCTGATGACAGGTGACTGGACTCAGTGACTCAGGCAGTACCTCCTGTATAAAATCTTTTGTTTCAGGCAAAGAGCAGATCTTTTGCATGTTAGTTTTCACCTTTCTGTTATGGAGGGCCAGTATGCAGTGTTAAAGCATTGCAGTGCTACCAAAAACTTTAAAAATGTATTTATAACTAATGGCCTCTGATTGCCTTGTAACTGTATAAGTAACAAAATGACATTGAAATGAACAAAATGAATGAATTTTGAACAGCCATGACTGAGATGTACATGACTGACAGCTTCTTACTCTGTTGCTGTCCTAGCCTCAGCACTCCTACCCCAATAAATATTCCATATCATAAGCTAAGTGGCCATTACGACCTACTCAATATAGGCACTAGTATATACTCTCTACACACATATATCTACATACATGTAGAAGACCAGTGAAAGAAATAGGGAGGAAATTACATTTGGTTTTGTATTTAATAGAGTGATTTTCTTTATAACGGTTCTCTGGAGCCCATTCATTTTATCACAGGTTTAATTTACATCAGGAGATAGTCGGAAATCACACTGTTCCTGGAGGAGGCCCTCGCTGGAATCTCTCGCCTTCGCAACAAGGTGACATTCGATCCTTTTTAAAGGGCATCACGGGAGTGCAGAAACCCTTCTCTACTCTGAGAGAGCCTGTTCTAATGACCAAACTTCAGAAACATCTGACATACAGCTCTGTGCCTAGGAGCACGTGAATATTTTAAATGCTGTTTATAAAAAGCAAAGCTGTGCTAAAATGCCTATTTGCCCCCTGCTGCTTAGCAATATTAAAGATTAGAGCCAATTGTTTTGTATACTGAAGAGCCTATAATGGCTTCTAGAGAAGAACATGTCAGCAAACCAGATAAGGTTCCTATTAAATTTTTGTTGCTGTGGACTGCTGACTTGGGTCATTATACACTTAAATTGAGTTATTGTCATCGTTATATAATGAAACAGAGAGCTTTTTGCCTCCAGTAATGTAGCATATCTTTTAAAGAATGAGCTCTCCTGACTGATTTATAAAATAGTTCTGTTTGCATTACAGTACCAGGCTGCTGGGTGTTTCAAAGTGATTTAGATGAAATGTCCTAAGAGTTCGTGCATATTTCGAAAGACAAATAACAGAGTCTTGTGTGAACCTGTTTCCAATAATCTTTGAAATTTATTGAGTGACGGTGAAAGACACAGTAAAATTACAACTCTCCTCTCTCTCATAATCTAAGAAGGTTTCATTCCAAAAAAGGTGTGTTTAAGGATTTGTGAGGGTTTTTTAATTCCTGATAATTATTTGTTCAGATTAAAAAACAGGACTTGTCCTGTTTTCTTCATTCCAAGAATATTTATCTTTTAAAATCTCAGGGTTTTATTCTTTAGAATCAGTTATGTTAACACTTCTAAATTTGAACAAGGAATGTGAGCAGTGGAAAGATCAGATGACCATAAAAATGAACTACTTCAAGCTACTTTATTTCAAAATAACTATGGTGCTGGGGGACACCATAACCATTCCTTTTCACCATTGTCTCTATTGGAGCCAGGATTTCACTCTGCACATTTCCACAGTTTTTTCCCCTTAGATGCATCTAACGGTTCAAGATAGGATGAAAGTATCTACACATATGTTATTTTATTTAAATTCTTTTAATTCCCCATGCGAAGTCTCTGAAGAGCTGCTGTATTTTAAGAGAAAATCTGTGGTGAGTAGTAAAGAAACCAAAATGAGCAGATGTAGGAATATCTGCCTCAAAGATTTTCACTCCCAGAAGTCTTAGACAAGAATATATTCAAGTGATACAGGCTTATGTTAAATACTTTCTCAGTCTGCAATTTGGCTAAAAAATACAAGGTCTTTTTGTTTTCTCTCCACTCCCCTCCCCTCATCATCTTCCTAGCCTTTCTCTGCAGCTGTTCTGGCTTCATCTATCTTTTACAAACACAGATCACTGGGGTTGTACAGTAATAGTAAAGATCATATCCAGTCACATCCACTTTTCCCTCCCTCTCTTAGGAGACACATCCTAGAATTGAATTTTCTTTCCATAGCATTGCATCATTTCTGCTCCTTGTATCATTCTTTGATCAAGCTTTCTCCTCTCTGTGTTCTAATGGTAAGATCCCAAATCATAGCAGGAAATCTTTATACGATGCTTGTATTTCAAATTTTAAATTCCATCCCCTTTCTGTGATCACAGTTCTCAAGGTCATCCAATATTGCCACTGTCATATTATGATCCTCTTATGCATTAATGATGCCTCCTCAATTTAAACCACCAGCAAAATTCATTTGGCCTCTAAACATTGAGCCTTTACACAGACATAAATGAAGAGATTGTACGAAATATATTCTAATATTTTTTCCAGAGGAAGTGTAACAATAAACTCCCACTACCCTATATCACAACTATGGCTATCTCCTTTTTTTTAGACAGTTCCTCTCCTGATATATCAGGGTTTTTTTACCACCCTCATTATCAATTTTATCAAACAGGAAATTTATATACCATTTTATTGCAAATATGATTCGCTAGGTATACTGTATTTGCCTTGAAAATAATTCATCTAAAGAAGGCAGGGGGGATACATTTGTAGATTTCTATTCTGGTAATTTTTTTACATTTTGTCCAGTCGCTCATTTGTTTTGACATCCTTAACTATTATTTCTCTCAAAATATATTTTTAACTTTATAGTACTCAGATAAATGATACAGGTTTCTGTGGTTACTTTTCTTCACAGACAGATTCTACACCCAATATAGAACCACTTCAAAACCAAGAAAACCACTGAAAAAATTGATACTGGATCTGTGATTCTGTGGGTTCATTTTTCACAATTCTTCAATAACAGCTCTTTGTTGCCTTGAAATTATCCCTTTCTTTTACTTTGGACATTCTTAGGGTACCCCTTAAAGTGAACACTGACACATCTGCATCTCCAACACATTTATCCCACTGTCCTGGGACTGAAATTCTAAACTCATTTTCCATGTTTGACTTGTTTACAAGTATTCTTCACAGACAAATCTATGAATATCTCACTCTGCTGCTCTCCTTGGCCAGATCCCCTTCTTTGGAAACACTTCTCTCCCATTCAGACTGAGAACTCTGCAAACTCTTTTTTCTGTTCTTTCACTCAGACTGAAATACAGCAGGGCCACTCAATTCAAAGTAATTTTGTGTTATAGTCTTTTGTCAACCATCTTCATGCAAAATCAAGCTTAAAATAGCATCAGCTTTTGCTAGTCCAGTGACTATTGGGAAAAAAAATTGAAAGACCCCTTTTACAAATAAGGTGGTGATGGACTTTGCCTCAGCATTTTTTTCCTAATTTATCCTGAGAAGTTAGGATTTAGTTAAATAAATACATTTCCAGTGCTATTTATCTTTCTGAAATCAATACCAGATTCACAGGTATAGCCAAATCGAGATCAGATGGTCTACTGCCAATATTACAGCTTTTATCACCTTTCTAAAAGTAATTTTGACTTCAAGATATCCACTGTATTTATTGTTTGGTTTGGTTTGGTTGGGAGAGCGTTGTGTTTATCACAAGTACTAAGTGAAGGTAATCTCATTGATTCTGATCATGTAGACTCTTTGAATATCTCCCTGGGCCAGCCATGGCCTCCTCTCTTCCACCTGTGATGATCAGTTTCATTCTGTACATTAACAGTTCTAATACCTCCAATTTTTGGCCCACACTCCTTGCATTGACATTTCCTGTGGCCAGCCTCAACCCAGTGCCTACCTACTCAGAGCAACTTTTTTTTTTTAATTTATTTTTGTGCTAAACTTGTAATTATTGTAGCAACAATAATCTTGTATAAAGATTATGCAGGTGTCTCATGGTCATCATCTCCTGTCATTTAACAGTTTAAAAAAACTTTTTTTCATTTTTGCAAATCAGAATACAAGTATCCTAGTTGCTCAGGTGAAATCCATCCACAAAGAAGAGATTCTTCTATGAATGTGTTCTGAAAATACCTACTTTTCCTTGATCCATGATTTGATCTCTGTTACTTTGTCATTCTTCAATCATCTGTCAGGGATATTAAACACAGAGAATCACGAATGGGTAAAGTTGTAAGGGAACACACTGGGTGATCAGGTTTAACATCCCTACTCAAGCAGAATCACCCTAGAGCACAATTCATGGGATTATGAGGGAGACACAAGGACCTCTCTGGGAATGCTGTGTCACATGCACAGTAAAAAAGTTCTTCCTCATATTCAGGTGGAACTTCCAGTGCATTATCTTCTGCCCTATGTCTCTTGTCCTGTTGTTTGGCACAATATTTCATTGAAGGTCACTCAAGTCTTCTGGTTTTGATTGTTTTGATCCATTCCTGGATGTGTCCAGCTCAATTGGGATATGTAATGTGTTCTGTTGTGGAAAACAGGTAGTCATTTTTGCCCTACTGTGTGGAGACTGTTCAGCATGGTATTATGGAGAGCTTAAGCCAGCTTTCTAAAGAGCTTGAAATCTTAGCATTAGCCATGTTTGAAGAGTGTGCAGAAGACCAGTGTGCAAGGGTAATAAATACAGTTTAAAAAATTAGTCCCTTTCTTTAATGCCTAGACAGGAGCTGGGGTATTTTGCTGTTGGATTTTGCATTTCTTGTGGGGGTTTATTTATGGTGGTTGCTGAATACCACAAAAATTTAAAATCCTGACATAATCACTGGCATTTGTCTACAGTGATAAATATAAACCTCTCCAATATGCTCACTTCTGTGTGGCTTTATATTTTTCCAGCAATCTCTCTCTTCAGTAAGTCTCACATTACTTAGCATTGCAGATTCAGAGGCATTCCCATCCTGTTCATGTGACTAACAGATATGTAAGTGGATACATCTGTAGTTTTAACAAAAACTTCTGGGGTTCCATGAATGTTTTTGAAGTGCAAATGGTAAAATCTTTTGCAAGAGTCAACAAAATATAGCTCATGTGTAAATTTTACATTTACAAAAATATATAAAAGAACTAAAAGATTATGCACTAAGACTTTGTAATTAGCCCAAATCCATCTATACCCATTGCCAATGACATCTCCACCAAGAGAGCCAGTTGTTATTAATGACTTGCCAATTAAAATTTTGAAACAGGGAAATTATTAACAGCAGTAACTATGAACAATTAGAGACCAAAAACGGTGATCCACCGAACTACAAGACAAAGGAACAGCGCTGGGTGCTTAGCCACAGGTTGGGTATGCCCAGAGGCACACCCACAAGGCTGGGGAGATGCAGCTGAGCACAGCTCCTCCCTTGACCCCCTTGTGTTGTTCTGGCTGGCTCGTTTGTATCCAGGGTCTTCTGGTTGGTTCCTAATAGTCCAATGGGGTCTTCCTCTCGCGCCTCTTATGCTAATTGTGATTGACACCCGTTCCTCCCCCAAATCCAGAACTTTCTGCTATCAACCTCCAATATCTGAACACCAACCCCAAACAGCAATGCAAACCAACAACTTCATTAACATATACAGTATTTAACTTCATAACCTAATTAACAAGCTCATTAACAATCCTAAACAAAAGCCAATTCCCTTCACATGTTTATAACACACTTAAATCAAACAACCTTTCTTCTGGCAAACACTTCTGCAGAACCACCAGCCTTAGCAGCCAACATATCCAGGTTTCACCAGTCCAGAGGCAGAGTGAATAGGACACAGGAGTTCTTCACTGAGAATGAGTTTTCACAAGAGTGCTGAGCTGGTCTAACAGCTTCCTACCACTAAAAATATGGTTCAGCTCTCCCCTTTTTTCTCCGCCTCAGCTGTGTGTACTTACCACTTCCTTTGTGCTAGCTCCAACAGTTTGATGACTCAATTCAGCTCACTCAGCAAGCAAAAAAAAAGGGAGATAATTTTCTGCCTGTTGAATAAGCTGACATGTCTCATCAACGGGTCAGACTGGCTGCAGAGACAGCAAAAGAAAATGTACAGGATCACACAGCCAGAGTGCAAAGGGAAAAGAAGGCACAGGATCTCCTGTGCTGGTAAATTAGCACAACCATCTTCTGAAATACACATTTCTAGCCTTAAGTTACCCCAGGGAGGTTTAGGTCGTATAGCAAAAAATATTTCCTCATGCAAAGTGCTGGAGGGAACAGACTGTCCAGGGAAGTGCTGAATCACTATCCCTGGAAGTATTTTAAAAGTATGGATGCTGCACTTAGGGGCATGATTTAGATGTGGACTTGGCAGTGCTGGGTTAACAGTTGGACACAATGACCTGAGAGGTCTTTTCCAGCCTCAATGATCCTGTGATACTATTTTATCTGTTGATCCACAGCTCACTGACTGTTGTATCTCATGCTTTTTTTATTAAGAACCTGGAGGTAAAAGCTGTCCATTCGATTTGTGAGAGGAAGTGCTCCTCGGGTCAAAGAAAGCTCTCTTTGGGCAGTGGGGGTCTACCCCCAGCCACACTTACCGTTTATATTCCAGGGTGGAAAAAGCAGAGACTCTGGGGATCAGGAGCAGACAATTAGGGTTAAGATCAAAGACCCTTTTATATAGTGTCTGCTGTAACCTGAGAAGCCACTAAAACTGAGAACAGAGTTAGAGGAAAGGACTTGTCCTTCAAGGAGCAATGGTTAAGAGAAATAGTTGTTTTCAAAGCTTTTCTTTTCGTTCTTCTGTAGCAGACTTCAATTATCTTGATTTCAAAACTAATGTATTCAAAGCTGGTCCAGTAAACAGGGTTTTTGATACTCGATGCCCTTTCACACCCACTGGAAGAGAAAGGTGCAGGCAGCTCCTCCTTAGCACTTTGATTTATTGTGCATTCCGTCTCACTTAGATCAGCCGGCTGTGCCCACTGCCAACCACCCCTGCTATCTCCACATTAAATCCTGACAGGCCAACCTTCCTTCTGCAGGGCATCTGCTACCCTGTCTCACCGTGACTGCAAGCAGCCAGCTTCCTTTGGCGTAGGACCTGCCCATCAGGAACAGCTTCACCACATTCCCTAGAAGCAGTTCCAGCCTTGCCCTGCACTCCGCAGGTAAAACCCCAGCCTCTCTGCACCAGCCAATCTGACAGTTCACTCCAAACCAGGGGCTAGGCATAGCCTTCATCTCTGCATTAAAAATGCCTTCATCCTTTTTAAATGAAAAATTCTAAAATATTGATTCATATCAAACAACAGACATTCTAAGATTAATTTAAAATATTATTCAAAGACTAAAAACCTTTTCGTGAATAAGCTTTCTGCACGCTTGAGAGCAAGATATGACATACTGAACACAAAAGTAATATTAATCTTTGAGAAAGACAAATACCCTAGTCAGCAAAAATTTGCTACAGTTGTATACTTTTTACAAAGAAGTTAAATCACTGAGCTGCTCTGGAATCCTTTATAGTTAATAATTAAAAATCTAAAATCTTATTTTCATCCTGTAATAAATATAGCTAACAATCAAGACAGATGAGACAAAACTAGAAAGGTTTGTTGGATGATTTAAGTTGAAGGAGTTACTACATCAATATATTGTACTCTAAAAAGGGCATGCATCATTAAAAAAGAAGGCTTTATAATTAATATGTTTTCATACAACCTACCTTATTTCCCCTGAGATCACTAACCAAACCCTTTTAAAAATCAATTAGTTCAAGCACTTAGCCTAGTACCACTTTAGAATGTAGCAAGACAGATATTAGCTGAATTTAAAATTACAGCAACTTTATTTTTAATTACTTTTCAAAATGCCAGATTTACATATTATCAAATACATTTCCATGGCAGAACTGACCACTAAGCATTTTTGGACAGGGCAAGGAAAATTAATTATATTCTTTCTTAAAAATTCACTTAGCATTCAGAACACCTGCATTGTTGTCAGGGATAATAAATGTGATTAAACTTGTATAAATTTCACTATATTAACCTGTACAATAACTCAATAGCTTTGCTGAACTGAGCTGATGCTATACCTTGCAACACTGAAGTGCCCAAGCATAAGGTAAGGGAGTTGTAGAAAAATGTATGAGTTCTGAAGGGAAGAATTGCAACCTGTTAAAGACAAATTCACCTTCTTAAGCTGTCAGTGAAAGGGAAATTTCTGGAACTGAGACATTTTATCAAAAAAAAGTTTAATCATACATCATGCACTGTTGAAGCATAGTAATACAATTTTCCTTCTTGTGCTAATATATGAGTTCTCAGGGTCTGGCTGTTTTTATTAAGGTAAAAAAAAAATTGTAGCAGAACATGTTTTGTGTTTTGAGGCACTATGGTTGGCTGAACTTGGGGGAATTGTGCACTATCCCTATGGCATTCCACAGGAGGCTTATGAAACAGGAATGGTGTTTGGTCCACACAATGAGGTCATACTGCTAACAATTGACACCTACATCCTGAACAAACAACAAAACATAAACTTACCTGGAAATAACTACCAGTATTTCCAGGCAAAAGACATTTTTCTTTTAATGAGGTGAAGGTACAAGCTCCAGAGAACTGTCTACACAGGCAGCAAAGCACCCTAAACATCTCTCAGAAACCTGGTACCCGGTGCATGCCACTGGTGAGCCAGGAAGAGCTGGCCCTGGAGCAGAGATCCCCTGTGGGTGCTCCAGTATATCCAGTGTGAATTGGCTCAGTGTAAGAAAAGGAGATACTGAAAGCATAGGCCTGATATGTCTCTGAAGTTAGTGTGCAAACTAGAACATCACAACTCACCTAGGTGGATGGGAAGGACTATGGGTACCTGCACAGGACAACTTCTCCTGCTTAGGCTTCTCTTTTATGAAAAAATATGTCCCTCTCTATGGTGCTTGTTTCTCTGTCAGTTGACTACAGGTAAAGCTTAGATGACAAGGTGACTTGCCTGTTTTTAGATAATACTAAAGGAGACCCCACCCTGAAGTAAGTTTTGCATTTTTCCAAAAGGTTATGCAAGATTCACTGGAGCAACACTCAAGCTCTCCAACTTAAAAATATAGTCCTTAATAGAGAAGAGTGCTTGAGAACCTCACTGCTCAAGTGCAATGTATATGATGTGCAAACAAGAGTTAAGAATGGGGATATGTGGTCTTTGTGGCTGGCCCAGTCAACAAGGATGTATAATTTACAAACAGTAGAGTCAAAACTGAAGAATGAAAATGAAGTGACAGACATTTTTATTAGAATGTCTTGTTAAACTTGGCATGTCTCATTACTCAATCTAAGATAATGTTCAAAAGTTACAAATATCATGAAGGGAGAAAAGTACCCAGGGACCTTGAGTCAGCTGATAAAAAAGGGATAAATTAGTGAAGGAGGGTTGCAAGTAGAAGAGCATATGCAATGATTCCAAGCAATTCAGAAGATGAGGCTAAAGCTGAAGTATAAGAAAGCATTTATAGGAATCTGCAGGAAAGAGTGAAAGCTTCTTATCCTTTTAAAAATCCATCTCAATTAGTATAATACCCCTTTGAAGTGCCATGGCAAAGGATATTTTGTGGTGAGGCAGATTCCTGCTGCTGACTGTGGGGGACTGTTGAATGATTTTTTTATTTATGTCATGGCCATGTGGAGGGAAATCAAAAATATTTCCATTCACAGGCAACACATCCTACATTAAGTTGTAACACAGCCATTTCTGAGGCAAAACATTCAAATTGCCTTGTAAGACATGGTGATGCCCTATGGTAATTCACTAACTGAAATTCTAGGGATACCTTAAATAAATTATCCAGGAATTAGTTAAGCTATAGGAAACTGGTAAAAGAAAAGCAGATATTAAGTCTTGTATTAGTCTACCCAGGCAGAGGTTCTTTCATTCTGTTTTGTATGGAAGGCTGACATATATTGCATCTATCAATGTTGTAGCTGAGCATCTTTTGTCATAGAGTACTTGGATACTATGTTGACAGAAGAAAAACACTGCATAATAAGTCCTGTTTCCTGCAGCACATGGACTCAGACAATTATCACCAAATCTTAGCTTTGTCCTGCAGTCGGAACAAGGAAGGTCTTGGCTTAAGCTTTAGGTAAATCCAAATACTTTGATCCTGTGTCAGAACTTGGTGCATTCGTCATGTACTTCCCCAGCTCTGGGGAAAACAAAATCCAGGGAGATAAACTTCCCATCTGAGTAGCAAAGAGACTGGAAAGTCAAGATACCCATCTCTTCCTCCCATGTGGGAAGGCTCCCTCTGTTCCTTTTCCTTATCTCTCTCCCTTCCAGGCTGGAGAAGAAGAACACAAGACACTTCAATGTGTTTCCTCCTCAAGTGAGTAATGTAAGGTACCACAGGAGGACCTCTGGAGTAACAATTCTTGAGGGCTTAAAGGTAGGCAGGTAGACAGAAATGAGACTAGGGACCAGCATTGCCTTTTCCTAAACATATGGTGAAGAAGTAACATTATTTGTGGAATTACAGCACACATGCATGTACATACACTCACACACACACACACAAACCATGGCAAGGGGCAGAGGGAGTTCAAAAATTAACAACGAGCCCAAAACATAATATACTCTTTTAAAAAGCAAATATTCACATTTGGAGACCAGTCTCAAATTATGGGGCCTGACTTATGATTTTTGAAGCTTTAGTACTAGCAGCACAGCCCTTTATGCTGTAATTACAACACTCTTAATTAGATTGGGAGATTGTTCCAAGATTCCTGGGACAAATTCTGTAACAAATATAGACACCCTCAAGGCAGTCATATACATTTATGGAAACAGCAATTTAAATAACAGCTATACATGGATCAAGTGGATCTGATGACATCATCATAATGAAAAAGTATTCTTTACACCATCATATGAAAAATTATTTTAAAAGTGAGTTATTCTTTTTTTTTTTTACTACATCAAAACACTGATGTGATTCAAAATCACTCTTAAGGGGAAAAAAGGCTGCTCTTTCAGTCATCCACTATAGCACACTTTCTGAATAGAAGTTTGTTAAAAAGTTGCACCAGAAATAGTTCTGCACATGCTTGTTGGACCAGTAGGAAGCTATTAAATGCAACCCTGACACTGCATTCTTCGCTTCACTTGCTCCATGCATGAGGTTACCAGTTCACATGATGAGATTTTAAGCACATTTCTGTTTATTCTTCTTGTTTCCCACTCCTTTCCTAGTGTTTACTTTGCTAGACAAATCTAACTTGGTTTTAGCAAATATGAAACAAAGATTGCATTGCTTTGCTGAATTCCCTCCTACCAAATTACTAAATTACTGAAGGCAATCCCTGTTTCAGTAGACCTTGGTTGTTTTGCTTGACCTCCAGCAGGTGTCCAATTAAATCTGAAAAATTTATATGATATTCCCCTTCCATTGACAGTTCTAGAATTAAACTGATGAGATCTCTAGAGAAGTATCATCAGTGTTACACCTTTCATCTTTAATTACACCGGTTGAAGATGAATGAATGTACCAGAAGGATCCCAGCTGGGAAGTAGAACGCTTATTAGATAGTTGATAATTTATTATACCCTGAATTCTGATTATTTTCCTAAACCATCTGAAGAGCTTTCAACATATCTTACAATAAAATCTTAGTACTTATTCAGCTGAACATTGACTGTGTTCTTTTCCTTTTAAAGAAATACTGCTCAGATGCAGGCAAAGAACTGTGACTGTCATATAGAACAAAGAATTTTAGACAAGGTGAGTTAAAGGTCTTGGTTAATGTTTTCAATCTGTTGTTTCTAGCAATTGTAGATACATCATCGAAGAGAGTACATAGAGAAGCAGAGCAGAAGACTCCTAGAGGACTCCCTGGAGTCCCATCATAAAAGAAGACTCAGTCCCTCTGCTCCAGCACTGTAGCTCCTCCTGCTGTATTTTGCTTCCGAGAATGCTTCATTGAAAATGAAATGCTAAATGAGTTCAACTTCAGAGTGAGTCACAGCAAAACAGACTTGCTAGGTAGAATCTATAATATGAACACCTAACATTAGGTCTCAGCAACTAGAGGTGGAGAGCTACTTGTCTGGACTTCTTGTAGACTGTTGAGAGAAATAGGTGTGGAAATAACTCCTTTCAACTTCAGAAATAGGTAATAAAAGAGATCAGATAATACTGGGAATTCAGCACTCTTAAAAAATACTCAAATCTTGCCTAAAGCCAGACACAGTCAGGTAAAAGTACTAGATTTTGTTCAGATATCTCAGGCTAAGTAAGAACACTGTAGCAGGATGCTCTGCCTAAGCAGGGATACAGCAGCTCAAAACTTGTATTTGTACAGGTTGATGGCTTGAGCAAGGAGAGTTTGCCCTTTACTGGAGCAAGAAGGGCCTGCTGATTTTAGTGTTGGTGAATGCTGAGATCAGTTTGACCAAACCTGTACCCCACCACAAGGACATGCAAGACATGCTCCCTGAGGCTGGGACCAGCAAGTAAATACAAGCACTGATACAAAAGTGAGAGTCAGAAGTGTTGGGCAGAAATAAACTAAGAGCTGCTAATACTTTTTTTCAGCACAAAGAATTTTTCACTGAGTAAAACTGACAAAACATAATCTTAAAAATGTGTATGTCTGACAGTCCATCACTTTATAGCATGAGAGGCCAGTCTCACTTTTGCATGCCTAAGGTGTGTGATGGTCCTTCCCTTGAGTGAGGATGCGCCTCAAGGTTATTTCTTGAGGCTGTGGGAAAGAGATTTGCCCCCAGTCATTAAAATTTTTTTTTTCTAGTTTTAATATAATTGCTTCAATATAATTGTTTTAATACAATTGCTTCATTATTGCTTCAAAGATAGCACTAGTAGTTATAGCAATCCATAATGCATAGTAAATAATTATGATTAAGCTTTTTTTGGCCTAATCATTATAATTTTTTTAATCAACTCAAATAAATAATTCATTTTATTTATATAAATATATCTGAGTCGCCATTTTTAATCCTGCAGGACAAAGTTTTATAAAAGTTCAATTAAACCTGTATAATCACTTAAACAAGAACTGTTGACTTTGCCTGGGGAGACCCAGTCTCACCAAGGCTCCTCTCTGAGAGGAGTTACAAAACCAAGGAAGTCCCTTCTGCACCTTGTGACTCAATGGGAGGACTTCTCTAATAGATTTTGTCTGATGGTCCCACTCCACCCATGACGATGACATTGATTTATTTTACTTGAATAAACTCACTGTCATAGGAACAATGCCTTTTTCAGTTGTTCAGGGCTTACCTTGGAAGGGAAAAGGTACAAATGACAGCCTGGCACCTGTTCTCTGTCCTTCTAGACTCCAGTGCAGTCAAACTGAGCTGCTGCAGAAAGCATATCCTCCACACAAGAAAGTAAATCTCAGATCTTCTACTTGCACATTAATTCATGGGTAGGCACAGCTCAGAACAGAGATGATTTGAAAGAATTTTGTGGGAAGCTTGAGTAGTCCTTCCACTGGGCATATTCCTATGCTGTATTCTTATTTTCTTATTGATTTGCTGCTTCTTGTTCAAAAATGAGCCAACTCACAATACCAGGAAAGGCCTGTTTAAAGATCACATACATTGAACAGAAGAACATTCATTGAGAACTAAAAAGGAAGTCATGGGTGACAGCACCAAGGTCCCACAATTTTTTGATAGGTTGCACAATTCTGTAAACATCAAATCCAGCCACAATATTATTTTACTTCTCTTGTAAAGAAATTACAATCTTTTCTATCAAGTAGTATTGGCTGGTAGTAAAAAAATTATCAGAAAACAATGACTCTTCTTTCTGCCTCTGGAAATCAAAGAACATTAGGACATTTCAAAACATATTGTGATGTTTGCTTCATTTAAATTCTGAAGAAATTGGAAGTAGATATTGTCCAGTGCCATGTTCAAAGTAATCACACATAATATTCATAGTTATTTTGAGAAGCATGAAATGAGACCCTACATAGATACACAGCAAGATTTACAGAAACATATGCAGACAGCAACAAGTGCTTTATACTCTTTTTTTAGTATGTTTCTATACAGAGAGAATCCATTCTGTTATTTCAGATTCAGTCTGTCATCAATAAAAATGTTTTGCAACTCAAACACAAGATCAGTCAACCAAGGGGCTTGGTAAATGGGTTATTTATATAGTTATTTTTTAAAATGAACTTCATTGCATTATAGAATGTTAAGACAAATTATTATGCCCTTTAGATTCATTACAGATGACAAAATACTAAATAAATCTTAAATAAGTATTCACCTTTCATCACACAGGAACATAAATGGTTAGATCTTATCAACAGGGGAATCTTTTTAATCATTCTTTATTAACTATAGAAAAAAACCCTGTTTTTCCTGCCTTCTTTTTTAAAAAAAGTCTGATAATTCTTGGCATGGCAGGGAAGAGTTAAAGCAGATCATCTTTCAAGTAAGGAGCAAATCAATCTCAGTGGAGGAAAGACTAACCAGCCTTACTGACTCTGGCCTGCCAGGTACTGTCTTACAGCAAGACTTCAGTGGAGTGTCAAAGGCAAACCAGCACTTTATAAGGGTACTTTACTGTGCACAAGCAAGGAGTGCATTATCTTATCATACGGTTTTATAAATTTCTGCTTCATTGTGCTACAGATTAAAAAAAAAAAAAGGATATAAATGTCATCTTCTGTATCATTAACCTAAAATCTATTAGAATTTTATTAGAAAATAAGTAGCAAGACAGTACAGCTACATTTCCTCCCTTATGCTCTGCTAAATTGCTTGTGAAAGTGATATATTATGACTCTTACTCTCCGTCTATTGCAAAACATGCAAGAGAAGCCCACATACTGTGTACATTTAATGGTAATCTTAAATTGGTAATGAAGCAATGAACATCTCCCTAAATCTCCAAGCAGGTTCTACAAATTTCTCTTTTGAAGGATAAAGATATATAAAGAAATTGTTTCCACCTAAGACTAAACAAATGATACTAGTAAGCTTCATTGTTAATACACCCAGGTCACAAGCTATTAACCTTTTTTTTTAAAGATACCCTTTTTTGAGGAATAACCAAAAAAAAAAGTGCTCCTGTATTTCTCTGCTTGGGGCAGGCAGTTCCTTCATTATTAAAATTCAGAGGTCTTCAGAAAGAAAATAGATTTCTGAGCCAATAATTTAGGGGTTATGAAAAGCTATTAAGGTTTCTGCAAAACAGAAAAGGTCTCCATTCATTTAGGTTTTTAAATTATACATATTGGAAAGCAGAATTCAGCAGGGATTCAATTTATTCCTGAGTAACTGGTCAGCACAAGGTTAAATAAGGAGGCAAGTTATGTGTGGATTTCAGGCTTCCTCTTTAAGGGTCAGTTTTATCCCAAATGGAGCATATGAAGAAACTGCAAAGGGTAGATTGAAAAAGGCAAAACAGTACATCAGCAAGAAGCAGGTTTAAGCTTCTCTTGGGAGCTTTTCACTCACAAGTAAACTTGGAAGTGTTGATTTTTCTGAATTAGTGAAGAAAACACCTCTAATTCTTGTGCTATTAAATCAAACTAAAGTCCTAACCTTCAGGACATCTGCTGCAAGTCCCAGGCTTCACCTCCACAGCAACCTGCAGAGATCCAGAGCAGTTCCCACACACACCTAGCAAGGCAATCTCTTCCACCTTGAAATTTAGCCATTCTCCCAGAAGAGCACAGGTAGTCTCTATAAAAAGCCCATTTCTAGTTCTCCTGGTCCTATGGCTGTGGATAGCGATGATAGTCCATAAAACATTCAAGCTGCACAAAAGAGCACCAGGAGAAATTAAAGATTTCAGGCTGGAACTGGTGTTGCAGAATATAACTGACCCATCCAACATGGCAGCTGCTTTCCAGACTTTGGCAATTTGAGAATATGTAGAGGGATTTCAGAAATTGAAGCAGCCTGCAGGTATGAGCTGAACCAGCACATTTTCAATCCAGTCTTAGTTCAGTTTAAACTGGAAAAAAACTAAAATCCTTCTAGTTTAGGTCCAAGTTCAGGCCCCTAATTAACATGATTAAGCCCAACAATCCCTTGAAACATTTAAGACTGAAAAATGCTGCATTTAAAAATAGGAATGTGATGAATGCATGTGGCAAATGGTAAAGCATCCAGGCCCAGCTCAGCCAGAGACATTCCCTGCTCCCCCAGCAGCACAGGCATATTTCACACTTGTAGAATGTAGTGGTTTTAGCTCGCCATCCTCACACAGGGCACCGCTTTAATGTAGTGGGTTGAGTATTTTGGCCTAACACCAGTGCACTCACTAGATTTATTTATTCATTTTCTTTTGTGATGTAAGGATTAGGAGAAAAGCAAAGCAGGCTCAAACCTTAAACAGTATAAAGACAGTTTTATTAACAAACTAAAAGGAAAAAATAAGAACCAGAATAAAACCTTCAGATACTCCTCCTACCCTCATTTCATTTTTTCCTTCCCACCAATGCAAAGAGACTTTCAGACAGTCTACTGTCGTGGCAGAAACAGGCTTGGAACAGAGAAGATCTGTAAAAACCATGAAACAGTGTTTGTGAGAAGTTCTCACACAGTGAACTAAACAACTCTATTCTCAAGACCAGCTTAACATCAACATGCACGAAGAATGTTAAACAATAAGATAGCACCTTGCATCTCCAAGGCTGTACGTGAGAGTCACTCTAATTGGTTAAGATAATTGTTTGTATCTTTTACCCAATGAGGTTTAGTTTTCCACGATCTACGTTATATATTGGAGTGTGAATTCTTAATAAAATCTCTCTTTGCCTTGATGAATATGATAGAGTCTATTTCGTGTCGTTGGACTCGACAGTGACAGTTTACCACCTCTAAAAAGTCTTTCTTCAGTTCACTTAGGGAGAGGAGTCTCTCCTGCAATGCCATGGAGACTTTTTCACAAGAAAATAGTTTTTTCATGGCCCCAATATCACAGTGAATCAGCCACCCAGAAAGGAAATCTGTTCGCAGTGTGGAAGTCCCTTCCTTTGACACACAGTTTTTCCCTCAACTGCTTGCAAGGGCTCATCTCTGTCTCATGGCGTACTATTGTAAGAATGAGCTGTTCCAGTAGAAAAGCAAAGGGTCTTCTCTTCTCTCTCTCTGGAAGCAAGGTTTCTCCTATCCCTGGAGCAAGGCTTCTCTTCTTCTATCCCTGGGGCAAGGGTTCTCATCTCTCTCATTTCTGTGCCAAGGTTCCCCATCTCTCTCTGTTCAAGTTTCTCATTAGACCACAGCTACTTCAACATCTGCTTGCTTCAGCACAGGTACCTTTGCTCAGGCTGCAGTTAGAAC
>VZTR01022982.1:69253-85263 GCA_013400775.1 Chaetops frenatus | reverse complement strand
CTCCTGTTACCTGTTCAGAAGCCAGAAACAAGAGAGAGATTCCCGGTCTTCTCCTTTCTTAAATGTGAATCACAGAGATGTACTCAGCTTCTTAAGTGGCTAAACAGAGTGTCCATCTTAGAACTAGCCACCTAATTGGTTCTCTCAGGCCTGGAGGACGCTGTCAGGTTCCTTGCAGGGAAAAATCACTTTTCAAACCACAACACAGTACAATGCCACAGGGTCCTCCCACCACTCACATGTGACTTGAGAAGATGGAGAGATGCTGCAGTGTTGCTTGGGTGCTGCTGTGTTGTAGAAATCAAGCAGAATCACAAGAAAATAATAAACTCTGCTACCTGCGTGCCCCCCATATGTACAGAAACTCATAGACATTTCCACAGTGATGCAGCCGACAGGACTGCCAAGGTTCACAAGACATATAAAGGGCTCTCCCATATAAAAATGCACTGTTCCCTGTTGTAAAATAAAGACCAAAAGAAGAGAGCCAAGTGAGAACAAGAAGTACTTGAATTGATAAGTGCCCATCTGGCAAGCATAATGGCTTTATCATGGTGCAGAAATGAGGGCTTCTCCTGCCCACACCAGGGCTGGGGAGAGGCTAGGGACAGGAGGGTTAGGAGCAGGAGAGGCTCTACATGATGTGGTCTTGTATGTCCCTGTAGGTTTCCACAGCTCCTGTGCTCCATAGCACCCCAGGAGAGGTGTCACTTTATGGTCAGCTCAGTACTTTGAAGTGGTAACTGTTTGCAAGTTCAGTCCCAAGCAGGCTATAATGATTTAGAAGTTACAGTTTTGTGTCTGTTTCTGTCTCAGGTAAAAAAACCCAATATTTGAACTACTTATATGCTTAGAGTTAGTGCTAGGTTTAGCTGATTGTGAAGAAATGAGGGGATAAATACAGCCATATATGGAAAATTACATCCATTTTTCTTCACAGTTAACAAATTATACCTGATTCCTTTTGTCCAGAGTCAAAAAAAATAACTGGGTCTTCAAAGGTACTGGTGTTGCTGCCACTGTCAGAAAGGCTGTTAGTGAGTACTCTTCATCAAAGGACATTTCACGTCTGCATACACAGCCTTCACATTCTGCTGCCAAAGCAATGTCAGGTTGGGTCATATGCCTTCAAGGTAACTTTAACTTGGGCACATTTCTTCAAAAGACACTAAAAATTATTTACATTTTTGCTTCCTAAATCAGCATTTTTGGTATCATTTGTATCAGTGCCAACTTTCTCTCATTCTTCACCTCTGTTCTGGTCTGCCTTTCCCCTCCCTTGTGTGCTCCTGAATAGCACTTGCATGCCAGGAAACCCATACTGATGAATGCAAAGTTTGTTTGGCTTATTAGAGAAAACTATATTATACGGCCTCCTGTGTAACCTACACTAAATTTTTTTCTAACATTGACTTAAATCTTTCATGAATAGGAGTTATTTTTCTGAATAGGATACTTCCTTTACAAATGGCATATACTCCAGATTTGGAATTTTTTTCTCATTACATTTTTTGCAGTTAATGCCAAGATGACAGAAAGTGGCACACTGTGACCTCTATCCTGCCAGGAGGAGGCTGAGACTTGATGCAGAATTTTGGACTTGGAACAAGTATTCAGATACTGTGGTGATTATTTCGCACTCATTACTGTTCATTAGTGCTGATATTATTTTCCCTGACTGGTTAACTTTTCCCATCCATCCAACTTTTCTCTTCCATCGAAGTAAATTATTAAACAAATCATTTAGTTTGCTTGAGGGCTGTTGGTTTGGTTTGGGGTTGTTTTCCCTTTCCCAGAAACACATTCAATTTACCTTGCAGCAGTGTGCAGCAGAAATCACAGTGCAATTTCAGGAGGGGTTAACAGGCAAGAATTGCACATTATTCATATCTCACAGAACTTGATAATAAGTTATTATTCCTCACTCTCAAAGGGACAAACTGAGCCATGAGAAGTGATTGCTGAGATATTCCAGTGCTTCTGCAGGCACAATGGTGTGAATGTTTCCAGTCTGGCTCAGCATATTGTCTTCACTTACATTTACTGCCAATGCCAAGCACACAACATGAGGGCACTAAAGTCCTTTCAGATGTTGATGACTCACACCCTTTAAATACGTCACATGCCCTGACAAATCCTTCCCATAGAAGGCACCAAATGCCATTTGATGAAGCAGATGTTTCTAGGCAACCTGACCATGACCGTGAAGTGATCCTCATCTATTTTGGATTTATCAAATCATCAAAGGCTCCTGCTCCTGCCAGTAAGACTTGGGACAGGCAATTCAAAGAGGTCATTATATAATGACCAGCTGCCTGAGCCAGCTGAGGCAGAAAATACTACCTACAGGGGATTTGGGCTCTACCTGAGGGAAGAGGAGCCCCTGGGAGCCCAGGGGACACAGAAAAGTTTTTCTACCAGGATGCTGACCTACCACATCTGAGAAAAGGGAGCCCTGTGGCTGTGGCAGCCATCAAACAGCCAGGGACCATTGGAGAAGGTGAAAGTGTCAGACCTGGGGTCTATGCAGGAAGACCTTTTTGGGAACAAGGGGAGGCAGGGATGGGGACCCGACTGGAACATAGGTCCCTCCAGAAAATCCAATCAGGAAGTCAAGAGAGAAAGTCTCTTAGCAACCATCAACATTTCTCAGTCAGGAGTAGGGACCTGTACTGAAATGGAACTCATCCATAGGCATGGGTGATAGTGGCAACAGGGGCATCTGGGTGCTCTTATGGTCCTGACAGCATCTTTCTGCTTTTAAAGGGCAGTAAATACTAAGGTTAACCAGCCAGCTTCCACAGCACTTTCTTATTGTACAGACACCAGATCACAGGTAACCACAAACATCTGGGGGGTAGCAACTCCAGTCAGCCACCTAACACATCATACTAAATCAGATGTCAGATATCAACCACAGAGTCAAAAACAGATATTAAAGCAAAGAAAAGCCACTCAGCCTTTGCAATTTTATTCCAAAAAATCCTGGATCCCCAAGATCTAGCAATATAACATTTTACCACAGAAAATCTGTAGCCCACTTACTAAGCAAAGATGCCCAAGCTGCAACCATGTAAGTACTGATAATGTCAAAATGACAATATGGGATACAGAGAAGGTAGTACTCCCAGACATTTACTCAGCAACCTATCAGGAGTATTACATATAAATTATGTTGTGAAACAAGAGGTTAGAGGTAATAAAATCTAGTTGATAAAAAAAGCACTGTAGCAGTTTATTAGAAATGTGGGCTGTGTCAAACTCCTTATTGTAATTACAAATGGAATAGCTTCTATAACTGTGAGGGAGAAATGAAAGCAGATGACTGCATAGAAAATACTCTTTATGGAGTGCTCAGACACTCAGAACTGCTCAGCCAACAGTCCTTTGCTGCTTGAGTGCTATTTCCAAGTGCTTTATATTTTGCTCTCAGAGACTTACAGGATCAAAGCCTGGAGTTAAGATGATGGTTCCACATCAGGCAGGTAGCTAAAGGTAGTTTTCAATCCCTGTATTAGGCAGGTTCTTTCTCAAAACATATTAATCATCTATTTTACCAAATATTCACCACAAACAACTCCAAGCTATCAGTAGGGAGGAAAATGTTTTGATAACTAACATATCCCGTTGTCTTTGAGAATTTTATAGTGTTATGGTATGTTACCAATTCTGGTGTAAACAGGGACAGCCTACCAAAAAAAAAAAAAATTTAAAAAAAAATTGGCAGTTAACTTGGGCAATAGACTCTGAAAATCGCAAATTTCCTATAAAATCAGGATTTATGCTGTCACTGTGGAGGAAGGGTGAGACTGTCTGGAACAGGCAACTCCACAGGCTCAACTGCTCCCCAGTCTCTGGTCTGCATCTCCCCCTGCTTCCTCACCCTCCCTTCCCCTTCCTCTCTCTTCAGAAGCCACATGTCCTCCCAGGGGCAAATCCTGCTGTGGCTGATGCTGCCCAGAAGACCACAGCAGGTTCTTGGAGTGACAGGCAAGAGCCACTCCACTGAGTTCGGTGGAAATCTGCTGATGCAAAAGCAGCCTTCAGTGATGCCATGCAGCATGCTGCTGTAGCCCCAGTAATAACTGACTTGGCAAATTTCTTTTCCAATCTAGCTCAAAAATGGCAGACTCTCTTGCTGTGTTGTTTACCTGCTAGGAAGCAGGGAATAAATGAAGCATGCACGTGCATTTGCACAACTTTTGTATATTGGGAAAGTTACCTGTCCTTCACTTTCTCATTTATTAAACTCTTACTTTGACAGGTTCTTGCACACATGCTTGGACAATTTTTAGAAGTATCATCAATCTAACTGCAGCTGAGTTGCTCTCTCACCTCCCTGTTCAGACTTTGACTGAGCAGTTTCTTTTAATAAATGAGTGATATGGCTGGGTGTTATCAACCTACTGTAACATTTAATAGATATTCATAACATATATTAATCATGAACAAGTTTACAAAGGATTCAATCCTGCAAGGTGTGGAGAACACTAGATTCTCCTTGAAGTCAGTGAAAGTGGAAAGGGTGATATTTTTGTCCTTCCAGGTTCTGCATTACAAATGCCAAGCCTTCCTTCTGGACAATAAAAAAGTGAGCACAGCTTTCTGAAGTAATGTATGTGTCATAAGTCTGTTTATTTTACCAGTACCCTGTTCTTTCTGGACAGAAAGATCTATTTTTATTTTAGAAGTTGTACTACAAACAAAAGCCTTCCAACAAATTTAATCCAGGGACAGAAGTCTGCTCTTTAGCAGAACTTTCTGCATTTTCTCTGCGAGCTTTGAATCACAACAATAATTCTTGGCCTATAAACACCCACATAGGAGATGGCAGTATTCACATTCTCTTCCACATGCAGAACACAGAAAAACTTCATGAATTAAAAACCAATCAAGTACATAAGAACAATAACACAGATTCCTAAAATTTAGTAACCTATTAAAGTGAAATAGAGAATTCAATTAAGATGAATGGGAGACAACTAGAATGAATTTCAATTAGTTTTATTTCAAATGCATGTGGGATCCTGTTCATCATTTACATGAAATTATCAAATCTAACCTCATTGCTGTTATTTCTTCCCTATATTGGGATTAAAAATAAAATTCCAATTCCTAACATAAAATATTAGGGAAAGAAAATAAGAATGATTAATCCTAGTAAAATACTGTTTGTTGAGATTTTTTTTCACAACAGGAAGGTGGCACAGCTGCAATACACATAACTCTGTTCACTAAATATCCACCAATTTCTCTGGTTTGTTTACAGACATATTCATGCCCCAACGTGTTTACAGACATATTCAGCCACTTTTTGACATCATATTGTAATGTTAGATATTTCACAAAAGATTACAAAAGATGCCACCCAAATTCTGTATACTGTGGGAGATTATGTTCTTTTTCCCTAAAAAGTATCCCAGTTCTGTAGTTCATTTCCATCTTGAAAAAAATTGTTTTCAGTACCATCTGAAAACTTTCAACTCAGGTGTGGTAATCTGCTTCTTCACTTTCAAACTGAAGAAGTTATACAAGTCTTACATCTTCACAGATTATATGGAACAACAAGCCTTTTATCTGAGAGGATGTCTTGACCAGTGAGCAACTTCATCATAAGCAGTACTGAGATGTAAGTGTCTGAATGTCAGAAAATCTTAAGTAACTTTCCACTTACTTCATTCTTCTGAACATTTTTGAAAGAATTTAAACAAGATAAGTGTATACTTTCTCTTACATCACCAGAGTTAGTGAAAATCACTGGAAAGCAATTGTTTTGTCTTAGGAATGGCACTCCCCAATTCAGTGCCTTCTCCACCCCCCAAAAAAAGACTTTCTGAAACCACACACCCCTTGTTTGCTCCTCACCCTATGCCCTCTCTCTTACACTCGGGGGATGGATGTTCAGAAATGGAGGCACAAAGAGGTGAAATTTACAGGTTGAGATAAGAACAATTTACAGGAAACAGCAATGAGATAAGATAATGAACAGTAACAGCAACAATATTAATAACAAAAGACATATGACAAAGAAACAATTTACACAGAAAAATTGCAACAAAATACCAACGTTCCCGCCCCAAAATGCCAGTCCCTTATTTTTACCTCTTGCATGTGTAAGATAGCATCAAATAAGATTATGCCCCTCCTGGCTACTACTGAAATATTAACCCTGTCCTGTCCAAAACTAGTTTGCCAACGCAGCTGTTTACTTTTCCAGACAGGAGAAGGTTGAGCCTAAAACTAGGTACAAGCCTAGGAATGGAATACTTAAGCAGGTAAGGAGATAACAGTATGGCCCCTGACCAGTGTGACTAATTATATTCAAAAATATTTTACTTTTGCTTCTTCTGTATTTATATTTTGGGCTCATTTGTTTGCAATGTGCTGTGTTATAACTGTTTTGCCTCCATAGCCCATGATAAAATATCAAATTAGATCATATTGTAAACTGGCAGAATATTTAACAGGCATGAAAAAAATTTTCTTCACCCTCTTCTGGCTTCTATATGTTAATGTCTCCTAGTCTCCTTCAACATTATCTAGGCTATTTTAGGGGTTCTTTACCTCTGGACATGCTTTCAAATCTCATTATGTAAATCCATTGCATGACACATAAGCAAAAAATATATACTCTAGTTATTAAATGCAAAACCTGAATTATTTTCAAGGAGGAGTTAGATACCCAGTAATAGAAATTAGAACTGTTAACTGAGAATCAATTTCCCAGCTGTCAGTTTAACAAACAATGAAAGGTTTTTAATCAATTCAGTTGCCTACCTGATGCTTCCTTCAACAAGAGGCATCCTTCCCATGACAGGTTTTAGGGAAAAGGCATGACAAACCCCATGGGCAGAATGCCTGTAACAGGAGACATCCTGCTAGCAACAGTCCCTAGAAGATCCAAGCTCTGATGCCCTGCAAAGGGGTCGAGCAGGAAGTAGATGGTATCCAGTGCTGAGTGAGAAGAAGAAATGGGGGAACTATAGTCACAGTGAGAAGAAAAATAACAGATGGTGCCAGTAGGCTGTAGGGTTGTTGATTTTGGTTTGTAATTACAACTGGCAATCATTTTGAACCACTGCTGCTTTTTTAAATTATTCCCCGTTGATTGCAATTACCAGCCAAAGTCAACAATCCTACTAATAGAGCTCAGTCTTCTGATGAAACAGTTAAGCTCTCAAGCATTTCCAACCAGATCTTACAAACCTGTAATTTAACAGAAGAATTTATTAACAAGAAAACTTTTTAGATCATAAGTTGTATGCCAAGGTATTCATTCATAGCCTAGAACCATGAGAGTAAGAAGGTTACAGTGAGGACAGTTAAAACTTTCTTTTGGAAGCTGAATTACAGTCAGCAAAGGCAACACTTATCAAAGTGCAAATAATTTCACGCACTGTTTTGCTGTAGAGCATAGTTTAAGGCAAATGAGTGTCTCAAGATGAACCAAAGCCTGAGGTTTTCCAAAGTAGTGAAAACTTTTAAAAAAATCATGTTGATTCTAAATCGTTGGAAACTGTGCCGTGCATACAATAAAACTCATCAAATTTCTTAAGCATTTGCAAGTAAGGGGGGGGGAGCGGTATTTTGAAGTCTACCTACTAGGCTCAGCCAGCACCACAGGCTCACACAGGATGCAAAATTCCATTTTGAGCTTGTGAGATGTGATCATGAGCACATAAGTGGAAATCAAGTCAAATTAATCTTTTTTTCCTGCAAAATAACATCTTTCACTTCACAGTTGCTTTTGAGAAGGAATCTCATCTTGAAAGGAAAACAAAAACAGACTCAGCAAAAAAGTTACAGAAAATCATACTGAAATGATCTCAAGAGTACATCTAATCCTTCTCCTCACTGAACTATACTCAAGGCATGCCTGACAGACAAGTTCCTCAGGTGGAGATTCCACAATCCTTCACAGATGGTGCTGAAGTTTTTCTGTCTTTGTTCTCATATTATTCCTAATTTTCAGCTGGAATCCTCATTACACCAGTTAAAGCCTGGTATTTCTCATTCTATCAATAGAATGTGAAAGGAACTGTTTCCCAGCCTCCTTTAAGTTGTGAAAAGACTGTTATGTTTCCTGCTAATGTTTTTCTTTCTTTACTTAACCATCCCAATTTCTTAAGCCTTTTTTCAAAAGTCACATTTTCTGCTCCTACAATTGCTGTTTTCAGCAATCTCTCCAGTTGAGCCTGATATTTGACAAAAGTACTCAAAACTGGGCATAATATTCCAAATGAACCTTCACCAAAACTTAACAGACCAGGAGATGATTTCACATACCCTACAGGTAATACTCTTGTGTAACTATCCTATTAACTCACAACAAAATTATATTTTCTTATCCTATTCTGTAGGCGATTCACTGTGACAGGAGATTCAGCCTAACCTCTTATTCTCCAGTGAGGAGGATACTCAGTTATCCAGCCTCTTATTCTCTCTCTGTGGATGTAAGAAGATTATTCCTGTCCAAGCATAATATCTTGAAATTTTTCTTGTCGAAGTGCTGCCTTAGACTGCATTTTTAACGTGTCAAACTCTTTCTCAAGACTAATCCTGTCCTAGAGTGTGCTCCTTATATGTTGGTATCTTACAAAAGTTAAAAAAAAAATACTGAAAAGTGATAGTGAGCTTTTAAAAACTTTTTAAACGCAGCTTTTCAAAGAAAGTGCAACTATTCTTATTATAATTAAATCTATAAAGTGCCTTCTTATCTCATTTATAAAATGTCATGAGAGATAAAATCAGAAATTTTCAGGAGAAAGCAGCATGTCTGTTTCTTTCCTATCTATAAGGGTAGTTGTTCTTTTGTTCCAGAAAGAAGTTAGATGACAAACATAACCTGGTTTTGGCAAATCTATAATGGCTTCTAATTCATCTCCTCATCATCCTTCAGATCTTTAAAGATACTTTGAATATTTGTTCCAGTTTATCTCCAGAAACTAAAGCCTAGCAGACGGAAGCATTAATTCAAACAGTTGGTGTAAGAAGTACAAGGTACATCATGGTACTTTCGAGTGCAGTTCTGGTCAGCTGGAGTGAGCAGGTGCACAGCAGTCTGACTTGCAGCAGCCACTGGCATTTAGGAGGTATAGTGGACCTCGTGGTTGTAAATGTCCGCAAGAGGAGTGAGAGCTGGGATCATGTCACATGCCAGGAAGAGCCACCATCAAAGACATCAGAAGAGCAGACAGCACTCTAATACATGTCACAGCATCATCTCCCTTCTGCTCCTCATGTGCACACTGGAGGTCTAATGTAAGACTGAAAAGTGGGTAATGATGCCTTCAGTGGCTTACTGCACCCTGCACCTTGTGAGACATCCCACCCTGTTGTACCTACCTGCAGCTGCCCTTGCTGCACCTGCTGATGACTGGCAGCCTGCTTCTGCCCAAAGCCCCTGGCAGATCCAAAGGTGGACCAAATAGCTCCATTTCTCTCTTTTCTTCTCAGTTCCTCCACCTGTAGATAATGAAATCTCTCTCTCCACCATGCCTCCCCCTTTCTCTGAGCAATGCAATTGGAGCTTTGTCAGGGCAGCTAGTCCTTTCTTTGCTCTGACTGAATAATAATGAAAGGATGGGAAACAAAGACTAGCAACTTTTGAGATTAATACCCCTTCTGTTCTCAGCTGTCAGACTTACTTATTTTTTCGTTTTTTCAGCTAAACCAGGTCATTATACTACAAATCTTCACTCTGAATGAAAGATTAAACTCAGGTATTTTATTTTCATCAGGGCATAATATTCAGCACAGAATAATTGGCTAGAGTTTCATCTGGGTATTTGTTAGGGGCCTCCTATCAAATTCCACAAAAATCTTACTGACTTTTTCCATTTTTTTTTTAATTCCTTAGGATCTTACTGTAGTAGACTCCTGGTAAATGGAATCTTTTACTCCATTATACCTATCCCTACATCTGAATTGTCAATTTTTCATGAAGTCTCTTTAAACAGTCAAGAGAATTAAAAGGTCTTTAGGGTTTCCTTTTAATAAAAACAGTAATAGAAAAGAAAAAAATCTATAACCTAAGTGTTTGTCCTTGACAAAATATTTTTTTCCACAATGAGAAGGAAAAAAAGAGAAAGGGAAAAAAAAGAAGCCATAAATAAGAAAAGGCTTTCAGAGTACATTTAACTGCTTTGAAGCCAACAATAAACTTACCACAGTTAAACCAGAAGGCCAACAAGGCATAAGGTCATCAAAACCAAGGCTCATTGAGCCAGTGTATTTGGATAGATGCCATTTCCACTTTGTCAGTACAAAGAGTGCTATATTGAATAGAGAGAACAGATCTCATGCTGACATAAAATGAAAACCAAAAAACATCAGGTCTATTGTGGTGATCTCATGAGAAGCAGTCAGGTTTGTTATACATTAGTAAACTCTCCGGTGTGACTATTGGATCTACCTTGATGTGTCTTACTTTACTGATTACTTTATTGATAGTGTCTATTTTAAAAAGACATTATCACAGAGGGACCTTACTTTCTGAACTGAGAAAAACTGGCTTTATGCCACTTCTGCTCTACCCAAAATCGACCCACCAGTAGCTTTGGGATTTAATTTAAACAGAGAGAGACAAAGCATGACAAAAGCATAGGGCATAACAACACAACATGGGCCTCTGCTAACACACAAATCTTTGCTGTTGCAACAAAACAGAATATTTCTAGACTTAGTCTTTCTGTTCATGTTTTGCTTTGTTTTCTCTTAAAAAATATTATCAATTTAGAAGTAAAATACTACTATAAAATTCTCCTTCAAAGATAATAAAAATGTAATGGGACTGACTGATATTTGGAGCCCTTGAAAAGTTATGTACTATATTAATGACTAAAAATATTTATGAAGCATTTCAGGTTATTTCTCCCAGAAGTATCAGATTTTCATGATATAAAGGTCATGGGAGGAGTTCATATCAGAATAGGTCCTTCAAAGGCTATATTGTTGATTCCTTTGTGCTTATGAATGGATAGCATTTCAGACACATTTTTAGTAAATGCAGTGCAAAGTTAAGTTTAGTCCTTGTGCTCTATGATACAGGCAGTCCATTGACTTTGGGCAGGAGAATCCTAATGAGAATTGCCAGAAATACTGCTTGGATCAGCAGTGGCACTAACAAGTTTGAAAGGTACATGGCAAGCAGTGTCCTCTGAATGCAGAAATTTATAACTCACCTCTTCCTCAGGTTACTCATGTCTTGTCTGATTAATATCCCTCCAGGGTTTTTTTCAGTATACTCCTTTGGTAAAGCTTAGTTTCTCTTGCACATACCACTGCTGGGAAATAAAATATTCTATCATGAGAAACATACAAATAGGAAACAGAACAAATATAATGTCCCAGTGACAGCAATGGCAAAGTATTGCTCAAAGGGTGACGCTGGGGCTGGAGATTCAACCATGGAACCTCAAAGTCACTGCTCAGATAGGACTGGGAAAAGCCTTCCACATAGACTGCCAGCATGCATGATCCTAAAAAAGCCAAAGGAGCATTTACATCCAAAATAATGAGGGCCTTGATCACCAGTGAATGGGTGAACAGCAGAGAGAAATAAGTGAGGAAACCAGGGTCCTGAGAAACCTGGTCTATTGGAAGGTGTCCCTGCCCATGGCAGGGGGGCTGGGACAAGATGATCTTTAAGGTCCCTTTCAACCCAAATTATTCTACGATTCTATATTATTCTAAGCTGGTTAAAAGCCACCCAAGATGTCCTGAACCTGAATAAGCATCCTTTGGTTAGAGCAAGAGCAGATTGCTCTGTTTTCATCCTGTAGGCATGTCTAGGGAGAGTTCCAACACATGCCAATGCAATTTCAGTTTCAAATACACCCTAGAGAGCACTAGATTGCAGTTATACTAACAAAGAGCCCAGTAAGCCCCAAAAATCCTTTATAAACTTGTGGGATTTGTGGACCTAACAGACTTGCTTGCCTTTGAACATCTCAGGTTGGCAGGCAAACATGATGCCACTAACAAAAATGCCGAATCAAATTTAAACACTACTGAAAACTTCATAAAAGTCAGTGAGGAAATCCTTCTTCTGTTTATTATTAATGGTTGCAAGATAACCTTTATTTATAGTGCCCTGGGGACTTATTCAATGGGATGTAGTGACACTGATGAGAAGGATTATTTATTGTTTATACAGTTGCTTAAAGATGAAGGCACTGCGTAAATACACTGGAAAGTATAATTCCATGAAAAAGCTCTTCATAATGCATCAAAATACTTCCTGCATCAAAGTTATTCTGGACTCACTCTTTGCATCACAAGCCACATTTGCAATGCTCAGAAAGCCTGACTGTATCCTTTATCACACAGCATCTGATATGCAGTCAATGTAAGAAAATCATGGTTTCTATCTTGTGTTCATGTAGTGCCAATAATCTGCAAGGCATATTGACATCTTTTGAAAAACCAAGAAAGCTGTGGGCTGGTTTGACAGAATGTAAAAAAGAAAGTTTCAAAAAGTACATTAATGGACCATAGAACTTGCATTCAGAAGAGATAAAATGGTATGATAAGGACTACATGAGCAACAAAAACCTCCCCATTTCATTTAAGCACATTAAAATATACCATGTTATTACTAGGTTGTGCATAAGCTCAAAAAAATCTCAGGTAATAACATATACACTTGTGTCCATAATTTCCAAAACAAATGTAAAAAGAAACTTTATGCACCCAAGAAGCAGGTCAGACAACACAGAACACAGTGAAAAACCTCTGGTTATAACCTTAAACCCTTACTCTTTCACTATTGTCACTGGTACCCCAAGCAAATATATTGATCACAGGATAGTTTCTACCACTTCTGTTCTCACTTTACACCAAGACCATCAACATAGTGTTTTAGGGATCAGTTAGATGTCTGAACTATTCATATGAACAGAAAAATTCATGGCAGAAACCACTCACATTGGAAGGACCTGCTGTTTGCCCCCTGAACCCTTTTGTCTTGTGTTCTCTGTATTAGGCTTCTATGAAAATTTGGCTTATTCAATTCTTTTATGCCTCCTGAATATGAATTTTATATATTTGAAGCCTGTTACATCAAACACAACTGAAACCATTCTCCATCATGCTTCTTTTTTCTCTAAACTCCAGGTCCCAGGATCCAACTTTTCCCAGAGGTAATGTGCAGTCTAAGCTGGTTTTCAATGAATCAATAACCTCTGATCAATAGAGCATCTCTAGGGATTGATTTTAAACACCTAAAATACATCTGTCTCAGGAGGCACCCATTCCTCTGTGTCCACTGCAGAACTGGCCACTCAGACCAGGCACACGACTTCTGGTGTCCAGCATCAGGGAAACAGAGTGCCACCATCTCTGGGGTCAACTGAACTAAGGTTTAGTACTATAAGTACTTAGCCCATAACCTATTACTGTTTCAGAAACTAAAAGTTAGGGAAGCTGAAGTGCTGTCTTTTCGAAACCAGTAAATTACTCATAGAATCATAGAATGTTTAGGGGTTTTTATGGACCTTAAAGTTCATCTAGTCCCAACGCCACTGCCCTGTGCAGGGACATCTCCCATTTGACCAGGTTACTCAAGGCTTTATCCAGCCTGGCTTTGAACACTGCCAGCATTGGGGCATCTGCAACCTCCCTGAGTTCAGAGAGGTTTAGACCTCTTCCAGTGTCTAACCATACTTCACAGTGAAAAAATTATACTTTCTTTTAATGAAGGATTAAAAAAATGAAGGGAGAAAAAATGTCTTTATCTTGTGGGAGTCACGGGAACAGAACAAAGAGCCTTTTTGGCCTTTCCTGCAGAAGGCAGTCCTCAGTGATATAACTCCTCAGAAATTTTTTGTATGCTGAAGAAGATTTTCCATCAAACTTTTCTGGGTGAATCCATCTGGGGTGTATTAAGACAAATCTAGTTATACTGATCTATTACTTCTGTCTGAGCACTTAGTTTTCTTCAATTTAAAAACAACATAAGGGAGTAGGAAAATCTTTAAGCAATGAGACATGACATACTATACCATGCTGTACTGTTGATTAATGTGTATCCCAGGTGGATGGGGAGTAAGATAAGTGCCTACACCATATGTGGTGAGTGCATTAATCAATATTAACGTGTATTAGCAGGTACAGAGAGAGGGTACTGAAGAAGAGCTGGTTTTGGAGCGCAGTCCTGCTGTGATGGCAATGGGGGTTTTTGAATCTTGTTGACACGAGAATTCAGCCTGACCTCTGAGACAGTGACCTTAGAAAAGCACATGCATTTGATGGACTCCACACCACAGAACATTGCAGAAGCTAAAAGCTTACATGGATGCAAGGAGAGGCAGGGCAAGTTCACAGATCAGAAATATTTTCAGGCTGTAAATTCAAAGAAACATCTTCAGGTCAGGGAGTTTCTGAGCTGCAAATGATTGGAGGCAGGGAGAGTGCCTAAGGAATATCACATATTGTGCAAGCTGTTTTTATCCTCTTTCCTGGATACCTCCTTTTGATGGCCATCAGGGACAGGGAAAAGAGCTAGAAAGCCATGTGGTACAATCCCATTCAGTGCTCTTATAGTCTGGTGGTTTATGTCCTAAATTTACAGTGCACAATGAGTCCTCAAGTCTGTGCAAGTTGTTCAACATTCAGAGTGGAGCAGTGTCTGCAGCTGCATGCATTCTTCCATTGATCCACTGGACAGCATCTAGACTCAGGTAACTGCATCACTGCAAACACTGGCAGGAATTCAGCTTGATGTTCTTCCACAGAGACCTGATACCACCAAATGTGCTGCCAGTGGTGCAGCATCTCCTTTGTCAAAGCTCTGGTGAGGCACAGAGCCTTGAGGGCCACTGCCTGCCTGAAGGTGGAAAACCAGCCAAGAGATGTAAGTCAGTGCAGTACGGGGCTCTTCAGGAACCCCACAGCACCTCTGCTCCAGACACAGGAGAGGACTGGGATTTTCAGGAATGAGGCAGCAGCTCTTGCTCTCCACTGAGTTCAGAAACATCCCCATTTTCCACCCTGCCAGACAGAGACCTTGTAACACAACTGCCATGTTAGGGAAACCAAAGAAACAACAATAACATATAGCTTATTGGAGCATATTAACATGCACCACAGCAGTCTCATTATGACTGTTAAACTTTTACCCAAGATACTGAAGTAAAGGTCTTTTTTATTTATGGCCTCCTCTCCAGATTCTGTGTTACTTCCAGACCTTCCTACCAGCACAGGAATCAGAGTGGTTCAACAGCCCAACAGCCAAACAATGCTGTCAACTGCTTACTTTCAAATTAAATTTCTAATTTTATGCACATGACAAAAGCAAAGATTTTGGGTTGGCTTTTGTCTGATTCATGTAGTCCTGTGTTTCAAAATATTTTTTGAGATGCTGAGGTGTATTTTAAATTATAATTTCAACTGATAAGTTAACCAACATATTTGAATGCTGATCCTTTTCCACCACTATAATTTTGAATTTAAGGACCTTCTATTTTAAAGGTGAAGAACACTAAAAATTGCACATGGCAGTGAAACATCTCAGCTATGTTTCATCCTCTATCTCCATTCTAGGCAATATGAGGAAGCATCTGTAGCTTACATCCAGCTTTTAGGATCTGGCCCTGTGTTGATCAATAAAGACCTCACAACTTTTGTCTGCACTTCAGTTCCAAGCCTTAACTACTCAGTAGACAGCCTGTAATTTCAGCAAGGGAAGAGAGCACCTGCAGGTGTTGAATTAATGCACCATGAAAGCAAAACTCTGTTGTGTTGCAATGGAGTTAAAATCAGGCTTCTCTGCTACTGCCGGCAGTATTCAGCTTCCAGTATATTTCTGACTTTGGGTACATAGGCTACCCAGTAATTTTGTCACATCTTGAAAATAGAGCTGAGGGAAAAATCCATTTAGAGTCTTACAGCCATAGGTCATATTTACCTTTTGCTAACAGACTATTGTGTTGTGAAAGGAGCCTGCTTCTCCAGTCCCATCACAAAAAGTTTCTTTTGCCTCACTAAAACTCTCAGAAAGGAATTCAATA
>VZTR01022982.1:24343-69212 GCA_013400775.1 Chaetops frenatus | reverse complement strand
AATTATATATATATATTTTTTTTTTTTTTATTTTAAAATCAGAGCTGCAACATTGTACTGAGTATTTTCAGTGCCACTGATCCCACTGACTTTGGATGAGAAAATTGACATAGGCAGTGAAGAAAAGCCATCATCAATGCAGCTGTTTTTTAAGCAGCCAGCTGCTCAGCTATGCCTCTGTGGGTCACATCTAGTTGCCAGTCCATATGTGTGACATTTCTGAGGCCAGATTGCAGCTTCATCTCCCAGTACCTCAGTAAAGCTGAGAAAATTTAGAAATCTCACTAAGGCCATGTAGACACCTGTCTCTGCTTCTAACCTGTACCACTGAGTCACCCCATGGGGAGAAAGAGGAAAACCTTCAGTACTGAAGTGGAGATGAAGATGTCTGCTCTGTATTTTGAGTACAGCTGCTCTGTTCCCTGGAGCAAGTTTGCAAGTCCTGAGTAGAGCTAGTCATCAAGGTGAGGTGATGTAGGTGGCTGCCTCAGGCAGCAGGCTGCCAGGTGGAAATCAGGCTTTGCTGTGACTACAGCTGGAAACATGAAGGGCAGCAGCTACTTCTGGGTGGGAGAATGAGGAGCCTTATTCAAGAAACAACTACCATCCCCTCTTCCTCTCAACAATGATAAATCAGGCTCCCCAAGGGTCTCCCTCTATTTTCTCCACCTTAGTTTTACCTCTCTCCTTCCTAAGAAATCTCAGATGCAAAGAGACAGACTCTCTCCAGGTAACTGCTACAGATTTTGGTGTCACAGTGAGTGATACAGCTTATGCTACCTGTGACCTTCTGCAAAGCCAGGCCAGGCCAAATGTTTTAGTTAACAAGTCTCATTGTGTCAGTCCCCTAATATGCACTGGAGTTCACAGCCTTCTACAGCCATAACAGTGCAGGTTGGAAGGCGTTCTCCCGAGGTTGTCTTGTCCAACATCCCACTCGAAGCAGGGCCACCACAAGCACTAGATCAGCTTTCCCCATCTGGGGCAAATATCCAACAGTAGAGAACACACAATCTTTCTATGCAACCTGCTCTGGTGTGGCACTTAGGGCAAAAGCTTTTCCCTAATGACAAACCTGAATGAAGTCTCATGCTGCTGCCCCTGGTTGTATGACCTGCCACCACGGTCAAGCACTGCAGTTGTATCACCTTTATGACTGGCTTCCAACCAATCTACCTTGTTCTACGTACAACCTCACCAGCATGGGCTGAGGAAGAGTTATTTTCCTTAGTTTACCCACCACACTCCTCCCAAAATACTCTGCATGATGTGCCTGCCTTTCAACAAGGCTGCATTGTCACCTCCTATTCATTTTTGTATCCACCCAGTCCTTTTCAGCAGTTACAACTTGGACAGTCAGCTCTCAGTATTACTGGTGAGCTTATTTTAAGCAGAGGAGCAGATGAGGAATAAAAATATGCAAAACACATCCATAAGAGTTCAAAAATAACATGTTCCGTTCCCATTATCCACTTGTTCTCCCTTATGTACTCACACTGCCCACACTAGGCTCTGCCCCATGTTATTATTAAATTCAGCTGTTGGAACTGCCAGTACCAAAGCATTCACAGATGCTTTTAAAAACAGGCTTAAAATCATGATGTTCCCAAATGTAAATAGGACAACTACTATTGGTTTGATCATTATTTATGCATGTTCATACAGCTAGAGTGTATTAGGATAGGAATATATATGCAGAGCAGGGGAAAGAATCCTCAGTATACTTCCCACCCTATGTCCACACACGCAAGAAGTGCAGCCCAGTAAAGGAGAATTTTTTGAGTGAAACAGTGCTGAAGACTCACTTTACATTTTATCAGAATTTCAGGGCATTTTAT
The DNA here is from genome assembly GCA_013400775.1 of Chaetops frenatus. Taxonomy (NCBI): domain Eukaryota; kingdom Metazoa; phylum Chordata; class Aves; order Passeriformes; family Picathartidae; genus Chaetops; species Chaetops frenatus. Next base: position 67,374 of record VZTR01022982.1, on the reverse strand, counting down.
TTCTGACCAGCTACAGTCTATTCTTATGGATTTGATCAGCCATGAACAAAGTGAATTAGGTACAAATTGAGAGAACACCTTTCATTTTACTTTCATGTACCCAAGATGTCTCTATAATGTGAACAATGTAAAATACAATGTGAAATATTGTAAACTGTAAAGATAATGATTTGTGCTCCAGAAGTACTCTCCTGATTTGAACTGAAATGCTAATGCAGAGATATCTGTGTTTCTTCTTCGTTGCACTTCCTGACCCTACTCCTTGTCTCTCAATAGCAAGAAAAATACAGTCATTTAGATTGGAAAATACCTTAAGATCATTGAGTCCAGCCTTTAACCCATCACTACCAAGTCCACTACTAAACCATGTCTCTAAGTGCCACATCGACACAGCTTTTAAATACTTCCAGGGATGGTGACTCCATCATAGGGCAGCCTGTTAAGAGAAAGGAGAAAGGCAGGCATTGCATGAAAAATACTTGTGGTAGAACACAGGCATTCTGACTGAAGATAATATCTCATTTCTATCAATGTATGTTTCATTTTACTTTCCCTAACTTGAGCTTGGTTGGTGCTCAATAACTCATTTTGCATCATTCAAACAGAAACAAAACAGATAAGAATGTTAAATGTAATTATATAAAATGCCTAACTCTGAGGCCCTGAGAATCACTGTGATTACAAGAAAATTTCAGATGTTCAATACCATTTTCTTTATCTCATGCCTTCATTCAAGAGCCATTATTGTTTCCTTCTCTGCCTCATGTCTCTCATTGCCCCTTTTTTTGCAGCACATATTAGTGCAAACTTGCATCCTTCCTGAAGCATTTGAAGATTGCTCAGTTTATTTACATCCAGTAGTACATTAATACTTTCCACTGTGCAATATGAGTTCTTAGCCAATCCTTGGACACTAATTTAGTTGAATAGGATAGTTATGACTCTCTAACATTGTTAAAGTTAATGATCTGATACTTTACAAGACGAGAGACATTTCTAATGAAATTGATTGTATTAATAGTTTTACTGAGCAATATTAACAGAACTGTGTTGTTCCACAGTGTCCTCAAGCAAAGCCTTTATTGGCACATTAATGGTGACAGAATGCCCACATCCATAGTAAGAGACACTTTTTATTTCAGTAAAATACAATTATGGATAGCCTAAAATTCTATATTAGAAACTGATAACCATTCCGCTCTGCTTGAAAGCCCTGTCTTCTGTGGGAATGCATGGATAACTGCTGCATGCAAATCACCCACTTAATTGACAGATTCTCTGTGATTCCAGCTGCCCATGATAGAGAAGGGGACTATCTGGTGGAAAGAGGATGAATGAATCTGCTTCTGAGGTACTGTAGTATCTGGGACCCCACTTGATATTAGGAAGAAGGGAAGGTAGCCAGCATCTCGAAAAATAAGACTTTTTCAAAGCAGTGATATTAGAGCATTTCAAGTCTATGTGATGAGTGTTAAAGAAAACCTGCTGAGGAAGGCAAGAGGGAAAGGAGCTGGGAAGTGCAGGTATACTATACCTGAGAGACCCAAAATAGGCCAGTTTCACGATCATAATTTAAGCTCTTGAGAAGCAGCTCACACCTTACTGTCTCAGTCAACTGGACCTAAAAAGACTTAAAGCTAAAGGTTTTCTCAGCTAGAGGAATTCTGCACTGGCCCTCGTGCATATGATCAAAGCATCAGTGTCCCACACAGATCACAGCCCAAATTCAAAACCAAACTTTTCCTCTCGCAATGGCCATATCATTTAGATCAAGTTGAATGCCAAATACCATTAAAAAATTGCAGAATTTTCAATTTTAAAATTTTCTCCTTGTCAGATTGCCAACTGATTCAACCTGTGTTTCCAACTCATATTATACAGACACCCTTTTCTGAAGCTGTATATCGTTATAAACAGCTATGGTCAATCAACTAACGCCATATTATTTGCAGCGGGTGCAATAGGGTTATCTGGCACAGTTTAAGGTGTATTGATGAAGGGGGAGTGTGTTCTGCTACATTACTTTAAGCATCCAAACAACGAAAAGAAGAAGAGATCACAATTCAACAAAATCTTTCATCTCCATCTGCCCTTAGCATCAGGTATATTTGCCTGACACATCCAGGGAAAAAAACATCCAGGTCTTCTGTGATGTAATAAAATAATGAATTCTGCCTGCAAAATGCTATGTCAGACCAGCACTCAGAGGGTCCTACCTCAGGTGCTGTGACTGTTTTTCTCTGCTGATGGCATTAGCTTATCTCTACTGATAGCAACCTGAATTGCAGATCACTCCCCAAGGGTTAGACACCATAGTAGTCACGAGCCTTGTAAGAGGCAAACACACCAAGCAGTCTGATTACCACAGAATCATAGAATCAGAGTATCACAGAACAGCTTGGGTTGGAAGGTGACCTTAAACTTCAACTACGTCTAAGCTCCTTGCCATGGGCAGGGAGACTTTCTGCTTGACCAGGCTGTTCAAAGCCTCATCCAACCTGTTCTTGAACACCTCAGGGATGGGGCATCCAGAAATCTGGGCAACTTGTTCCAGTGTCTCATCACCTGCACAGTAAAGAATCTCTTCCTAATATCTAATCTACATTTATCCTATCCAAAGAGATATTTTGGATGAGCCTTGAACCTTGTAGCAGTGGTCAAAACTGTGGCTTGCAAGGGCTTGAAGTTTTCAGCTTGTCATCTTTTACAGTGTTTTCAAATAGAAGTGCCAGGAAGTCTGTGGGATGTGGATGTAACCCACTGAAGCAAAAAGCTTGTGAGGCACTGCCTTGGAGGAGTAATGCTCTCTCAAATCGTCTAAGCAGCCTTTAGTTACATAGAGTTCCGGCACCCTGCTAGATCAACAAATAGGAAAGGCAATAAAGACCATCCCAACTAATAGGGTAAAGAAGCCTACATGGCAAACACTTCTGCCATTTCTTCTGTGTTTTGCTGCTTTCTCCACAGGTACAAATTATTTCCTGTGCCTACAATTTTCAAGAGAAAGCCTTGGAAACTGTGTATGGTGCAGCAAAATGTGACAGCAATCCAGCAAGGTGGGCAGCTGAAAAAAGAGGCAGCAGCAATCAGGGGAGAGCTGCAGACAATTGTTCCACAGCTGAATTGTAAGCCTGCGTTTGTGAAGTAAAAAAATCTATCTCAGATAATTGACATTTATTTGATTGAAACAGCAGGGTGCCCTCCATCAGAATGGGAGGAGACCATATGGAACAACAGTATGAGTGGAGATAATGTTTGTCTGCTGAGTGTGTCAATGTGTTTAGAGATTATTCATCGGGCTCTAGGGATTCCAGTATGGTAACGTTTCAGCTAAATTAGAATCAGATTAATTGCTCTAATCTAATGGAGAGACAATGTTTATCAAATTATTGCTCCTTCACCACATGATATTGTGGTGTCATTACTCTTTGAGTTAAAAAAAAAAAAAAAAAAAGGCTCTCCTGTATCACATCTGCTCATGAGCTCCTTAACAGTGCTGATTTCTGCACAAGAGAGTTAGTGCAGTTTATAACTCTATAAAGGAATTAATGAATTAGAGTGAAAGTTTGGTAGAAGACAAATTCTCCATACTGTGGGTAGACCTGAAAGTGCATTAATTGGAATGACTTTGCTTTGTTTTGGATTTGGGCTTTTTTTGGAGGGACTTTATTTTTGTTCAAATTTTGATACTTTTTTGCCAGTTTCAAATTTTATTGTAGGGGAATGGGCTTGGTTTTTTCATAGTAAGTAGCACTGAAACTGAAACATATAGTAAAAAAATTAATATGTTCTTCATTTTCTTTACTCTCCTTTTATTTAAATTGCATCTGAAAATTGCAATGAAATCACTAAAAAAATTGAATGTGCAGATAAGATGCCTAAAATGCTTCAGATATACTTGCCATTATTTAATGCTTAGGGTCATTTTAGATCACCTGTCAAATGACAACCCAGAGGAGATACAGGGCTCTTCAGCTATTTTAAAACAGAATGGAAATCTGCACTTCTGGTAGCACTGCACTTCAAGCACTGAGTACCTCAGAAAGGCAGACACTCCTTTAATCTTTCCACAGCCTGAATGGTGCAATAGCCCCAAAGGTGTCTTTTAAAAGCTGATTCCAGGTTTTTTACACTTTCAGTATAAGTTATACATGCTAAAACAAAACATTAAAATATTAGCTGTTTTAAAATGTTATCTACTAAGCACAGTCCTCAAAAGGAGGATTGTAGGAGCATGACCTCTTCTCAAAAGTGCCAATAAAGCCACCAGGAATACCCCTCCAATCTGATTTTCAAACATGTTGCCCTGACTTGGTGCTACTGGAAAGCACTGGGACTTTTTCACAGGACTTTGTGTATCACACCAGAACAATAGAAGACAGTCAGGGACTTGGTCTCAGCTTAATTTATAATGGTGCCACTGTGTTTGTGAGGCATTCAGGCTACGTGCTTAAGAGAGCACTGAACAAATATTTTCTAGGCTTCTATAGTAACTAATAGTTTTTCCTGCCTTAAAAGGGTCATACATCCTCTTAAGACATGTTTCACTAAAATTGTATGTAATAAAATGAATACCTTTGTTAGTCAAGTGTTCATAACACCTATTAAAACACATAGTTTATAAAAGCCGGCTGAACGCAATCACGAAAGTGATTGAGCACTGAGCAGAAAGCACTGCTTATACATTCTGTCCCCAATAGCTTTCTCTCCCAGGTACAATTCGGCACAAAGATGCCAAGTTTTCACGGCCAGGACCTGTGCTGGCAGGATATTTCTTGTGCTAATATTTTAGGATTCAGTGTTTCCATAACCCATTTCCCTCCATATGCATTTTTCTCAGACGTATACAGCTAAGTTTTCTGGCCTTCTGAAGGGACAAACTCTCCTTCAATCTTTTTTATTTGTGAGACATTAAAAGTTCATGACAACTCTCCTGCATAAAGCTTAGGGTTTTAAGCCTTACTTTATAAAACATAGATCAAAGTTGAAGTGATATGTGCAATGTAAATTGGGCTGCATGAACCAGATGCACTCTGAAGCCATGATGACAAAGCCCTGGGCAAGTTCTTTCCCGAGTTTCAGTACAAAGCTGTTGTTGAACCCTTTTTGGCTACCCAGTTTTTTATATATCTGTTTGAAACTAACAGAGAATCTGCCCTCTTTCCCAGAGTCTTCCCACTACTTTTGAAGTGAGTAAGGCTCCAGAAAGAGCCATGGTGGATGGCAGATAGACACTTACTCCTGTCATCACTTGGTGCTTGGATCTCACTTCATACCTTTTGTTCCGAGAGCTCCAGCAATAGCTTCCCCGTTGTTTGCCGTGCTGTAGGAGCTGTGAACCACAAGCCCAGCCACTCCCTGCTGGGCTCCTGAGCTCTGTAAAGCTCAAAGATCCACAGTCACGTCATGCTGGGCACGGAAACACACTTCTCACCGGTATATATAACTTAAGGATGGTGCGGCTTGCTGAGGAATACTGTGACTCACTGAATAACCCACATCATAAAAACACTATTCAGGAAAAATACACTAGTTTAGTATAGATCTATAAGCTTTGAAATACAGATGGCTAATCTAAATGCTTAATTTAAATAAATGACTTATTCATGATCTTTAAATTATCCACTACCATTATTTGCAAATGATTTAAAGTAGCTGTAGTCCCACATGGGAGAAATGGTAACATGCTGTCGGGGAACCTTTGTTGGTAAAATATACGGATTTATCTGTTTTGAAGCAAAGAAATGTTGTACACATAGGACACTCCATGTGGTAATGAATTAGAAGATTTGCAAACTAGCAGCGGGGGATAGTGTTTCTGAAGAAAAGTCCTTTACTAGAATCGGCAGGGTACTTCAAAATTGCTATTATTACTATCTATTAAAAATTGCAGTGTTAAAAATGCATAGAATGCTCTACAAAAAGATTAATGTTATGGCTTATTTCTTGCTCCAAAGAATTTAAAACACAGTTCTGCCTCTGGAGACGTTGCCATACTCATAGAAGCCTGAAGGACCCAACAAAGTCGACAGAAGTTGCAGCCTATGATAAAGAGCATGGCTGGGCATTGATTTAATATAGGCAAAACAAGAGAAAAAAGTAAGAAAAGCAAGATATTCAGATCTGAGAATTTTGACTCTGACTCCTCTTATAGTCTGGTTTAATTGTACTGTATGAAATCCTGCTCTAATTGGGAGTCAATACAAGTTTTATCACGTATTTAGATGCAAATTTAGTTGATTCAAGGAAGTTTCCCCAGTTTAGTTAGTGTGTGTGTGTATATATATATCTACACATATTTGAAACAAACAATATGAGTAAATTTTGGAAAATAGAACTGTTTGCTTTTTTGATTTTGGCAGTACAATTTTCCTGCACCCAATCTTGTTCCAAACTGGTATGCACTAAGTAATTACACAACTACTTATACCTCTTTGGGTTATATACCCAAGCAACAAGATAGGAGGAAAGTTCTCTATAGAAAGTCAGAGGTAGCTATAGCCCTAGGAATGGCTGTGGTGAGAGGAGAATAAGGACTGCCACCCTACTTACTTTCCTGTATTATTTCTTCATTTCTTTGGAGCTGTACCAGCAGAGCAGAAGCCTGTGCTGGCATGACTTGGTAAATATCTCACAACTTCAGTATTCAACCATGGCATCTGCAGGGCCATCACAAACTGTTACAGCAATATGTATGAGGACCTAAATTTTCAATTACATATAACTTTTTTAATCTCTGACATAGATATCTGAAGTACTAAGGGAACAAGTTATATATATGTGCTAACTAGACAGCAGAGTAGTTCTACAGCACAAGGGCAACTTTTCACTATTCAATAACTCAATTTTTATCTAATTATTGCAAATTATAACACAATTTCTGAGCCAACAATATTGTTGAAACTGATTTTCTGCTTGAGCTGTACAAACACTAAAATACACCTGAAACTGGCAAGCTCATGTGTCTAATTGAAAAAAACCCAGTTTCTGGTAAACAAAATGTGCCAAGGTTTTTCACCTGGAGCAAATTATTACAGGTGTTAATGAAACCTATTTAAATAGCTTTCCTAATACATGAGAAACTGCTCAAATAGCTCTGGATGTGGCTCTTTAGTTTTGTTTTATGGGAGCTTAGTAATTGCAGTAGAAATAAAGTGATCACAGAATTCAGTATTGCAGGACTGGTGGTTCCTGTAAAGGGATAAACATTGCTGTTTGTCACAGTTACAGGCTTTGAAAGACTCACTTGTACTTCTCATCTATGTCTCAAAAAAAAAAAAAACCAAAAAAAACTAAAAAGAGCCCACAACACTTCTTCAATTGATTTGCCCTTTTTCACTGTCACAGATATGTTTTCCCTATTTTGACAGGTAGTTGTAATTCTATTAGCAGCCCATCGACTGCCCTGTGAAATCGATCTGTGTTGAGCTAGCTGGGTCTTCTTAAACTAGGTGATTTATTGCTTCTGCCTGCTAAAAAAAAAAAAAAAAAAATTAAAAAGAAGAAGAATAATAAAAAAAATAAAAAAGGAAGGTCTTTTGCCTCCATGGTGAACAAAGTACTTAAACAGTGTCTGAAAATGAATAACTTTTACTTTGGCTGCTGGCTGTCCCAGTGGCAGATGAGCTGTGACCTCTTGCCAGCAGCTTTGCTGAGATGCCTCCTGATGCTGGCATGTATAAATGATTGTCAATTTCCCTTATTAATTTACCTGACTTCCTCATGTATAAACTAAATCTCATTCACCCTAAATGTCCTCAGCATCAATCTATCGTGTTTACCTAATTTTGTGATTTCTCACTGGGCTGCCCAACTGCCTGACACTGGACAACCACTTGAAATCCATTCAATGCCTATTCACTGCTGCAAAGAGAAAGCTGGGGCACACAGGTGCATTCACCATTGTTGCCATTCTATTTTAGGTCAGAAAAAGAGTTAGCATCAAACTTGTCTGATGCAATGGCATCTGACCTACAATTTACCAGGCTCTAAAATGATGTCCTAGACCTTCAGATTGTATCCTAATAGCTGCCTTGATTGCACTAATTCATCCTTAAGGATCAGAAAAGTAAATTACTTTTCTACTGGTCAAAAAGCAAATTTATGTTGTTTCAGGTTGTTGTGTGGACTTTTCTATTACCTGAAAACACGTGTGTGGATACAAAGAGATGAAGAATACTTTAATGTCCCCGATTATTTAACCAAAAGTCAGTCTCTAGCTGCTTTTTCTAATAGGCTTTATAAGCAAAGCAGAGACTTAAAGGAGAAATACTTTCTTTCCAAAATTAGTACCCCCTCCTTTTTATATAATGATAGAGTCATTCATTTTTTCATCAATCATGTGCAATTTGTTAACGAATCCTGAACTATTTTTATCATGTACTAGAAAGGGTTACAAAAGTACAGAGATGCTGTATTGTAGGTGGTCACTACGAAGAAAGCTGACCCACCCAAAATGTTGCAGTAGTGAGTTCTTTTTGCCTCAGTCTTTTTTCCTTTGACTCATTTTAAGATCCATTATGGATCTAAGAGAGCATCTTAATGCTGACTCAAAAGGCCCAAGGGGTAAAAAAAATGGTAACCTAGCAGCTGTGTGACTTTAAAAAAGGAGAAAGATGCCTAGAAAAAGCACACAAGTATGCACTGAAGATAAAGGAAGAAAATTCAATAATATGCACTTGAAACATAGCAAAATAATACTGCTGGAGGTGGCTATTAAAGTTTATACACTATACTTAGTAAAGAAATAATATACCAAATAAAAGACTGAGATGAGTAGGGAAAGAAGAAGCTGTCTTGCAACACCTACATCAGTAAAAGGATCTAGGACATCTGGGCTTTATTTAGCTCTTTCAAATATTAAAGCCTCAAGAAAGACACAGACCATTGCTCAAGACAACACCTTTTAGAAAGATACTGGAAGAAAGAATTTGAATGAACTAGCAGAAATGTCTCAGGTAAGATTCCAATGAAACATCTCAGAAACCAGTGATTGTAGTATTTTCAGATAAAAGAAACATTACTAGTGAAAAAAGCACAGCCTGAAAACCAGCAGTAGGTAAAAAACGGGTGCATTCAGGTCAGGTTTTGGACAGGACCACATCATCGACCTTCATTCCACAAACACAAAGCTCCCTGATGGCAAGACACCCCCAAAAACCTCAAACTGGATGGCAAAGCAACCCCCCGAATAGAGATGACAATGGGATATAGACCAGGTGACCTCCCACTTTTCTGGTCTATTCTCTCCCACCATAGTTCTTTTCTCTGTGGGTGTCACTCAGGCTATGGTTTTGGCAACAGGCAGGAAGACATTTCCCACCAGGACTTGGGTCTGGGGTGAGGGTCCTCAAAAAGTTTTCAAACCACTTCTTATTTTAAAACTAAGCATTGACCTTCTTCCTTGAATTTTATATTGCCAGATGTAACAGTAATTTTGTTATAGAACATGTTGACTGCCAGAGAACAGCCAGCGAGACACTCTGGATGAAACTGAATCTCTGAAATTCAATACTACTTGCAGAAAAAAGCTTTTGCAATACTGATAAATGTCAACCATACGTGGGAGTCACCACAGAAAACAAGGACTTGCCAGTCCTGGCGGTTGCCCAGTAAGGCATTTGACTTCAGCTGAGTATAAATGTAGAATAATCTTTAAAGGACATTGGCCTCTCACAGCAAGGAGACTCTGAGTTGAATTTAGTTATACAAAAAACAGGTTCTAAGGGTTGCATAAAAAATTCTTCTTTCCTCCTTCTCTTTTCCGAAAGGATGAGACCATAAAGCAAACCCGGGTTTTTCCTGTCTTCGACGTCTATGTAAGGATGTTAGACTGGACAAATGTAGTGAAGAAAACCCAAATGTGAAGATACCAGAAGGTGTTGTCAGCCCAAGGGGGGCGAAGGAAACTGTAAAGTATTAACTTTACAAAACTAAAAGAGGCAGCAGGTTCAAAATGCCTAAAAGGGCAAGTGACAACAACAAACTCTACTAATACTTGAGACATCTTTGCCACAAGAGACAGTCATCACATATTCTTGAACAACAGGCTCTTGTTACAATGGTGAAGTTTAAAGAGCAATTCTACCTAACTTGTGTATCTGACTTCCACCCATATTTTCTGCACCAAAAGTGGCATTCATCTCATACTCAGGTCTACACAGCAGACATGAGCACATCTGAGTTTATCAGCAGTTCAGAAAGCAACTCATTTAGCCTGCATTTGGTCAGATGGATGAACTCCACTGATGATGTTGGTTAGATCAGCAGTGACCACAGCAGCAGACTTGACACCTACTCAGCTGCGGACATTCCCACCTACAATCAGACAAAATTAGTCAAGCAGCTCTCTGAAAGAAAGTGCCCAAGCTCGCTAAGCAGTGGAGACATCCTCTTAAGGGATTTTAGACTTAATTTAAAAGTCCTAGAGAAAAAAAACTTGTTAGGACTGGTAAGGAAATAATGCAGAAAGTGATTAATGGGGAGCTATAATCACAGTGGGCTTGATTTGTTTTGCAACACAGAACAAATACTCAAGTTAGAACTGCAGTAAACCTCATCCAGTTTTTGAAGGGAATACAGTCTGTTTGTCTTCACTGAACTGAATCTTCAACATACAACAGCTAATTAAAGACTCCAGAAGTCTGTAAATACTTTGACAAATATTGATATATAAACCTGAGATCCTCACTTGGTTAGTTGGCTAAGTCCTGTCTTATTTACTTCAGTGATGCTGCAAATGACTGTGGTGATTTCATCATCTGAAGCTCCTAATGAAACAGCTACTCCAAGATGTATGAAGAGGATCTTCTTGACATAAAAACTGAAGAAATTACTTTTGATAAACAAGGAAAAATGGAATCACTCACTGTAAATGCCTACTGTTGCAAGGTATCTGGGAAGAATATTTCCCAAAACCCTTTTCATTAAAAAGAACAATAAAACAAATAATCTAATTCAGAGCTGACTTACAACAGGGAAATATTATCAAGAATTGGACTCTGCCGGAGTCAAACTATTTATACCACTTAGACCAATCTGGCCTAAAATACTTAAAACATGGTTTGTTGGGTGCTTACAGTCTGATGCCTCACATTATAATGTAAGATTTACACCCTGAGGAATATTTTTTTCTATCTCTAATTCACAATGCCACTGGCAGCAAATATCAAGATACGAATTTTTCAAATTACACCTGAAGCCTAACTATGGTAACAGTTTTTATTATTTTCCTATCCATCTGATAGGTTTACCCAAAGGTTATAAACATAACACTAGTCAGCAAGCAAAGGTACATAATTAAGACGCATACAAAATACCCCATGCAGCAAGTAAATATTTTGGTTTTTAATTATATTATTACCTGGGTTTATGTTAGTAAATTGCTACATAATTTCATATATAATTGATTTTCCAAGAAAATTATTACTGAAGTGATTCTGTAGTTCAAAACAGCATGAACCTAATAATATACAAACAATTTCTATCTCACAACCTATAGAGCTGCATGGTATTTGTATGCAGAAAAAAACATTCCTTCATATTAACAGTAATTTTGAATGTAACATAAAAACTCAATTACTTTCCTTTCTGTCTTTATTTGTTAAGAAGAATACTAACAGTGCCTCCTGTGAGGATATATTTTGTAGGTTCTTTTGCAGATTATGAAAATAGTTGTGAGGAAATATTTTGATAAAGAAAGACAAAGCTCCAGGTAGCAAAAGGTTTCATACTGAGTTGATAAATGCAATTAGGGATCAGAAGAATGAACAATTACTTCAGGGGAGTTTTGATACCAGAATGCAATATCAGATGATTAGAAAACTGGAAAAATATCATCTTTTTCCTATTGCAGACGCACCCAGCAGCCTCAGCACAAGTGAGAAAACCATTGTGCCATAGCAATGGATATTGCATGCCCTGAAGTGTTCACAGGCTCAGTAATCAAATATGAGCCTAAAGGAATACCTGCCAGATCCTGAGAAACTAAAAAGCTACATTACCCCAGCACAATGCAAGGAGTACTGTGAAGAGCTAAAATGAAGAAGATTTGAGGGATATCCTCCTTGGCCCAGAGAGTTTGAGATGGGTGAAAACGTTCCCCCCCGCCCATGCAGGAGAAGTGCATGGATGCAGATGACACCACTACAGTTCTGATGAAAGCTAGATACACATCACAGCCATTTTTGATGAAGGAGCTATGAATGCACCAATGTTAATATCTTGCCAAACCAATTATAGCAATATCCCAGGGTTTGTGTTACTAACTGCCAATATTTCTTGTCAAATTGATTCTCAGAGAGCAACATTGCCGGCAGCATTCCACCACTGCTGTGAGATGCTGAGCACCTGGGCACTGCCAACTGCCTGAGTTCCTGCCACCTGCAAAGGATGCTCAGCCTCCACCATACTGTGAAGTATGGAATGGGTCCCTACAGTCCTTCCCAGCTGAGGCTTCTGTTTTTGAAGAAAAATTAAACTGAACATGGTAACTTAACCTCTGATTTGGTCTCTTACAACTTGAAGAAAAAAAAGAATGAGATAATAAAACCTGTGCTGATTAGCTAAGCAACACTAACTCAGTTTTTGTTTCCATTATATGGCTAATAGCCTCTTCTGAACCAGTTTGATTCTTGTATCTGTTTGCATTAGAGTCAATTTGTGGTATGAGATTGGTATTATTTATTGAATGCTACACCCAGCTACAAAGTTAAAACTATAAAAAGCTTCTATGAATTTAATTACACTACTGTGAGACACAGTCTCGTATAGATGCTATAAATTAAGTTTAGCAAGTATGATTGGTGTGGTGAATGATTAAATGGAGGTACCAAATCCATGAAGTTTCTCAGTCATTTCAAAAACTTTGTGGACTGTTGTTTTGACCTGTGTTGACCAGACTTATTGAACTTCCTTATTTTATGCACGTATGCACTCAAAATCAAGTCAACTTTACCTAAATATGTATTGCTAACTTAAGGCTGAATATGTTCAAACTTGGAGGCAGGTTGGTATTCAGTATCACTGAGCAGTGTGACTGTATGCAGCTGACTCTTTAATACATTTTACACTGCAGAATTTTTTTCATTACTAAAAATCCTTAGTATTCTGAAAGGCAGAATAAACTTGATAGCAACAAACATTATCAACTTTTCTATTTTTTCTAAACCCTTCTGCTCTAAGTGCTACAGACAGTTTCTCTCCTCTTGTTCCAATATGTAATTGACAGCGCAGCCCAATGTCCTTCTCTACCCCTTGATTTTTCCCTGGCTGCTAATAGCATACACCATTTTATGCAGCCTCAGTCTATTAACCAAGTGCTTGACCTTGTGGGATGCTGAACACCTGCTGGAATACACTCCATAGCCGTAATTCTCATTGATTTCATTAGGAGGAGAGAGAACTTGCTCTCTCCCAGGTCTTTTAGGCTGATCTTACTCATAAAGACAGAGCTCATGGTGGACTCCTGCTGCTCCAGAAAGTCAGACCAACATCAGAGGTAGCTGCTTCCAGAGCATCCAACTTGGAACTGATGCCAAACAACGTTAATTGTCAGGAAATAGAAATTAGGAGCACAACTCCTCTTCACTCCTTACGCAGTCAGTGGAGGGAAATGTTACGAAGTGTCCCACTGGGTCTCACCAGTAATCCATTTACCCCAGTATTATGCTTCTGTCTTGCACAAGAAGAGAGACACTACTAAAGAAAACACACAAGCCAGGCTGTTTTTACTGCCTTTTCTTTACATAGCCCTAGCACTGACAGCTGTTGCTGTAGGTGTGTCAGAAGCAATGCTCCTACCTCTGATACTGTCCTCTAGTTCCAACAGTGCAGGGTTTGGTGAATAGCAGCAGCTCTGTCTGTCTTATCTAGTACCCTGGTGACTTCAGAAACCTCAGTCTTATCCCCCAGTCTTTTCCTCTCCAGCTGAAGTATCCCACATCTTCTAACCCCTCCTCACCAGGCAGCTGCCCCAGACTATTAATTATTCTACTCACCCTTGTCTACATTGCCCCTAGCTCCCATCTGTCTTTCTTGACGCAGGGCCAGATATGCTTACAGTGGTCAAAAATGGGGCACGCTAAAGGTATAAGAGCAAAATGATGCATTCTGCTTATTCTGAGTGGTGTAGGATCTGCCCTGCAGAGCTTTGTGTTTATATGCCAGTGACCTGCAGCAGCCATGTACATCCAAGCCAGTCACCTCAACCTCCTTTTAGGAAGTAGGCCACTTCAGGTATGAGTTATCTGATTTAAATTTTCATCTACTTTAAGATTAGATAACAGTACCTTCTAGGTAGGTGCCTGTTCCTTCCTGCTGCCTGTAAAAGTAGATTACACAGGTAAGGCAGGTATGGATGTCTGGGCTCTGGCTGTCTACTGTTGACCATAAGAACCTCTTCTGGTGTGCCTCTGGTTTCCACAGCCTCTCCCTGCCTCCTCACACTGTGATATGGGGAGAAGCAATCTAAGGGATGGAGTCTTAAAGCATCCTGCAGAGAATTAGAACTTGCTTTGACCCAGGCAGATATTAGAGAAAAATGGGTGATGTTTATCTAGGCTACAGGTTTTCTGGGCAAGTGTGCCTTGGCCAGGCTTGGTTAAATGGCAGGGGTTTTGGAAAACAAACTAACAAACAAATCCCCGCATTTGAAGCATTAAGTTTGCAGAGTGATGTGAATGAGGCTGCAACTAAGAACAGTGACAGGGGAAAAGACAGAAAAATACCATTTTCTTTTGCTTTGCCCTTTTCTGGAGAGTATGCTTTTAGTTTCAGGAATATGGCTAGTTTATGATAAAGTGTAGGAAGTGCTAGAGAGAACAAAAGGTTGAGTGCTAACTGCTATACAACCTATTATTTTATGTTCCATTCACTATTGCAAGAGTGACTCTTCCTGCTTTAGTTTACATGTGTAAATTTGGCACTACTCAAGAAAATAATTTTGAGGGTTCAGTTTAAAAAGAAAAAGAAGATATAAATAGTATATGAAAAGATAAACTACCACTGCACTCCAGTCCAGCTGTGTTTAAGTATCCTTTAAGCTTGAACAGTGACTTAACCTCCAGCAAGGCACTTCATGTGTGATTTTTTAGGCACCTTGCTTTGGTTTTAGTGAACTTTCCTGTGAGGGACCACATTATAATCAACTTTGGAACACAGAGTTATTCGCAACCTCTAACTATGGAGACACAAGAATTCCTTCATAATATTTACTTACTGGCTTATTTATTTGCAATTCTCAAGGTATTAAACTAATAAGCTCCCACAAGGCCACTGAAAATGATAACTTCCTTTCACTGGCATCACTAAATTTTGTAATAATTAAATATAAAATTTTAAAAACCTAGAAATTTCAAAGATCAAAGGTGAAAGCTAAGAAGTACGTATTAGAAATAACAACAGATGACCCCAGAATGAACAC
Source organism: Chaetops frenatus (assembly GCA_013400775.1). Classification (NCBI taxonomy): domain Eukaryota; kingdom Metazoa; phylum Chordata; class Aves; order Passeriformes; family Picathartidae; genus Chaetops; species Chaetops frenatus. The sequence goes on along the minus strand of VZTR01022982.1, from coordinate 51,953 downwards.
AAATGAAAACACAAGGAGTTTGTCATTTATGACTTGAGAGTCCTTCCAGAGAAGTAAAATCTTGTATTCACTATATAGTCATCATTTTTATCAAATTCTTTATGCAAATTGTATCAAATCCCAATAGTAAAAAAATTTGAAAATTTATTTGTTGAAATTAAAGAGGTAGTTATTAGCACCTATTTGTTCTCATGTGGTTTGTTAGCTATGAACCTGTAAAACAGAATTCACCTCATAATATGATAGCACATATACCAATATTCAATCACAAATGCAGTGGTGACATCTAAGCTGTACAGTACTCCTCCAGACAAGCCTGCTACATCCTTCCCAGCAGATGTGAAATGAGGAATGAAGAATGGATAAAAATATGATTTATGCCAACTGCTTATGCTCTTTTCCCATTTATAACTGAACGAGTAAAAGCAGAATTCAAGAAAAGCAGTACAGCTGTCCACATTCATTTTGGTTCCTTGGGTTTTTTCGGGGGGGTTTCTGCCCTGGCTCTAGAGAGGGTTAGGTTGGAACATTATGCCACAAAGAAATGTATTGGCTCACTGAGCACCTATGACTAGAAGTTCTTTCCTGTAAACATCAAGAATTTCCAAGACTTGTTCATTACAGCAGTATATTTCCAGTTGATGTCTGGGAAGTTGATAACTCCTATAAGGACAACGGCTACTGTTTCAGAATTATTTCCTAATTGTGTATGTAATCATCAGTGCTTTCATTCTGGCTGGGCGATCAGCAATAGGCACCCACTACAACCTTTGTTCTGTTTTCCTTCTCCATAATCCTCACACAGAGACCCTTCACTACATCATCACTAACTGTAAGGACTGTGCAATCAAACCTCTTACATGTAGTGCAAGACTTGCTTGCCCTGCCTATTCCTCCTGAACAACCTGTAGCACTCCATCCCAGCATTCCAGTCACAGGACTCATTCCACCAAGTGTCACTAACACCAGTGGTATCATAGGTCAGAGAGCTGAAAAATGCTTCCAGATCATCCTCCTTGTTCCTCAAATGCACTTCTGAAAATTCATGTCATGCCAGTATTACTGCTTTTTCCATCTTTTTAAGTGATGAATAAATATTTTAGGGAGTCTCCTCTTCAAACTGCAGCAAAGCTGATATGGACAGTATAATTATTGTGGAAGAACTGAGTGATTGCTATCAATCTGTCCTTCAGTCTAGAAATAATTACACCAGTGAGTGAAGCTGCTGAATCTGCTAATCATATGCTAAGTATTCACACTTTCTCTTCTCTTGTTTCCATGGGATTTTTTCCCCCAATTGTTACCTGAAATCCATAGGGTTTTTCCACTGACAATTGAAAATACTCTGAAATGCCCTGAGTTCCTATGCAGAAATTTCTTGCTATAGAGAAAGAAGAGAAACGCCAACCTGAGTAAAGAAGCTCATTTTGTTCAGACAACAGACAAAGTGCACTTTTTCTTCCCCTAAACAAAGCATTTTTAAGAGCAGGATAGAGGACGCTTAAATCAATAACCATTAAGAAGAACAAAGCTGCTAAAAGAATATATCTTGGGAGAAAGAAATTATCAGGCTAGGCACAGAAATTACTGAGTGAAATTCTATTTATGCAGGAGGGGTCCAAATTAGATTATCCTAATAGGCCTTTTTGGCATTGCAGTCTGAAAAGCTATGAAATATGAGAACAAAATAAATGTTGCTCATCCCTGTCACAGTTTCTACAGAATGCTTCCCCAGTGACAAAAAAACTTCACTCATTTGCTTACTGCATTGAATTTATTGTTTTTCTACATATAGTTTATTAGATTAAGTTTTTCAAATTGTCAAAATCATGTCTTCGATGACTTAAATTCCAAATCCTTCTCTTCTTTTCAAAGTGAAATATAGAAGAGAGTAAACAAAAGAGCCTCACCAACTGACAGCATTGTCAAGAGCCTGAGACAAAGAGGATATAGCAACAGGAAAGGTAAATGATACTACCAGGAGTAAAGGATGTTCAACAGACATTAGAGTAACCTCAAGAGCCTGGAAGCCTCCTCACAGGCAAAGGAGAGACACAATCAACTGAGAGTACCCAAAGCACAAGAGGCAATTACCTGATCCTACAGATGTCCTTGGGAATTTTGCTGTTCATTGCAGTGAGCTTTGTACTATTAAATACTGAATAACTACTTTAATTGCCACATGAAAAGTGTTAAAACATGGAACTAGATCCTGATTTGATCAATACTAAAAGACTTATATAGTCAAGAAAATATGCAGTCTAAAACATCTGGAAATCTCACTCTGTCATTGATGTCCATTAATGACTGGATTTCCAAGATATTCAGAAAAATCCAATTTTCTGTGCGAAAGATGGAGGGACCATCTCCTGCTATCCCTCCGTGGTAAGGTAGCATTTCTCTTTCTGCCTGATGCAGGTGCTCTAGAGCTGCTACATGAAAATGTGCTATGACATCCTACAGCGTGGCTTGTAAAAGAAGGCAAAACATAAATGGCCTCTGAGGTGGCTGTAAACAGTTCATTCCTCCCCCTGTTCCCATCCTAGGGAGTTACTGTGCACTTGCCTTTAGAACTCAGCAAATACTTGCAGGCCTACCCCAGGAAAGGCCATTTCACTTCCTATGGACAATCCCCAGAGGATGCACAAATACTCCATACTTCTACTGGAACAGTTCAGGAGAGTTAAGTTTTCCAGCAAATGCTCTCAGTGCTATGCTTCTGTCTAGCTGACCAAGCATCAGGAGACTTATATCAATGTACAGATATCAGTTTAGTTTCTCTAAGTGCCTCTGCATCTTAGGGTTAAGAGCAGTATGACATAAGTCACACATTTCTTCTTAAATTCCATAAAGGATATCTAAATACATGTAATCCCTCCATAACATGATGACACAGAAGATATTGCTGTGCTCAGGGTCTAAGAATATATTGCTTCTCTTCACTGGTAATACATCAAAATCTTTAGAAATTCCCACTATTTTTTTTTTTCCTTCTTATTTTAGGCAATGGCTTACTTACAAAACAAAAACCATGCATTGATCATTTGGATAGGGGGAGTGCACCGTTCTGGGACATAGCATTTTCATGCCATAAGTTGCATTACAAAGTAAATGAAGATTTAGATTTCCTCACAAGTAAGAGCACTGTGGTGTGAATGAATTCATCACGGGGGGGGGAGCTAGTTCAAGGAATAATTTTTAGTGTAAAATTGACTATTGGAATTTCATTAAGCTTATAGTTAACACAATTTATTTCCAAATAGTATCAATCATAGTTCCTACAGTTCTGCTTCTGATTACTCTGATACATTCATCACCCATTTGGAAGCTAAACAGAAACTTAACATTCTCACAATTGTTTGTTGTTAATTGACAAAGATATTACTGAAACAAAACAAAAATTAAGTTGCAGCTTCAAATGATAAAAATGATATAGTCAATATTTCAGCCATGGTTAAAAAATCTGATTACATAAAGGTATATCATTATTAAAGTGGAAGTAGAGGCATGGGGAGACAAATAGCATCTAATCCCTCTGTGAAGTAACTTCAATAAACTTCACTGCAGTTATACTACTGCCAGGATTAGCCCACAAACTTTGAATTAAAGTATGAACGATGCTCTGACAACATTATTGTAATTTTTTCATTTTAATCCTTGACGAGAGAAAGAAATTGTACAGACTCCAGGAGCACAAAAATAATTGTTACATTTATGACTCTCCAATTATGGCTTATGGGCACTGCTTCTTAACCATCCCTTTCGTCTTATGAAGGTCTTATAACAAGGCTTTTGAATAAAACAAGTGTTTCCAATAGCACCAGCAAAATAAAGACATACTTTTGTAAAAGAGGAATTTCCATTTTGCTGTGATTCGTGTTACAACTTATAGACAATCAACCTTCTATTTGTTCAGATAGCTTAATCCTCACTTATGTTCTTAGTTTAAGTGGATACAAAGAAAAAAATCCTCCTAGGACTGGTCTTTTCTATTTCCATTTCTCCCTATAATATTGTTGGAAAGAGGACATACTTTAAAAGGCATTGAAGTCTTGAACAGAGAAGAAATGCAAATCCTGTTGTATACTCTGCTCAGCCTGAACTACTCTCATAGGGATCCAGAAAAATGTCTTCTCTACATCTCAATGTAGGCTGAGACAGTCAACCCTGAACCCAGTCACAAGTTGTCATATGTCAGCTGACCTCTTGGTCAGGTCAGCAGGAAGGGATTGGTAAGGGTTGCAACATCCATTTGCTTTACAGTTGATGCTGACTCCTTTAGAAAAGCAGAAAAATTAGTAGTTCACATATTTTCCCAAGAAATGTTGCTGATTCTCTGCCTGATCTGATAGACAATTGTGCATGAAGATTCTATACCCAAACACAGACAAACACAGAAATCAAAATGTAGATATGGCCAAGATTGCATAATCTATTCATAAATTACAAGATTATTCATAAATCAGATGATATTATATATTATATGATGAGTTAATCTGACTTTTCCCCACGGAACACTAACAGCAGATTCCTATACCAAGTCTATAATGTCTCAGTGCGCTATAGCCGGTATCTGCAAAAAATATTCACTATTGCTTCAAAGAATCAGGCAATTGAAAAGATCATATTCCAAGTAAAGCAGATTTGTGGATTAATCATCCTCAATACTAAAGTACTCATCTTGTTTGTTAGTCTTATCTTCTGACTATTGGATCCCATCATGGCTTTCCACTGCATTAAAGATCTAGCTGTACAAATATCTTCCTTACATAAGTGTAAATTATAATCAATTCACCTCTTAATGTCCTCTGTGGAGAATCAAAATACATGCAGTATCTCACATCTCTAAATTTATGGTGTATTTACAGACTTGAAACTTTTTTTGTTAAATCTTGGTGAAAGATTTGTGACAAGGGCCCTAAGATTTCCCTGGTTTTCAGTATCCTTCTTGAAGGTATTCCAGTCTGATTTATTAGTAGTCCCATAAATATCTCCCCAACACTGAACAATGTGGAACACCATTTCCTGTTCATACTTGATATTTCTTCCTTTCACACCTAAACATTGTGTTTGCCCTCTGTCCTTAGCACTTCCCAGGGAGTTCCCCATTCAGTGTCTAAGCATACCATTACCCTTTTTTCAGCCACACATGTCTTGGGATATAACACCTAATTTTTTTTGTTGTTTTTTTTTTTTTTTTTTACCACAATTGCCCCAAGTTTGGTAACACATGAGGCTTTCTGATGAAGCTCTGCTATTAAAGAGGCACAACTCAAAGAGTCAGGTCCCAATCAGCATCAACACACAGAGCTCCCCTTGCCAACTCATGGTGGGACACAAATACAAGATCTGGCCTCATGCATTCAACACAAGACATTCTTAAAGCCATCTGTCCCACAATCCTTCACATCCTTGTCTACCAGACAGGACAGAAAGAGGGCAAGTGTTCCACTGGTTTCCCCCCAAACTCATTGGGAATGTAGGTAGATGACCTGCTTGTCATGGTGACAGTAATCATGGAGACCTGACCTGCTGACATGGAGGCTTAGGTTATTGCTAATAAAGAAGGATACTGCAGATTTCTGTTCTTTAGTGGAGCAAGACTTATTGATTCTGCCTAGCACTTCATCCATCATGCAGAAAAAATACTAAGAAAAAAAAATCTAAACTTATGTCATACTTATATTTGTGCACCCCAGTGCATAATGGTAGGGGTTTTCTTATCCTAATAGTTACTTTAAGTTCTAGCAAAAAAACATTTTTGTAACATGCCCCTTTCTGACCTGATAAGTTTTTCAGCTCTAGAAATCCTTTTGGTTAATAAGGGTCATCAACAGGGACTAAAGAGGGACAAAGAGGGATTTTAATGCGAAATCAGATACAGCAATGAGAAGCAAGACACTTGAGAAGTCTGCCAATATTCGTGCCATAGAAAATAATGGACCTACATTTAAAAATTATAGCCCTATTAAAGAATGGGGATATTGCACTAAAGGTGTTAAAATAACCAATTAAACATGCAGTTTTACTCCTGCAAAAATACAGAGCATTTCTGTGGAAAAAATACCACTGTCAAGAATTCATCATGACTGCTAGAAATCAAAATAAATAAATAGCTTTAATTGGAAAAAGAATATTTGAAACCACAGTGCACAGTTTTGTGGGCAAAGCAAATCTGTTAGCCAGACTTTTAATAAGTCCACATTGTACTGGATTCAATTTAGCTTTTCTGTGAACATGGACATAACCTGTTAATAATTTAGTACACCTCTGGTAAAGCAGGAATGCTGTAAATAAAAGGTAAACTAATAAAACAAAAGCAGTGCTTTGTTTTTGCAACTAGATGGTAAAATAATGGAAAAGATTGCTATCACAGCACAAATTCTGACAGTGTTATACACACAGAAATCATGACATCAAAAATTTATGATTCCAAGAGAGATACTAGCTTTATCATGTAGCATAATGCATAATGACATGTTTTTCTTCTTGAATGGCTTTTATGTAAAGTATGTGCTCTCAGTCCAGCTCAGCAGCATTGCTGTGGGAATTTCACTTTTATGAAATTCTTCACTGCATTTCACTACAATTCTTTCTCTACATTTATTTTTTTTTCTCTAGACCGAAGCAGTGCATATATGTTATATGTTCTGAACACATGACTGAGGAACAAGAATGCAAGGTCAAACCAGAGCTTTCATACACTCTGTTGTAAGTATTGCATGCTAGTGTGACAAAACTTATTATATGTATTTGAATGAAGAATGAGCGATAGCTCATAATGGCATTGGGGTGGAAAAGCACTTTTCATTAGCTAAGCTACCTTGGTATGTTACAGGTTTCACTTGCTGATTATCCCAAGCTTTGCACTGAGTGAAGGTGACAGAGGCTACGGAGCACCAGCCCACAGAGGCATGAACAGCCAGCTGCCAGGGTCACCTGCTGCTCTCCAAATTCTCTGTCTGAGCAGGCTCCTAGGGCTAGCCCAGGCCACAACACTGGCAACCTGCACCGAATAGATTTGCTGCATTAGCAAGAGCAATTGTTGGGCCAATGCCAGCTGGTGGGGGACGCACGGTGTGTGTGCTGAGGCTGAGTGAGCTGCAGGCTGCTCCGCACACCTTCCCTTCCAAAGGCTTCTGGGGGGCTCTCCCCACAGGCAGCAGGACACCAAATCTGCTCCCTCCTGACCCCTCAAGGCACCAAGCCCCACCTGACAGTCCAACAAGCCTAGACACTGTCTGGCCTCTTTCCTGGAGATGGGACAGCCTCCCTGGGCTCCATCAGCTCCCAGCATTCAGTGTCCAGACAGCCCGGGAATCTTCTTCACCTGAAGTTCCTCCCACGTTATTTCCTTTGCCCTTCAATCCCACTCTTCTCTGTCTAAAAGCAGCTTACAGGCCCAGAGAGGTTCCAGCTGCCAGCACATTTCTGACTGCATTTGTCACACTTGCACAGTGCTGTGGGTCTGCAGACAGACCCCTTTTGAACAACCCCGGAGGCCAGTGCTGCTCCAGCTCAAAGGAAAGGCAGTCTGAGGAGCACAGGCATCCTCTATGGGATAATTCTCCTATTTGTCAAGCTCTTGTTACCTTCCTTCCATAAATCTTTCCAGTTTCCTCTCCACACAAAGTGGAAACTTAAACTGGGCCTGCCTCCACTGTTAAACTTCCACTGAAGGCAAAACTTGGAGTTTATTATATTCTGCTACTTGAGAAAAGGGAGGATTTGAATACTAAGTAGAGCTCCATAATCCATAGCCATGTAATTGTATGTTATCCCAGTAACTTCTGTTAACAATGGAATTCAGGCAGAGGCACCAAGCTGACATGGAGACAGCGGCTGCTGCTGGGAAAATGAGGGGGGAAAAGGAGGAGAGGGGGAGGGAGGAGAGAGGAGTGTCACTGAGAAATATGTGAGTCCTGGAAAAGCAGTAACAGAGCTGCTGGGAAAGAAAGAGGCGAAGACAGACTGGTCAAGGAGGCTTTGTGGCAATATTGCAATGGGAGTCCTGGAAGAACCTGCTGGAGTAGGTGGCTGATGGCACCCAGAGAGACCCCAGTAGGAAAACACAAAGACTGGAACACTGTTTTGGTAGTGTCTCCCCCATAGGTGGAAGTCTCACCTATGCTCAGAGGGAATCTGTGAAGTTGAAAAAATCACTCAAGTATATCATATCCTTTTTGTGTGATGCACATCTCTAGCAAATGTGGAAGAGTTCTAGACAACTGGCAGTGCAGGAGCACATGTCAGGAGAAAGGCAGATGAATTCTTCAGTGAGGAACTCAAGCAGAGGCAGAAATAAGCTTGAGACCTGCTGCCTTCTGACCTGTCCAGCATGGAGTACGCACACAGGGCTGTGATGTGTTCAATTACACCAGGATGCACGTGCTGTGGGAAGATGATGGGGCCAGATGTGAAAAACTAGCAGAAAAGGCAGAATTTGCCTGCAGAGTCGAGAGTCTTGCCAGACATTTGAGCTGAGCTTTGCTACAGGGTTGCAGATTCTGTGTTTCCAGTATGATGATAAGCTCACACAAGCAGCAACGAAGGCACTGGAATATGTCTGCTTTTCTTATTTCCTTTAGACTACATGTCCCTTCTCATTAGATATGAGAGGATCACATTTCCAGTTTAGGATGCATGAGTGAGAACAAGGACAGAAAGATAAGAGAATTGTGCAAAGCCTCATCCCTTTGCTTTTTATTACCCTTGTCATCTATCAAGAGACTGACTCCTTCTCTTGCTTTTGTTTTTTTTTTTTTCTTCCAGCATATTTGTAAATGTTATTTACTTATTGTCACTAGCTCCTTCAGGCTGTCTGCTTTAATTTTATGTCACAAATTGTGACCGGCAGCATTTTGTTGCTGCTGCTTTCTTTATTAATTTGTATCTTACTGCTCCAGCAACAATAAACAGTCTCAAGCCCTCCCATAATTTGTGTTTCATTTTGGATCAAAATCTCATAGGAATATGGATAGAATTCCAAGCCTAGCAGGTCTGGGAAGGTACTGTGGGTATTGCTATGGCATGCTCACACTTTGATTCAAATCCTGGGCCCTTTTACACAGAGAAGAAGATTATGCAACAGTAGCATTATCGGCACTATCACATTTCTTTTCACATCACTAAGCATCATCATTGGCACATTCCTAAAATTTTTACTAGAATTTAGAGCTTCCATAGTTAAGTATGTTATATACACCTAAAGATAATGCTTTACCCCTTAAGAACTGTGGACAGAAATTTTTTTCTGAGTCTTGAGCAGTTCAGAAAATCTTCCTTGAGCCGATTTACCATGCAGGGCTTATGCCATCAGAATTATCATTCCACTCATATGACTGGCCTCACCAAGTTTCTCTAGAGTCAACATGTCCATGTTTATGTACCACGGAATCAACTATCTTTTTCTGTGAATACGGTAATGGGATTAGAGGCTTGACTCTTTCCTTTTTTAATACTCTGTTTCTGACTGTTCTCATTCCTAATTCTCTTAATTTGGACCTTCACATTATCTACAACCAGCCTGTAAACCTGAACGTGATGGTCTGATCATTAAAAATTATTGAAATCATCTTCTCTTTCCACACTTGATCTTCTTTAAATACCCATGTCTCACCACAAATAAAATTTATAAGAGCGATTCTTAGTCCTGTCTTTGTGCAGTAATGCTAATAAAAGAAATAAAAAATGTAGGTTTTGTCCTGAAAAATTTGTTTGTGTGTGCAGAGTAGGTATTTAACTAAATTATGAGATGTTTATTCATGTCTCTTACTAGTAATAATGAAGAAGCTATATTCTATGAAGGGAAGTTCTCCAGACACATTTAGCTGCAGGGATCCCCAGAAGGCACACAGTATTGCAGCAGCTCTGGACTTCTATTCTTTTTCACTAGCATGGATTGAAACTACAGCCTCTACAGTACAATATATTACATTAAAACATATAACAGGTGTAGCTGAGGGGAATAAGAGGAAGGAAGAAAGGCCAGAAATCTGGGACATTAACCCAAAAGAATTAACTTGTTTCCAAATGTGTTTAATTCCTATAGGCTTGAGTTACCATGTTGTAAAGCACCACTCTTTTTTCTTAAAGGTATTAGTCAGGGTACAGGAGCTGCAAGATAAAAATAAGATTGGATAAATGTGCCTGTGGCTCAGATCAACACCCGTTAAGCAAAAATCTGCCTGTCATTATGCCTGCTTTGTATGCCATCACTGTTGGTCCCTGAGTGCAAGGATTCATGGCATTATCACAGCTTCCTTCTCTAGATCTAAATGCTGGCTTTGCCACCATTTGTTTTTTTATTATTACATAGTAGGAAAATTGAACAACTCACACTGCCCACACATACTGCCTGATGCATTTGTACTCAGCAGTCAGAGCCAAAGGTTGTCTAAATGATACACAGAGCGATGCTTGGAAAATTCATAAATAAAATGAGATCCCCCTCTCATTTCTAAATTACTGTTCCTCCTACTTGCAAATGCATATGAGGCATCCACACTAGGAAACAAGCTTTTTTTACTATGCCAGGGCTGACCATTCAAATGAGGACTTTTTTTTCCCATCATATCATCAATTTAAAGAGAAAAAAACCCTCTCTGTAGGATTTGTTGCACAAAAATATATAGTGAAACATCATAAAAAGGCTATTAATGACTATTAATTCTTAGGGGTTTTAAAGTAATTTCTGTAAAACACTATTACATTTTTATTGAACTTCTTCAGGTTCTTTAGTAGATTTAAAGGCTAGAAGGGATTACTGAATCATTTAATCTGACCTCTTGTATTAGTCATGAAATAGCATCCAGTCAGTCCTGTCTTGAGCCCGTTGCATTTGTCTGAGTCACACACATCTTTCAGCTTCAGCTCATTCATTCTGAGGGATCCCTGGGTAGAATTGCCTTTTCAAAATATGGATGGAAGTCACATTTGAATTGGAAAAAAAGGAATCCTGTTGGTGCTTTATTCTAGAGAAAAAAAGACAGAAATTATGAGAAATACAATTCTTGTAAAGCATTTGAAAACATGGAAATATTGATTACCAGGACTCCTCTTATCAAGTAAAGCTATGAATTGTTATCTGTTGTCCCCTAAGCCTTAACAATCTGTCCCATGGCCTGAACTAATTATAGTGATCTAATTAGGTCACAATTTTTGAAACTACCAAGTCATAAGACCTCTTGTATTTTTGAGGTGTCTCCTTTGGTACGAAACAAATAACATCCCAGAAGTGCCTAGTTTTCTTCATTATTAATGAAAACTATTAGCTCAGTTACAGACAGCTGTGCTTGGGCAGATGAGTCTTATTCACAATGACTTGGTATTTAGCTGTCAAAAGGAACAAAAATTAGAAGACCATTATATAGCATTTCTCTGCTTCACATAAAGCTCAGGGGATCTTCAATACAGTGAATATGAGAACCTGGGATAAACTGCAAATTTAACCTATTAAATGCTCTGACAGGTATTGCTCTCCTGCCTAGAAGAAAAAGTCATCGTGAGGAACAGGCCAAAATGCTGTTTATTCAGGGTAGGAGCACCTAACAAGTACCAATGAGAAAAATGCTTATCCTTCAACTGAACTCTTAAAAGACAGGCCTCTGCAGGAAATGGTTCTCTCTCAAGACTCATTAGCATCTATATGCAGCCATGAAATGGTTGGACCAGACAATATGGGCAATAATCCAGCAGCAACACACTTCATTATCCACCACTCTTGTTCAAATCATGGCTGCACCTTTGTGGTGCCTGAGCCCACTGACAGCAGCTCCAAACTGCTAATGGCTGGAAAAGATGCCACAAGTGGCCATACCTCTGCTATTGCTAAGGAAAATGCTGGGGAATAGGGGAAGGCAGATATACTGGCCTCTCACCCCCACAAGCCAAAATTAGCTTGTATTTGAAAAGGGACTGGACAACCTGGAACCTGTGAGACACAGAGGAGTATGTTGGAGGCTCTGTAGCAGACTTCAAAAAGTTTTAGTTACCATGCAATAACCTTTCTTTGACACTGCATGCCCACAGTATTTAGTTTGGGTTTGGATTTCTCGCTCACACCAAGATCCCAAGGAGCCATATCCATCGATAATGCTTTCTTTTATCTCTGATTGGTTAAAAATCTCCATCCTAAGCAAGTCCAGCTTAGTTATATATGCCATCATCAACTCCCATCTGGATTGTACCAGTGCATTTTATTTCAACATGAAGTAATCAGACCTTCAGAGATAGCTACTAGCTGATTACAGTGAACAAATTATATTACTTTCTCCACTGACTCCACAAAATATTGAATTAAGCTCAAGATTGCAGTGTTTATATTGAAAGTACTCCCGGGACCTCGCAGAGTCCTGTCACAATGAAGCCTTATGGTGTAAGAAGAAAAGTTATTTGCCTGAAAAAGAACTGCCTTGTGGTCTAACTTGCAGCTCCTGAATCCCACCAAGCATCCCACCATTCCTTCAAAGTGTTTTTTATACTTACCTAAAAAAAATAAAGATTCTACAAAAAAACCAAGCTCATGAACATTCATCCCTTTTCCCCAGGGGTGAACAGGGAGAACAAATGTTCTTTGTGGCAGTAAATACTTCAGGATTTTGATGACAGTAAATCTGCTACCACAGTGAACACATTCTAGATGTTGCCATCTCTGACAAAAATTGTCATCTGCAGATGGATTAATAATCATAGAAATTGCAGTAATTCTTCTTCCTTTGCTCCTTATTATTCAACTACTCTTTTCCTGACTTTTATTGCAGTTACAGCTCTGGAATGGACCAGAGAAAGTATATGCAAATAATCTATTCTATTCATAAGGAAATAAAATGGCAATGTATACTGTAATTAACTTGCTTCTATCAGAAGTCACAATTTCTCAGGCAGACACATGAAGGACAGATTTTCCTCAGTTTACTTTTGCTTAGGAAAGACTCACTTGTCCCCCTTCTCCACCAGACCACTCCTGAGGTTTATTACTAACTGAAAGATTATATCTGTAATAATATTGTTTTCCTACAAGGTAGTGCCCACCAGGAATAACAGATTAAATCATGTTCGAGCTTAGACAACTGTTAGCACACACCACAAGAATTCACTCCTGCCAGGTCTAATGATTCTGTCCAAGGGTTTACAGAGCCCGTTTCATAAAAGTGCTAACTTGCTCTGCAAACCTTTTTCACATAAGGAACTGGGGAAGGGGGGAAGGAGAGAGAAAGAGAAAAAAAAAACAATTTTCCACACAGAGAACAAAGATGTAAAAATTTACTGACCGTAAGTGAAATACTGGTACTAGTTGTGCATGAGGATTTTGGGGAATTTGCAAGGATCATCTTCCCCAAAACAGATTTTATGCTTTCCTCTTATTTTTTAACCACCTTTAGGAGAGTGTTAGCTCCAAAGGCTGGATTTCAAATTGTCCAGTGATAAGGGGCAAGGCAGAGTGACTGTCTGGTGGGGAGGACTGCAAGAGGGGGACCTGGCAGCCCTCAGACCAAAACAGCCATTAACAGCACTTCCCAAAGAGCCAAGGCCCCTGCAACAGCAAGCACTGTTCCTGAAACCAAATTCATCAATGGCAGTGTCATCCTTGCTAGCTCAGATGTACAGCTTTCAGCTGGCATATTTATTATTAATTATTATTAAATTTATTTATTTGTGCTTTGCATAGATAGACACATTGTCAGTCACCAAGGACTTAATATCTGAATTGGTTAGGACAAACAAACACGAGATGAAACAACACTGTAGCAAAGAGCATGTGAGGGGATTACTAATGAAGACAGGAAGAGAGAAGTAATTGTTTGAAGTGGTGAGTTAAATAAGTCTTTAAAGAAGAACCCACAGATTTTAAAACCAGTGATTATGATCATTAAAATAATCTAGGACAATCATCTTATATTATGCGAAAAACAGGCTGTAATGTCAAAATGGACATTCACTGAAATATTTCAACCTAGGTCTTGAACCTACCTCACAGGTGGAATTCAATTCCATGTCTATTCACCTCTTTCCAGGATTATTTTGGTTCCTGAAGAATAGCAAAAAAATGCTCAGAAGATTAGGACAAAGAAGTTTTCCTGATACTGGAAAAAGGATCCAAATTCTAAAGAGCAGCGAGCAGAAAAGCAAGGGAATAAATGGAGCAAGTGGATTTAAAGGGAACCTGAGTATGGCTGCTCAGGTGAGAAACACACAGTGTGATCATAGGGTAATCAGCCTTACAAGGTTTTAGTGAGCTAACTATTAAAGGGGCTGGAGGTACAAAGACAGTACAGAATTAATATTATATGTTTAGAGTAGCTGAGAAGGATAATAACTGTATCAGCAAAGCCCCACTTGATAAAACAACGAGGAATGAGTAGGGCATGAAGGCCAAATGAGATCTAAAATGTCTTCGGCTCCTTAATAAAGAGAGGCTTTTATCTGAGGTCTTTTCCAGATAGAACAAACCAGCAATTCCTATCATTTACTAGATAAACCAGAACAAATTCTTCAGTGGGTGACTAGATATATGTTTAAATTCTTCCCAAAAATGATAAAAGCAGAAGAGGAAGGAGAGCAGTACAAGGACTCCCAAGCTTTGAAGGTCAGCTACTTCACCCTAGAGCATCATGTAGACTTGGTTAAAGCAACTGACAAAGAAATTACAGGATCTAAAGGTCATTTTATTGGATCTATTCCCTCTTAAGTACATTATTAAAAGATTTCCTTTCATCTTGATCATGCTGTCCCCTTTGGTGGTCATCTCCAATTGGCAACCCTACAATTTCTTTCCATAATATGAAAGCTGTGCTTTAGTAGAGGTTCTCTAAAGCCCAAAATGGCTCATAAAACACTGGGGTTTCTGGCTGCTTTACATCACAGTCTGCAGATGTTTCAGAGTGCATGTGAGCTGAGTCTGGCCTGTGCAGGTGTGAGTCCAGCTTAATAGTTTTCTTAAGCTTCAGACAAGGACCATTTAGGAACAGAAACCAAAACTGGAAGCCAGAGGGCAAATATTTTCAACGTCTGCTACTCTTTGTGTGATATTCCTCTGCTTTCAGAAGTAGGATTCTTAAAATTGTTTTGTATGGCTTTGATTCAATCTCTGAAGTGCATTTCTATAACAAAGAAATACTGTTACTGGGATCTAGTATCATGGGAAACAAGATTCTCAGATTATAGGGCGTAGGCACACCTCCCTTTCCTGCTTGAAGCTATGTAGCTCACTTTTTCCCCTGCAAAGATGACTTGTGGCACTGACAGCAAATTCTGACATAGAAAAACGATGTCGGAGAAGCATTTAATCTCTCTTCACCTGTGCTTTATGAACTCTAAGTCCTGGAAACAAGAACCATACCCATGTTATTAAACATCCCTACCAGCAATCCTATCTATGTACTACCAGAGAACGACTTCAGTGTGATTCCTTCGAGCCTATTTCTCCCATCCTACAGTCCCACGAGCCTGGCTAAGACACATGCTTATTCTTGTTAGATCTCATGCAAGCACATTTGAGACATTGCTCCCAGGTCCAGAACACTTTTCCCAGGGCACTGGATATTTTTTTCTCTCATGAAGAATTAATATTATTATCTCCATCAAGAAAAAATGGAAATCTAAAAAAAGCCCACAGAAAGTGTTATTTTAAGCATGCACATTTGCAGGAAAGTCCCAGAATTCAGGGAGCTTCTTTGTGATAAGGGAAAATAGTAGGAAGAAAGAAGCCTTTATCAACAATAATAGATGGAGATTGTTCAAAAGCAGAGCCAAAAGCTGAAAATGCTGATAGGTCATTTTCCAAGTAGGGTGTACAGACATTTAATAGACCATAACTTTATGCTTTGAGAAGATACAATCATAGAGAATTCTTTGCTTAGGATCTGATGCCTAAAGAAAGGGTGCCCATTTGTAAATATATAGAATGTCTGAGCAGAAGTGCCTTGTGTACCTCTTCCTATCCTGCTCTGATGTTACCTCTGGCACAATAATATGGCCATAATACTGGTAACAGACCCCACAGATCAGCTTTGCAAGCACTACTTGCCAGGAGACCAACGTCCTTTCAGTTCTTTTAGCCCCTATCTGGTGTTCCTATGCCTTCCACATCCTCATCTCAGTGTTGGAAAGTCACATATTCCAAAAAGAAGAGTATCTCCTGTCCTATTTTTACCCTAGTGGGACCAGTTTTATTCTCTGACCTAGAGGTCACAAAGGGCAAGCTGTGCTCATTGACAAGTCCTGTTGTGGGTTCAAGGCATTCACTCTGCCTCCATACAGGTTGCATGGTGCCTCATGGCTGCACCCCCTCAATTTCTTGGGACTTTCTTGGGGCCTCTCACTTTCCTGATGCACATTATTGTCCCTGGCCTGCCATGGAACACAAGAACTTGGAGTGGGATGCTGTTTAAAAGGAAGAGCTGAAAGGTAATAGCCACACCCAGCTCTCCAATGTATTTCTTCCATTCATGAAGAATATAGAGAAAACTAAGTAACTTATTCTTAGAAAGCTCTTAGATATCACTAAATAAGGCATAGACCATTGAACAATTTTTTAATAATAGTTAAATGTGTGCCTCCATGTGTATTAATTTTTTATTATTTTATATAACTGGAGTCCATTTTGATGTTCCCTCCTGATTTTAAGTATAGATTGATAATTTGTACAACCAGCATCTGTAGGGTAACTGCTTTATCAAGCTGCCTATGGTATATCCATGCACAGGGGGTGGATAGAAACAGCTACACAGAGAAACACAATGAATGAAAAGGCTGGGGCATAAAACAGCAGTTTGTGTTTCTATAATTGAGCAAAACCCTACCTGAGTCCATCCTTAGCTTTGAGCATAAGGATGACTCACTGGATTCCAGTGAATAGTGATGAATGAAATGGACCAAGGCCTGTCCTTTGCTTTTGAGACCAATAATCCCTGAACAGCACATATCAATACAGCTGAAATCTCTTCCGTGTAAAGTACAGGCTACAGACAAACCCTGATAAACTCTGTCTGGGGAGTCCTTAGCCCTGCCAAGGACTATGCTGACCATTTAACAGCATGCAGACCCCCAGACCAAGGCCAGGGCCCAGGTCTTCCCTAGCCTTATTCCACTTTCTAATACAAGCTATAAACTACGGTAGTATAGAAGTATAGACATGACCACGGAAAAGTTGTCAAATGCAATGGTGGGGTGCAAACACATAGAGCTGTTCACAATAGATCCTACAGACCTCTGCAAGCAACTGGAAGAACCCCATGTACTGCCACAGGATTGATTAAAACGATTAATTATGTTTTGCTCCTGTAATTAACAGTGGTTAGGTCTGTTTTCACCAGGGAAAAAACTTCATTCTCCTAAATACTTAATGTTTTTAATTTATTTTTACATCTGTAATTAACTGAATTAACTCTTTGCTTACATGTAACTAAAGGGGAAAAAAAGAGATTAATTTCTGAACAAATTTTCAAAAGCTATTGTTTTAGTTAGAAAACAGAGGAGTCTGAAACAGTTTTTTTTTAAATGAAATAAAAGGTGAAAAAGTCCCAACAACAATAATGGAGATTTTCCGACAATCACAACTTGCAATAAAATTTATTTTTAATGAGAAAAAGAAGTTGGAAAAAAGTGCATTAAAAAAAAGAGTCTTAAGAATATTGTGCAATGACATTTGATTTCAACACTGTAACTTTCTTTTTTGCAAACAAAAATTTGTCTTTAAAGCATATGCAAAAGGAGGTACAAATATAAATCAACTACAGCCAAAACAAGAGCTGTATAGTCAGTACCACAGTACCACCTTGTGGGGAAATAAAAACAGCTTCAGTATTGACTTCTTCCACTGTACAGTTCCAGGAAATACCCATCATATAAACATAAAATTATAACTAAGACAAATGAAACAGACCCAGACATCAGCAATGTATGTGATGCATGATTTCTTCCAGTGTCAAATCACTCTTTTCGAAGAATCCATGTTCCAGATAAAAATCTTTCAGAAATGTACTGTAAAAACTTCCTGGAAGAAAAATGTCTCCTTTTACATTTGCTTGCATTCCTTACTTGACTTTCATTTGCTTCAAATTTATTTCTCTAGTTACACTGAATCAAGAGAACAATTGCATCAGGCATGTCAAATTCCACCCACACAAAATGCTTCATAAAGTTAAAGGCTATGACACAAATAAACTAATGCCAGGATCTTTGAGATGACTTTTTTTATTGCTATTCTGCAAATGATGTAGACATTAGAGACAGTAATATTCCTGACTACATCTGAAGAAATAAGGTTATCAAATCCTCAGATCCCCAGAGGGAATTATCATCTGCTTTTCTCCATTTCTTTCACATAGTGAAAGAAATTTGTATTATTAAGTAATTGCTGGTTGTCAGAAGAAATAGTTGCCCAGCCATCACATTTTAAGAGCTGTATTAAATGCAATTTTCACCCTTTCAAATATAACTTCTTATAGGCGTCTCTGAATTTAATGTCCCTAATAAAGCAGAGTAACTAGCTCTTTCTTTCCCAGGTTGAGTGTTGACCAATGGGGCAGGGGGGAGAAAGGGTGGGGAGTATTGTTTTGGGGATTTTGTTGGGTTATTTTATATTTCCTTCCAATATGAAAACAAAGTTTAAATTTGCTTGTCTTCTTGCTGTGGAGAACCTGCCATTGATGGGAACAGTGCAGGAACAAACACAAGAAATTAAACAAAATTGTGTTCAGGTTTACTGTTCACACACAGTTGAGTTGTGACATTTAGACATCTGGAGTTTGAGGACTCATCCACCTACAGCTATTCTGCTAAGACTGATACTTGCTTTGGGCTGGGGTCAGATCCCAATAGTGGGATTCCCCTTGTCTTACTATAAGTAAGAAATTGGGTGAGCAATCTGGTTGCTCATACATACCTATCTAACATCTCAGATTTCCCAGAATATGCTTCCTGGACCTTCATCTCATGACCTGCATCATATTTACCAGCCCCATGCAGAGGTCACAGAATCCCTGGGGGTCTCCAAAGTCACTAAATGGCTATTAGTGGGAAGCTGAACCAAGCCCTAGGAGTCTAACTGAAGCTTGTCACACAGGCTTACAGTAGAAAAAAGAGATATCTTCAAAGAGTAATTCATCATGTCCTAAAATATTGGGATGAAATGCCCTCTGAAGATGCCTGTCTCTCCTTACTGATCAAAGAAGGCACTTTGAAACCATCTAACTTTCAGAGAATCACATTTTGGTGAGATTAAAGTGAAAGTTAATGTATAACAGATTATAGACTTTTTCCGTATTTTTGCATGCTGACAGTATTAGCATTGATGGTCGTTAGAGTTGCACGTTGTACATATGATTTGTATAATGTGATCTGACCTATAATGAGTACATTATTCCAGGATACCAGTCAGATCAGATGCCATTAGTGGTGGCAGTACCAGCAACTGAGGTCTGATTGCCAGGGACAGTTCATATGCATGAACAGTGCCTCTTCATCCAGCTACTCTTTTAGGATTACAGGCTTTCTTCCCAACGAAGGCAGCAGCCTCTTCTCCAAGTATGCATTTTGTTTGCCAGGAAGACAGAAAAAATCATGCCTCCCTCTCAGCATGTTATCCACCTCCACAAACCCAACACCCTAAAGTCATGGCATCACACAAATTCCTCAAGTTCAGTCTCCACACGCCCAGTCTCCATCAGGGTGGATCTGGCACACATCCCAGAAGCAGATGTCCTTCAAGAAGATGCCACCACCAGGCACATTGACCTTGGAGGGCCTGCCATGCTACCAGCCACATATGCCCCACAGTCTGGGAGACTCACAAACATTCTCAGATAAAAAATATGCAAGTCCTGAAGTTACCATTTCAAGCTAGCTTTGAAGCTATGTTATGAGTTTTCCACCACATAACCATAAGATCTATGTTTTTTGGATTTTTTTACAAAAGTTCATTTTCCTTCCTCTTCATGAGTAGGGACCAATGGACACAGATTGAGATTCCCAAGAGGGTACACACCTCTAGGTCTCATCAAGGTAAATGAATTAGACAATGAAATGTCTACTGAGATTATGCCAAAAGTTAGACCTTAGAAAGTTAACTGGCTCATCACATCCATTATACTGATCTAATGAAGCAACAGCTACAGTAATGCCCTGAAGAAGGCTGCCTTTATGAAACAGGACTAGAAGCTTTTAGAGGAAACACAAAAAGTTTTGGTGATGTATCACTTCCATATTTACTGTGACTTTTGCTCCTATATGATCTCATTTAATTGGGAGCATCATATATAAAACAGAAGACAATGTCTGTATTTCATTACCAAACAAGCGATACAATGATATAAACTGTTACTTCCTGCTCCTATAATTTTATTGGCTTTATTCTTCCACTGATAGAAGCGTGTTGTCTTGATTACATATTATTTTGACTGATTACTTTTTAAGATACCTTCTAGAAAGAAATACCATCCTAATGATGCATGGCAAAGCATGTTAACAAGTACCTCTTTAAATGAACCAGATCTCTGTGATTTTTATTTTACATTACAGAACACTGACTTTCAACACACATAACATGTGACTCACCTATCAATAGAAATATGATTATCTGGTGGCATCTTTGGGTCCTCCATGTGCATTCATAGGTTCTTTTCCAAACACATTCACAAGCAACAAGAAAGCAGATCCATACAGAGAATATGCCTGTACTTATGCTTGTGAGGGAAAGGAAGGCTAGATGAGATTATCTAGTGTAGTAGCAGGGCACAAAAGAAGGACACGGTTTCACCATAATCGAGAGAACAGCAGAGGCCCCCAAAGGAGAGCCCCGTTTATTATGGATACACAATTTGTAGGGTTTGCAAAGTGAGAGAGATTGGAAGATGAAATCCCACCTCTCAACCAGACTGGTGAAGTGACCCGTCCATCAGATTCCCTTCTCCAAGAAGGAATGTAAACAAAGCTAGTGTTTTTAGTACAATGCGTGAGAAAATCTGACTCGAGAATATAAACTTTTCAGAAGGCTTTCAAAAACAGGGCGACAATCTAGCACCCTGTCCAGTTGTGTCTTGAAAACATCCAGTGAAAGGAACTTCACCATGAACCTGGATATGTTGTTCTAGGCAATGGTTATTCTCACTGTAAAAAAATTCTCTCTTGTATCAAGATGAAACCCCTCCTGGCACTAGTACCCATTGCACCTTTTCTTCCCTATGAAGAGAGAGACTCCATCCTCTCTGGTCAAGCCCCGTAAGTACTGGAATACTTGTGATGAGATTCTGTCTTGAGACTTTTCTTCTCAGGGAGAAAAGGACTAACTGCTTCAGACTTTCCTCATAGGGAAGTTCTCCACTTGACTGAGAGCTCTATATGTTCCTTGTTTCTCTCAGTTCTAGCTGTTGTGAAATCAGAAAGTAAGCACACAGAGCATCTATTCCTGTTTCTCATTTAAAGAGCAGAACAGATCTTCTAGAAGAAAAACTTTGAAGATAAGTTCCTCATACACAGGAACCTTAGTGTACAACACACGGACTACATTAGTCTTTATCCTCATTAGGTGATGAAGGTCATGAACAGTTTGCCCTCTTATTTCCAATCCACACCTCCCATGCTTTGTGATACTCTGCCCTTTTGCGTATCTTGTATAAACCATACAAGGCTGTCAACTCCCTTCCTCAATATTGTTTAAAAATCATACCTGCAACAATTCCCTTCACTAGCTCTGATTCGTGAGTAAGAAGCTTTAAAATATAAAAGATAATTATATTACTTCTCCAAGAAATAAAATACTAAAAATTTCTCCTACCTCTAAATTTCACTTGCTTCTTTAGAACACAGCCTTACACAATTCAATGCAATTTTTACTTAATCTTAAGAACATACAGCTAATTACAATCTATATTCAGGTAAAGAAATACCATGATAAGAATTTGTTACATTATTTACAATTTTAATAGCGCATTTTTGTTCAACATATAATTAGAAGATACCTCCTTAGGAAATGAATACAATACTCAGCTTTCACAGATAGTAATGACAAATAAATTATTTCACTTATCAGGGCCATCCAGTGAAGTCACTTGCCCCAGTTACAAGGAGTATTTACAGGTCTCCAATCTGCATGCATTGGCACGGTTCTTGTGCAAAAAGAAGTTTCCTTTTACTTGAATATCACTTTCCATCAGTGCTGTTTACCTCCCCAATATCTTTATCTTTCCAACCTCTTTAAACAGAGACAACATATATCCTCTCTGTCTTTGTTTCACAAGATTAAACATGCCAAGTTGTTTTATATTCCCTTCTGTGGTAAGCTCTCTCTTATCTTGACCATCTTTGTAGCTTTTCTCTGCAACTAGTTAGGTCTCAATTCATTTTTCTTGGAAAACAGGTACCAACACAGTAGAGTCTTTCAGATGAGGTCTGCATAAACTTGTATAGCTTTATTGGATATATCATATGGGATATATAAGCTTGCACATTTTCTAGGTGTTCCTCTAAGACTTACAGTCCTCCTAAAACCAGTTAAAACATGCAAGTTGTAATCTTCTTCACCTCTTCTTCATAAGTCTTCTACAGCATAACAAGATGTTATGAGTTCTCAAATTAATTCATGAACTTGCACTCTAGTATTTTAAATACTAGCCACTTTATTTCACTTATCCTTGGAGTCATCTAATTTTTCCCATTTGATTTTATTATCCTTCTCTCTATTAACTATGCTGTCTAAACTTGTGTCTTCAGAATCAGTCATACTCCTAATTCTCTTATCAACACTGTTAATGACATTCCTAAGAAGCTTTCTCTCAAAATTCAATACTGAAAAAAAAAATCTATTAGTAACTTCTTTCTAATACTTCCCTTTTGATAGTCTCTACTGTCTCATAACTACTCCCCTACTTTCCTTACCTACTTTCAGTTCTTCTAATGATTCTTCTCATGTCCAGCTTAATTAACAATTTCCCACAGGACAATATATCAAATACAAGATAGAAGAGTTCTACCCATTCTCCTTGCCTAAAAATATCACTGAATATATCAATAATGATCTTTTGTTAATCTGAGATAATCTACCTTTGATTAAAAAGATGTGACATTTCATTCCATTTACCTCCATGCTCTTTATTATTCTCTCCATCACATTTTATTTTAAAGCCTACTGAGAGCAGAGTAAAAGACACTTAGATGTCTGGATCTGGTTTTGCATCTTTCTAAAATACCTTTGCTACTCTATACCTACCTACACTTACACCACTCTCTAAAATCTTCCATCAGCAATTTCACGTACCACATCTTTTAGACCTCTCAGTTCAAGATCAGCCAGTCTACAGCCATCTGGCTCTTCTCCGTGCTAAATTTGCTACTGTCTTTTTCCCCTGGCCACTTAGCCCAGCCCAGCTGCTGATAGCTGCAACAGAGAAACTGTGTTTCTTTGGTTTCAGGACTGGATCTAGATAGCCTCTTACCTTTACTTTGCCCTTACTGCACACTGGCTGCATTACTTATCTTTCCTGGCTCTCTTGGTGTTTTAGACTGCTGGAAAAATCTGGGAGATCTAACATGCCTCAGATTAGGAGGTAAAATAAGGTTCAGAAACAATTGTGATCATTTGAGTTTCTATAACACTCATACACTAGAACTTTTCCTTTTACTAAAGTGAATAGAATTTCTCGCATACAACTGAGTTTGGTGTTTAGAAAAGTAGCTCATGCATTTATTTTGCAAGGCTTTTTTAGGTTTTGGTTCTCTTTAATATATGCATTTTATCACAAATAATAAGGAACACCACCACTGAATATTAGCTATTTAGAAGATTTTACATACTGCAGGGAAGCCTTCCCAGAAAGCAAAAGAAGCAATAAAAATATATGAAGCATGCTGGGGCTGCTATCTCAGTGTATTTGGCAGAAGACACTCTTGTACTGTTTTCCAAGACTTTGCAAACCATTAATGCAGGACATAAGTGAAGAAATCATTGAGACTTGAAGTGGAATCTGACACACACAATATTGCAATCTGCTCTTGGGAAATATTAATGCACAAGCCAAAGGAGTTGCATGACAAGGGTAGATCAGGGAACAATTAAGCCATGCTGAGAAACAGAAATCTCTCAATGTCATCAAACACAGTGATTTGTCCTCATGAGCTATTTTCACTGTATCTGCACTGGAACAAGCAGCGGGCTCCTGAGGGATCCCTCCTAGCTGGAACATGAATTTGTAGGGCACATGCGTTCCATAGTGTTCTCCATACTACCATCACCAGGAACCTGCTCTGGCCTCACACTTGGAAGGCACTGCACAAGACGGCTCATCCACAAATTCCTGTTTATGCAGGCTAATTCCAATCCTTCTAATTCCTGCAGGTTGTCTATGAATAGCACACATCCAGACACTTTCCAAAACACAGGTGAGATAAGGCTGAAGACTCACAAGCAGTTCTAAAAGTGGAGTCAAGATCTTTAAACACAGAGAGGTCCCACAAACTGAAATGACATAACTCCATATTTACAGGACAATATTTAACAGGGACAAAATGGAGTCAGACTTCGCAGAAACATATTCCTGTGCTTAATCTAGAAGGGAACCTTTCTTGTTGTAGGCGTTCCAGTTGTAGATACCATCCAATATGTTCCACTACTGTTTTCTGGTATCAATCTTCAATCACCTAAAGTGAGACATTTTAATCAACTTTAAAAAAAAAATTGCATATACTGAAAAAACAAGACAAGTTAAAGTCTTTTGAAAGAAGTCACTTAGCTTTTTTCCTAAATTAAGTTAGTGTAAAATAATGCTGGTTCATTCCTCTTAAAAAGCTCCTACAACTGTCAGAGTAATTTTTAGGGAGCTGGACGAAGGGTGGCCAAGATAATGTATCTGTGCCTTTGTCTGTATTCATGAAAATGTGTCCAATTTCTAAGCTGTACAATTCTGTATATAGTGGATAAATTTTAATTAGGATATGCAGATATTAGGGCTAAATCTCAGGTCTGTTAAACTGCCCAGGTAGATTTTGTTTATATTTTGCATCAGACTTATTGCTGTCTCTTCTGAAAAAACAGGGCCCCACACTCTAGGACAAGTGTGACAAAGAGCTCCACAGCAGCTGTCTCATGTTGGAGTGTTTGTGCAGACTCTGGCCATGGTACTCAGACATCTCCAACAGTCTTCAAGTGATCACCTTCCAAGCAGTATAACCACTTTCCAATGTTAGAGAGAGGCAACTGAGACTCAGAATGCGGGTTTCCGAGGTTCTAGGTTTTTCTTTTAAACACAGGAGTAGCTTTTCTCCAAGATAAACACAACAGGTGCAGCTTTTCTTTTCATTTTTCTCCTGTATTTGTTGAATAAGTATTTTGGGGCCTTACAACCAATACCCAATAGGCAACATAGATAATCACAGCTAATTAAGACTGTCAGTAAGGAAAAAAAAAAGAAAAAAAAAAGAAAAAAAAAAAAAAAGTAGTATCAAAATTACCACATCCTTAAAACCCCTCCTGATCTTCACAGCAGTGACATTTTGATAATGATGATGACTCTGCCTTAACAAAGAAAGAGCTCATTATTTTTGAGACACATATTTCTATATCAATTTCTGAAAGGAAATGAACCTTACAAGCAACTATAATTGGAATGCTCTCCTCTGCTGTCTTAATACTCATCCACAAAATATAACAAAGGTAACAGAAAAATCTCTCCAACGAAAAATGGAAGACTGCAACTGCCATTTGCTTGATACATACCCTCAAGAGAGGTCTGTGAAACATAACAAAGAGCCAAATATTCAGTTACATTTACCAGCTCCCACCCACTAAGGCACAACCACCCACTTGGCCATCTTTCTAAAAAGTACTGATGTAGTTCACTTTCCCCAATGCATATTTGTCCGAAAAAGAAACAAAACTTTAAGCTTTTGGCCTGACACCACCCTCATAACTGCAACTAGGTATCAAGACCAGCAGTGACAGATTTTCACACCACCCTTACTTTTAATTCACGCCTTTTCCTTGGCTTCAGTTGACTTTACGTGTTCCTTGTCTTGATCTACAAGCATTTAGAGGACTGAAGCTATTCACCCAGCAGTATGAAGCCAGTATGAACCAGTATGAAGATGTACCAGATGAACCAGACTGAAAGAAGTCTGGTTTTCATTGGACTTGAAGTTTTCTCAAAATCTCACAAATCCATATTCTTCATCTTCCAATAATCAATATATTGCACACTCAGCAGCTGAGACAGTAGCAGCTGCTTACACAAGTGATACACTTTCCTTTAAGAAGTTGTGGGGTCCAGGTATAAACCTGGTATTTTATGACTGTGTCATAGCATGACCAAGATGTGCACTAATAGTGGCTTTTGAGAAAATCAAAATCAAATACTTCCCTGGGTATAAGGCGGTGCCAGGGTCAGTATGAACATCCAAACCTATAAACAACCTGAGAAAATAGGGGCTCCAAATCAGCCCAGTGCTGGATAAAGCAGATATTAACCAGTTTTTGTGGTACCTGGAAACCTCCTCTGTCTAACAGAAGACTCTTTAGATCTTTCTAGACCAAACCATATCAGAAAATCAAAAAGCAACAGAAACTCAGCACATTCGGCATGCGAGTCTGCTCCCCCCCCCCTCCCCCCCCAGCTTGCTTGGGCGATGTTATTGCACCGACCCAACCGGCTCTAAGTACGAGTTTCATCTTGCATGCAACAGTCAACCTGTCCTATGACTGCTTGGCTGGGATTTCTGGATTGTTGTACATCTGAAAATCCTGGACAAATTACAAAAGCTGACAGAAAAATACAAGAGAGGAGCGAACAAACCATAATGGCAACCTGTCAGAAAGTGCACCAGCTCTGATAGAGGTACTTTCACTTTGGCTTTTTTAACAACAGCTGAGGCACCATAGGATTAGGTCACACTGCCCATACTCATCCTTGACATCTTCTTTCCTAGTTAATTGTTTAAGCGACTTTCTCAGGCTAGCTCTGTAAACCAGATCTATGTACGAGACTTCCTTGTGAGGTACAGACATTCGCCAGCACACTAGCAGAGGAAGATCTAGGAAAGCCTACTAGATCTACTACTATTAATAGTATTGTACAATAACATAACTTTTTATATATAGCCCGAAGACTAAACATGTCAAAATGAAGCACAGCTGTTTCAGGGGAACACAGCACTCTATTCACTCATCCCAGCACTGATTTCACACCATGAACCGCCCTGAAGCATCAGCCTGAGAAATTTGCCACCGAAACACTGACGGGGTGGGTGCTCCAGCCAAAGGCAGAAGCAAGAGCTAGCCCTGGTGAAGAGTTGGTCAAGACTCGCTTGGAGAGGGAGCTGTTAAGGTATACGTTCATTCCCGAGTCCTATGCCTTTATTACCATGTGTTTACTTCAACTGCTCCATTACCCTCCACTCCACAGACACCTTCCTACACACAGGTTTTCCGTGAGAAAGCGCCGCTAAAGAGCTGAAGGGCTGCCCTCGTCCCAAGACACCACACAATACTTCCTGCCCTAGAGAAATATACGCATATATACAAGGAAAAGGCACGTAAATGTATGTATAGATATATACGTAGGGGAAAGGCCTGCACCCCCACACTCGCACGGCGGTAAGACGCGGCCCTGGAGCGGAGCCGTGC
>VZTR01022981.1:322930-352106 GCA_013400775.1 Chaetops frenatus | reverse complement strand
TCCTTAATAGAGAATCATGTATTGGCTGGCTCAGTTCTGCTTTCACTTTTGCACAAGGCTGGTCGAGTATCCAGAGAGAAAATGTAACACCTATTTTGACAGTATCTCTTCGCATGAAGTACATGACATGTACTTAAGCACCAGGACAAAATACTCTAAAATATAGGAGCTATAGATACCTGAAGAAAGTCTGGATTGCACTGTAGTTTAATTAAAATGACCATGTTTTTATTGGATATATATGGAGTACTCAAAAATGAAGTATCCCAAAACAGTGATATACTACCTTATTTCTTAGTTGCTATCTTCTTCCCCACTAATTCAAAAAATCATTCAAAAAGAGATTTCTATTTGAAATGTCAAATTTAATTGTTAAGGACAAATTTATGTCTACAGTACATGAAATATATTTGGGAATTCAGCTGAAATGCTCTTATAGTGCCATCTGCTGAAAAGGAGCTTAGGCTACAAAGTATTTTCAATTAATTCTTGCTAGGATATCTGTAAATTCTTAGTCCATCCTGGGTATATTTCAGTTGTTTACGCCATACAATATCACAGCACAGAATCTGTAGACCCAGCACAGGGGAAACTCTAAACACTGCATTTGCCCACATTGCTGAGTGTATTGCTGCCACTGGAAGGTAAGACCCAACTCTCTCAAACAAGAGGATGCAAGCATGTTTAGGGTTTAAATCGATTTATGTATATGCACAGCTCAAGGCCTGGATGTCAGCATCATCTTTTTAACCCTGTGTCAGGCTGCCTCTCATAAAGCAGCCTAAATTTAATAAACATGTTCAAGGAAAAAAAATCTAGTATGCAGTGGTTAATACATTTTTAAACTGATTTCAATTCTCATCTAGAAGTGCTTGTCAAATATGTGACTAACTCTTTTAAAATGAAGAAGACAGACTGCATAGATTAAAGTAAGATTTTGTCACAGCCTGAACTTGAGCCATGTGATAACAGCTCACTTGTCTGAACCCAAAGATTTTTTTTTCCTTTTTTTAAATCAGCAACAGATCTCAGTTTCAAATTGGTTCTTAATTAGAGATGAATGGATTTTTCCTGCTTGGTGTGTTAATCATACTCATCCTTCATTATCTTTATATCACTGTATGAATTCTTCTGGCTTCTCAGTCCACAGTGAATCAAATTTTCAACAGGTCTCAACCTTAGATCTGATCAATAAGCTCAAAGCTGTGTGCATGCATCTCCACTGGAAAAGCAGGGGTTTTTTGGTGTACATACAGACATAAGGCATCGTGTCAGTAAAACTCAGATTATTTCTTCCCTCCCTCAGACTAAAGTAGAGCTTGAAAATGCAGTTTGAAATGCAAGTTATTTGACATTACTGCCCTGCTTGAAAAGTTTGCAGTGGTCATTCAAGAAGTAACAAAACGTATTCCAGTAATTAATCACAAGCTGCACAATGTCAGAGTGGACATTCCATAAATAACCAAGAGGCTGGAGTTCTTTTTCATTTGTTCTGTCATGAATAATTTAGACTTGTAAAAGCAAAGTCAGTCAGTAACTCACTGAAAAAGACCGAATTTCAATTAACTCTGTCAACCAGCATGACTAATTCTACCCACAGTTCAATGGATGTAGGACAGGCACAAGTTTGCTCTTAAGTCCTGAGCACCAAGTCAGTGTCTGTTAGGTGAAAATGTTCAAAGGAATTCACATGATTTATTGCTGTTAAATTATATTTGGGTGAATTGCCCAAGCTAAGCAAAAATGTGTTTAAGCTTGTGTCTTCCATCTTTGTATTTTAGGGGTTTAAATTTGTGTGTAACTGATTCTGGGCTAATTTCCCTAAATTCCTCCTATGATTACTGCAGTAAGATATTCTTGCACCAGAGGGTAAATCTTAACATCTGAATTTCTGATCTGTGTTCTGGCAAGCCTCTTTCTCTCTTCTCTGTTCCTTGATTCTTTAGTTTTGAAGAAATATAAGTAGATTAGCTTTTGGAGTCTCTGTAAATGCACATTCAAGCTCCTCCTTTTTTCTCTTTGCCTTTCTTTGTTAAAAGCTCTCATAAACAACATAATGATAAACCAGTACCTAATAAAATACAAAGAAGGTCTTGGGTAAATTATTCTGATTTATCTCATTACAGACTGCTTCTGTAGCTAAGAATTTCCATATTAAAAAAAAAAATCACTAAAAACCCCAAACCTTGAGGCAAAATATTCAAAATATGTGCATTACTATCTGAAAGCTTTTGTAAAATTTGACAGATGCCTGTGTCTGTAGGTGCCTTCTCAGTCAGAAATTTTAATTCAATGTTCATAAAATTGTGTTTCAATCAAGATAAAATACGATGGGATTTGCAGCACTGTCTTGGGTGACATTCATCTGTTTACTGGAGATGGTGGGTATAACAAGGGTTCTAGTTGTTAGTTTAAAGGTTTTTAATCAGTCCACTCAGTTTATTAACCATGCCCTAAAAAAAGACTGACTTTTATGAAATATGCTAATTTTTAACTGCTGCATATTCTTGGAGCATTCTAAGGACTGTGAATTGTCATCATGGTTGAAGCCAGCTTGATCCTCTTATCATTTTCTGCTTGCAAAAAAAATGGATTATTTCCAATGGAATTTATTTTGAACAATGCCCTAATTTTTGTATTGTTGTTACAATAATAGTAACAAGGGTAAGCTTAGCTGCTTATTTTGGCTCACAGAAACAACAGAATCGTAACTGATGGCGGAAGTTGTGAAATCTCCCAGAATCTTGCAGTATTTAAAGAAAAAAATAAATAACAAATGCAAATACTTCCCATGCTTAGCATGGTGTCAGAGCCTCACCATAAGTTTTCATTTAGATTCAGTAAATTTCACAGAATTTTAGGGCAAGATCTAATGACCACTGAAATTCAAGGACCAGGTGATCAATACTCTACAATGATTAAAGGGATCAGTACTTGGCTGTGGCCTATAAGACAACTGGAAGCTTTTATTTTGATGCCCCTTAAGGTACTAGAAGGCAACAATAAGGTGTCCTTGGAGCCTTCTCTTCTCTGTGCTGAATAACCCCAACTCTTCTCTTGGGAGAGGAGCTCCAGCCCTCTGATCACCTTTCTGCTCCTCCTCTGAACTTGCTTTAGCAGGTCTGTGTCTGTGCCATGGAAATACTCTCTGTGCATTTTACAGGCCCTGACAGGATTGCTGCTGTAGGACATAGGTTTCCTGAATAAACAAGTAATTTCTACATTATTTGTGGAAGTCTACACTGCGCGGCTGTGTACTGCACCAGAGCTGAAGCATTGTTTATGTGCACTCTGCCAGCTATCTTCAAGATGCTCAACGTTCTTACACTCTTCTGCCAGCTCCTGTCCTAAATTACATATTTACAACACTTCAGGGAAATGAAAACTCAGGGTTGAAACCTCTCCTGCCACTTTTCAAAGAGGCTGCTTTAATCCCCATCTTGGAATTTCAGACAGTTGCACTCCATCCAGCAGTTTTAGAAAAAACACTCAGCACACATTCAACAAAACATCATCTTCCTCTCAGAGTTTTGGACTACAGGTTACAGAAGTCAGGGAAATAAAGTGCTTAAAAAGAAAAAATAACTTGATCATTCCCTAGATTACACTCCTCATTATATACTGAAGAAATCAGAACCCCATTACTCTTTTTCCTAGGGCTGTGTCAAAGAATTGGAGTTAAAAGAAAGTGGGAGATTGTCCTGCATATCAGGGTTTCTCAGGACAATGCCTGCTGTGCCACAGGCTATGGAGCAGTACAGAGGGAGAAGAAAAGCAGAGACAAAATGCAGTTGTAGTTTCTACTTGAAGGTATGGTGTATCCCCTTTTAAATAAGAAAAATATCTTGTTTTGAGTAAAACATATTCAGAAAAATACTAGCAGAAGCAAGAACATTGAGTACACATGTAAGAAGTGAACATCTGTAATCTCTATAAAGAGCCTTGCAAAGCACTGTTGCACCATCCCTTCCTTTCCCATTCCTTGCTCTTACCTGTCTTGCTAGAGAGCCTTTACTAATATTTGTCCTGGGTAAGCAGTAGCAGGAGCTGCAATCACTTTTTTTTTAACTTAAAAGGAAGAAAAGACAAGCTCTCAGGCATGCAGGCCCTTCCTTGGCTATGTTTGCAAAAGTCTGTGTTTCTTCCTGCTAACTGGAGGGGTTTGTTTAAAAATAGGTTTCTCCAGCTTGTTAGAGAAAAGATGTGAATGCAGAAGCAGATGAAATGAAGAGTTTTTTCAAACTGGTTTAGGGCTCATTTGCATTCTTTTTATTAATATGGATCATATTTGTTAAAATGCTTAGTCAATAGGGATTTATATCAAGCTGCTAAAAAAGAGGCATCTGAGAACCTCAGGCCTTCATTCTGACATTTCTTCTGGGGATGTTAGTGGCCTGTTGTTCAGCTGGGCTTTGGGAAGTTCATGGCTGCTCATCACAAAAAAGTGTGACTATACTATGGACCCGGGATTGGAAAGACTAAGAGGAACACTCAGTCTCTGGTTTTGTCTGTGAATTTTTATAAACCTAAATCACTCCTCATACTGACATGTCCCAAGTCCTCTTGTTCCAGTAAAATTAAATGGTATTCCATTGCTAACAAAACACTTAGAAGAAAGACCTCGATTTCTGTTGCCAAATCTGCATTTAGTGACAACAAAGGCAGAATCCATCCTAAGTTACAAGATTTGTAGGCTCAATTTAGCTATGCAGTTTTAGCAGTAAAAGAGAAAGGGGACTGGGGAGTGGAGGGGAATGTGTTTGTTAAAATAGCACAGATATGGCCTGTCTGATTCCAGTCCCTAAACAGGGAATATGTGTTTGCATGACAAATTTCAAGGTAAAACATGTTCAGCAAAAACAGTGCTTCCCAGCCTTCATGGACATATAAGGCAAGTTCTGCATTTTACACTGTGCTTTACTCTGTATTGACCTGAAGAGATGGATAGTGACAAAAAGGAAAAGGTCATTATTAGCCTGTGAGATTGAATTGGAATGATGGGTCTATATAGCAAGCTTTAACATCTTGTTGCCAAACATCCGTTTTAATGAAATTCATAGAAAAAACCCATAATGTATATGTTTCTAAACCTTTTGAAAATGGCAACTTTTCTGGTTTGTTTTTCAGAATTCTATCTCAGTTTTTTGTCCAGATCCTCATACATTTTCAAAATAGCAATACTTAGCACTGCCATAACAGCCTATATGTTCCTAGCTGCATGCAAACAATTACAGATGTGCATCCACATTGGCACAAATTAAGCCCACATGTATATTTGTCACATACAATTTTTTCATCATTTAATCTCAGCTGTAAATGTCAACTTTGGAATTCTCTGCCTCTCAAAAGCTGCATTTCTCAGTGAATCTAAATGGATCTCCAATATTTAAATAACTGCACCCACCCTGAATATTACTTTTAAATACTTTGAGTTTGATGGTGCTCACATGGCATTCATGATGGTCTTTCATGCTGTTTGCATTAAGAAAGCTCTTCTTTCTAAAACAACCTCCTGCATTCAGAATTAACAACTCAATCCAAGGTTGAATTTTTTAAGCTTCTTCTCAGAGTTTTTAAAAACATACAGCTGGTGGCCTGTAGCTACAGCTCACATATTGTTCTTTTAAACAAGACTTCATTTGGAGTCACAAAGTTTAGAACTGGTTTTGAACAAAAGTAGTGTGTCTGTTTCACAGAATGCGAACTGAAATTCAGTGCAGAATTAGGGTGACAATAATAACATCTTATTAGAAACAGACCATGCATTTTGTAGGTGTCCAGTAAGAAAGGGTCAGGCTGTGGAGGGATCATTTCAGACAGTTGCTGCTCTCCATGGTTAGCAAAACCAGATTCCCTGGTTTTGCCTACAAAGCTGTTATGGAGTGGCCCTGTCCAAGAACCAGGGACCAGGGATGATTTTTCTGTTTTGTTTCTGGCTGTAGCAACAGCCTTAGGGCTGGCTCTGGGGAAACTGCAAGAAAATCTCCAATGCTGCTTGTGACACAGTACACAAGGAAAGGGACATCTCACCACCATGGACTACATGTTGCACCCTGCTGCAAGGAGCCTCTGTCTAGCCCCTCTGGGCTAACAAAATGTTCTGGACATCATAATAGCCATGATTATGGGGGCAGAGTGATGCCTAAGAGCTCCTCACTGTTAATTGATGCCACAGCAGTTGGGGTTTAGACTTGCACTAAGTTCAGCCTGCTCACAGGGCAGCATAAGTGGGCAGGCCCTAGTCTTCCCTGTGGCCTGGACTTCAGGCCTTTGTGGACAGCCTGAGCATCCTTCTTGGGCAAAAAAGTGTACATTAATAGGAATATTAAATTCACAGTTCAGATCTTAATAGGTAATGGAGGAAGAAAAGATCAAGAAAACTCAGAAGCTAATGTAAGTTCACATGAGCATAGGCAATTCTGCTAAGGAACAGAGACAAGCTGGAAAGGACTATGAAGACCTGTCTAGATGTCTAGATATCCATCTATTATCTGATAAAAGCCTACAAAGTTCATTTAGAGCTGACCAACTCTATGGAACAAGAGCTTCTGTACAAAACAGGAATTAATAAGTGGCTTGCCCAGATACTCAACATATTACAACAGCTATCAGCAAAGAAAATGAGTATTTTACTTCAAAATCAGGGAATTATTTCAAAATCATAATGGAAGTAGGAAAGAAAGAGATCCTTGCACTCACTGGAAAGCATTCTAGAAAGCAAAGGTGCAGCTAGGGTGAAACACAGAGACTTCAAATGGTTCCCCAAGGTTTCTTTGCTTTATTGTTTTATTCACTCATGCCTCATTTGTGCACGTATTTCCTTCTTGCTAGAGGTGTACATGTCCATGGTGGTCCATGGTGGTTAAGGCAAAAAAAGACACTTTGGAATAGAAGAAAAAAAAACACCCTATTTTGACTGAAAGACAATGCTAAAGAGACCTTTGTGCTCTGTTCACTTTTCAGTTCCTGGTTTGTCTGGGTAAGGATTTCATATTTGCTGCTACAAGAATTTCACAGTTGCTGCTTGGCTTCTCAATGGGGAGAGATGTGCACAGACTCATTTAGTAACCATATTCTACTTCAGGAATTTCCCACCAGCACCAGTGGGTCCCAGACCTGCCTACAGCCCTCTTTCATTTCAATGAAATTCTGTGCAAAGACAGGCAAGCATGACCCAACCTAAAAAATTTATTTTTACTCTAAACTGAAAACAAAAACAAATAAATGTGCTATGAGGAGAATGCTTCTCAAGGCGCCATTCCTGTAATAATTTATAAACAACTGTCCAATTTAAGCCAAGTGTGCCATGTGTCTACTAAAAATATTTAAAAGATACCCTTGCTGTTATGATAATTAAACAAGCATGAGATGGAAAGTTACAAACACACAACAATAGCCCAAGATGACTTATAAGTAGAATAACAGAAAAGCTAAATTTAATAAATAAAGCAGAATAGTGTGGTGACAGTGAGGCAAGAACATAAAATCCACAGAAAATAATGTACTGCACTGAAGAGTAACAAAAAAAACTTGTCTGAAGGGCAGAAAATTATGATGAATAGTATACTGAAGGAGAAAATAAAATATTGGTGAGCATGAGACTTCAAATGCTCAAGGCTGCTTGAAGAGTGTGATTATTCACAGTGATTACTGAACATCCCTATGAGTCTTCTCAATGCCAGCAGCATTTCATTTCTTCCTAAGACCAGCAGAGCATTGTGCAGAAAGTGAAATCAGCCAATTCTTTAGTTAGACTAAAGGGAAGCAAGGTTCTGTACCACTTTCAGACACTTTCCCTGGAAGAATTGCATTGTGCACATAATTAAGTTGAACAGGAACTTGTCTCCACTACTGCCTTTAAGAAATAATAGGAAGGAATCCTAAAAGACTAAAAAATGTCTTTCCCAAAATATCAGAATTTAAAAAAAAAAAAAGAAAAAGCAGAGTTTTCTTTGCTTATAAATGAAGTGCTATTTCTTTTCCTGCTAAATGTGACTTTTTTACTAGAGAGAACAAAACCATTCCTTATCCTAAATACAAGGTAATTCTTAAGAATAAGGGAATTCTTAAGAGGAATTCCCTTCCTCTTAGCAAGCTGTACTAATCAATCGGTAATTTTTTAAATACAGATTAGTTTGGTGTGACCTCTGGATCAGCAGGACAAACTTTTAATGACCAATATACACTTAGATACTGAGGAAAAGTAAACTTGATATGGTCTCATAGAGTTTTCCATTTATGCTGTGTTGTTGTAAATATTTTACATGTTCTTCTTATACTGATAGCAGAGTTCTGACCTGCCCAATCAAAATCTTTAAAATTACCTAAGCAACAGACATTTCACAATGATTTCCAGGTGATTTGTTTTCTCTTTGTAGCTCTCCCTTTAACAAATATGTGTAAGAATTTTTATTTCAGAGATTTAGCATCAGAGGAGAGGCAAACTCATGGTTCTCATATTGTCTCACCTTCCCACCTTGAACTTTGTGAGTGTTGCTACTGACACAATATTTAATTTTTATTGTTGTGGGGAAAGATCTATCTAAATTAAATGTAAGCTGTCGTAATATTCTGGATACAACCACACAATGTCCTTTTACATCATGTGAGAATTTGTTTTTCCATGTTTAAAGCCTTTGGTTCCTTAATTTCACCTACTCTTGTTTGAATAGATTAATTAGGGCCAGGATCCACTCAGCTTTCAAGCTGGAACCATGAAAAAAATTCTGAATTTTCTTGGCTTGTAGACTTATAATAACCTTTTATTTTTGCCTTTGTGAGTGTGGGATTAATAGTAGCACTATATTTTGGCTTAACAAAAGTGAATATCTGTCCAGACACTCTTCTAACTATTACACAGCAGAAAGTTTAGGAAAAAGCCTGTTGAAAATGTGTTGAAAATTTGGTTCTTCAGAGATTGATGCCACTGATTGTTTGGAGTTAGATGGGTCAAGTCTGTATTTCACTGTCAATTTAAATTAACCCAGAATTAAATGGAGTTCAGTCCTCTCATCTTCCTCCTGACATCACCTCAAACAGCTTTGGAATTTGAATGCACTTCAAATAGAGAGAAAAAGTACTTTTGATGTGCTGCTGGTTAGAGCACTGTTTTCTAACATGTGGGCCACACTCTGCTAAGGAGTCACACTAGGGCTGGGTTTGTAACCCAAAGAGTTAAAAGAGGGAGAAACAAGGAGAAATTTCACTGTACTTTCCAAAATAAGAAGGACAAATACTGAGCTGGAAAAAGAAAATATATCCCTTTATAAACCTGAGGGAAAAAGGAGGGCCGCATTAGAGGTCACTGTATCTCAACACTCACAAATTAATTCTGGTCTGCAATTCACAGGCTGTAGTGTAAACCCTCTTATTCTTGAGAAAATAGAATTAGATACAAGTAGACTTTTCAAAAGTTTTGCAATTTCTGCGACGTCAGCAAAGGGAGCTTTGCAGGCTCATTTTCAAAGGTGAGACAAATTATGTCACTTTGGCTCAAGACTTTTTTATTGACATCTGTTCTATTTATGCCGAGACATTTTAGGTCCAATCCTATATGTGGTATTTACCTACAGATCAGGCCGTGAGCTCATCTGAGTAATTCACTTTTTCTGCCCATATGATTATTGCTAGTGACTTAAACAAATCTAGCAGATAATCAGAATAATTTCTACAATACATATAATAGTTCTAATACCTACTTGTTTTGAGCTCTGTAGTCCCTGTTAAGGGATGATTCTGAAAAAAGAATGTGTCGTTTCGCATTTCTTGGCTAGTGTAAAATCTTTTTGACAGCACTTGGATTTTATAGATATACGTACACATTAGATTAGGCATGATACAAAATGTAAACTATTTCAGAGTTCTCACTGAAAAAAAACCAGAAAACTATTAACACCAGAAAGTTTTTTTTTCAATGTTTTTAAATTTAAAAACTCACAGGGTAAACATTAAAAAAAGAAGGAAAATTTGTACACTTATATCAAGTTCAGTATTTCTAACTGGCAACATTACAAAAAGAAGGAAAAATTGTAAATTAATATCAAGTTCAGTTATTCTGCCTAACTACAGATATCAATCAAATGTAGTAAAAAAAATTGGCTCTGACAGAGTTCTTCAAAACAACTTTAGCTGAGGATAACACAAGTCTCAAATTTGCACATGAAGTATTTGAAGCCTCACACAAGCTTCAATAAGCTATTTTATTCCCATTATTGTAATTTTTCCCCTGCTTTATAAGCAGGTTACATTCTTATTCTTGTTGCATTGCTCAGCTGGCTTCAGCCCAACTTGATATTTTGCTGCCCGTATCATCTTTTCTCTGTGTCTTCTGAATGACTGTGATTTTTTTTCTTCTTTCTCTGTCTTGCTTGCATCATCCTTTCCTCTTTCCACTCTAGGGCATTTATTATTGCCCTTTCTCTTAGCAGCAATCACTGTTGAATACATATTAGATGTTTTTTGATCCTCACGTTTTCTTTTTGCGGAGAGATGGCTGTCTCTTCTGTCACTTGCTATTGTTAGACAGATCCCTAGCAACATAAATCTGCAGAACTCTACTGCCTTCACTGGAATAACTCTGCTTTGTATTAGCAGAGGAACTGGCTTAAAATTCAAAGATGCTTCTTGTGTTACACCTCAAGAACGTCATCATTACTTTTTCTCTTCAATTTAAACTCTTGTATTTAAACAAAGAATGCACTATCCTCTTGTAGTAGTATAATATCTTTTAACAAGGTTTGTATGGTTTTAAAATGTAAAGTATATTTTACAAAATTCTTTTGATTCCACTCATTTAGGTGGTCACATTTATTTTGAGGCAGATCTGTAGAGACTTTTGATAGGAGATAATGTAATAATGGCACTGGAATAATCCTTAAGGTTGTGAAATCAAAAGATTGAAAGATCTGTCAGATCACATGACTAGAGCTCAGAAGACAGACATTTCTGCTGCTGTGTACCTTGCTACTGTTTAAATTACTGTAGGAATATAAAATTCAGCTTAGAACCAGCAGCAAAGGCTCACCACTAGTGAGGTGGAACATACCTTTGAACCGTGTTGAAAGGGTCACGTTTGAGACCATTCCTGTAATAGAGGCCAGGGTTTCAATGACTGCACTAGCACTTCCTAAATTATCCTTGGGGTGGAAAACCAACTATCAAGCAGCATTCACTGTTGTTTCCAGCACCAATGCCCCTTTAGTGAACACCATAACTATCTCCAAATCCCAGAGAGATCTGTGTAGCTTTGTACCACGGCATTACTAAGGTTCTCATTTGCCATCGTTCAGGGGACATAAGCATTAGTTGGATTAAAAAAAAAAAAAAAATCTGCGAAGATCTGTCTAAGCTTTCCCAATTAAAAGAGAGAGGACAGAAAATGTTAGATCGGTTCTGAGCAAGACTGCCAGAGACAGGAGTAGGAAAAGCTGCAGTTTTCTCCTGATTAAGTAGAAGAGCAGTGCACGGTGACAGCAGTCTCTCCCACACGTCACCCATGTTGAGGAAAGCACCTGTGCCCAACCCTCTCCAGGATGATGTGAAGCTTTGCCATCTCGTGTGTCTGTGCCCCAGGAGGGAACCAGGGCTGTGTTCCTCTGAAGGTATTGACCCAGTAATACTCCCACTGGCCAAATTGGCTGTAGGCAAGCTGTTAGCCACTAGTGTTGGAAGCGATACCGCTCCAAGGTGCTGCTCTGTGTGCAACTGCCTGGGTTACTAGAGGACTGGCCAGTGGAGTCCCAGTTTCCCCGGTGAATCAGGTAACATTCCTATGGAAACCACAGAGCATTCCCTCCCTCTTCATTATGCCATCAGTTTTTAAATAATTCAAATTTATTAATTTCTTCTGATGAGGGAATAGTACATCATTCCGAATTAACACTTCCTTGCAAAATTTTTTCCCTTTCTGTCTTGCAGCCAATAAAATGCTATTAAATAATACAGGACCCCTGCTATTTCTCACAAAGCTGAGGTAAGGCGTATTGTTGCTCCCCTTCTGTCTATTTTGAGTGTCTTATCTGTTCCTGTGCAAAACTGTGTTTGCCTGTGTTCTTTCATCAGCAGAGCATAACTGGAAATGCGACCCCCAAATAATTCAGGTGTTAGTTGCACACCTAAGGTCCTTATTTTTAGCTTTTGCCTGTGCTACTAAGGCTACTGTTTGGCCCTTCAGGAGAATAGTGGGACACACTGTGACCATAAGAAGAAACTTTATTTTCTGAAAAGTAGGCTA
Organism: Chaetops frenatus; assembly: GCA_013400775.1. NCBI lineage: Eukaryota > Metazoa > Chordata > Aves > Passeriformes > Picathartidae > Chaetops > Chaetops frenatus. Next base: position 339,874 of record VZTR01022981.1, on the reverse strand, counting down.
CTTGTTACATTTGCACTGAATACAGTTTTTACATTGTAGCACCTCAGATCCTAGTAACAAAGTTTAATACCCTTCTAAATTAGGTGAACTTCTAGTAATCGGATGTTTTCTGTTGCTCTTACTAAATTCTACTGGGAGTGATTTGCTAATCCTATATTGTAATTTTCTTCATCATAACAACCTCTTTTTTTTTTTTTTTCATTTGTTAGTAGTACTTTTTTTAATAATAGGTCGATACCTTTTACTGGTGGTATAGCAGTGCTCTTGGAAAGTATGTGAGGCACATTTCTTATGCCACAGAGCAGAAAATGGATGAGATACTTGGGTCAGCAGTATCACCTCATATTACAGTGAAAAAAAACCTGGGTGAATGCTGCAATATAAATAGAATTTATCCTGAATGGGCTGTGAACAAAAAAGGACTTTCCGTTCCATCTGTTTGGCATTCTCTGTGGTTTCCATAAAGGTTTTAAAACCCTTTTATTACTTAAGTCAAACAACTATAGGCTTTTGCCCAAACTGAAATACATCACGACCAGTCTGTGGACATATGTTTGGGCATATATTATGCATTACATAATCTTACACCAATAAAACTTCTTTCATGCTAAAGTGCTTTAATAACTGCTAGCCATAATTGGTTTTGGCCTATATGGGTGGTATTTGCTGTGAATGAGCTCTTCACAGATTTTGCAGCTGCACTCCCCTGGTGCCAGTTTGGAGACAGGCTGGCTAGTAATCAGAGAAGTGCTTTGTCCGCTAAAGGACCATGGCCAGATAAATTAGAGAAAGGCAATGCCTTACCTGCCATTGCCTCATGTTATGCACTCACTGTAAGGTCTGATGCTCTTCCTTCCTTCCTTCCTTCCTTCCTTCCTTCCTTCCTTCCTTCCTTCCACAGACTCCTGCTCTCCATGAGCAATGTAAATATTCAGTGTGTTCTCCATTGTTCTGTTTATCTGGGAGAATCACAGCAAATAAACCTACCCTAACCTGTTCTGTACTCTGAGAAAAACCAGCAAAATTTACTGCGTCATAAACTCCATGAAAGAAGAAGCTAAAATTTGGGACTTTATTGTTTTGGGGAGAAGATGAGAGCCCATTTGCTCCAGGATAATGATGGGAAAAGATGCCTATTCTCAGAAACTTCCCTAACATGCAAGAAAGGTATGAGGTGGGGGTATATCCATCTTCTGTCACCCATACCTTGGGGATGCCACACTGACCTTTCTCCCACTCTTTAACAGTGTTGAGGTGGTTGCATCCCAAGACAGTCCCCCATCACCAGGTGGCTGCCTGCCACAAAAGCAAAATAATCTGGAATTCAAGAAACAATCTGGGATTCACCACAATGTTATGCCAGCACTCTCCATAAACCAAGTGCTCTTTCTGCAGTTTTCCCTCCAAGTATGTGAGGAAACCACAACCTGTATGGAATATGGAACTATAGGTGTCTGATAAAGCCAATGACATCTTAGTTGAAATCTGATATAAGATAAAAGTCTGACATATGGCCCATATAGGCTGAACCACCTAGAAATGCATCTGCTAAACTGCACTAATGTAGCTCTTGGAAAAAAAAGCATGTGCATGTGTTTGCATGTAAAAGGACATTAAAATAAAATGTGAGGTTTTAATCAGGACTGTCAATTTTCATAAATACAAAGAAATTTAGGTATTTGTCTATATCATGTTAAAATGTTTCAGAAGCAAGGGGGTTTTTTAACAGCTCTGCAGATGTGCTTTAAATGCTAGGGATATGGGGTGCATTCTTCTCCTCTGTAGGTGGTTTCCTCTTGACTTCAAAGGAGATGGAACATCCTTCACAGGCTAAGGAAGGACAAGATTCTCTAGAATCAAAAGATGTTCCTTACAGCCCAATATTTCCTTAAAAGTACACTTTCTAATATTACTATTTATCAAATTATATTCAAAAGTACACTCTCTAATATTACTATTTATCAAATTATATTCAAAACCATGAGGTGAAAAGAGAGCCATCGGCTGTTTTTCATATCCTTCAAGATCTGACAGGTTATTTTCCCTAATTTTTTTTAAACTGTATTTTCTTAATTTTTCTTTTTGCTCTTCATTCCAGCACTGTGCAAAGAAGATATATCCTGTTGTTTTCATGACTGCACTTCAAATATTCATCCTGTAGTTATTGTTTATCCTCACTACCTGTACCTGGTACTTTATTTTCCCCTTCACTCTCTGAAATCCCAGTACCCTGTCAATGCTAAAAATTAAAAAAAGCTGTGCATAACATCAGCTGACATTAATTAACCTTGATTGCAGGGAAACTGCCTTTTTATGCTGGTGAATCATAAGGCCTCAGTTTTCACCAATGATCAAAATCACATCCTAATAAGGGTGTGATAAATTAGGGACAAAACTCTTCCAATTTTCACTTAAAATTACATTGGGGAATGGGGAATTCCTCAACGTGATATCTTACACAGACTTTCAATGTGTTAACTGACAAAATGTTTGGAAATACTTATCATTTGTGATTATATTACATGTCATGCCTGATCTGCTGGGCCTCCTGATCCTTTTTCTAATTACAGACACATTATGTTTTGTGGTTTTTGTTTTAATGAAATGATATTTTGTTTAATTTAAAATTCTAAGATTATACTATTATACTACTGTATATGATACTATTGTATATAGTAGAATTGTACTATTTTATTTACAAAATACTGCACATTTAAAAAAACAGTTAACCAGTCTCTCATGGCAAATATTTAGAAATTAGACATTACATGTGATTCCAGGGGAAATCACCATGGGAACATTTCCTTATTTAAGTCTGTGAGAGGCTGGAGGGGAAGGGGCTTAGCCATCAAAGTTTAACAATGCATTACTAAATTTAAGATCTGTAAAATTCTCTTTTATTATGTTAAAGGTCAAATTTGACTTTACAACAAATGGTAAATTTAATCTCTATTATAACTCTATGGAACAGCATGAGAAAAAGAAGAAATGTGGTATGGGAAAGACAAGAGAAAGAAAATGTAACCAAATTGAAGCAAAACAAAATATGTTTAATGTATAAAAACTACTGGAGCATATTTTATAAACGTTCTGCATGTGGATTAAATTTTTATTATCCTCTTTAACTTGCTAGTCTCCATTTCTGGCAACATGCTGAAAATCTTTAATATCTAAAGATATGAAATAAAATCTAATGTTTATACATTCAGTATATATAGGCCGTTATTGTATACAACAAGTGATAATACTGCAACTGTTATGATGATACCAAAAGTAAATACATTGTTTCTGCCAGATACTTTCTTATAGATGTGCCATCTATCACACATATGGAGACAATTTCTACTTTAAAAGATTTTAAAAAGCCCCATGGCCACAGTGAAGTTACAGGAATGAAAAAGTCAATCTGACACTTGAGATATTTTATTTATAAAACAGAATTCGGCTTGTTTCTTTTTAACCTTGCAGCTTGCATCCTCATTTATATGTGGTTGAAGTGGCTGTAAAATATTGAAATTGGAATAATTATTTCCATTCCCTCACATTGAACTGAATGGTTTACATGTAGGTAAGAGACAGCCTGTGTTACTAGACAGTGATGAAGCTGGCATACCTATGAACCTTCTAGCAGGTATTTTTGCCTAATGCCATCAAGAATCTTTAAACAAACTGGTTCAGCATTACATTTCCTGGGTCTCTAAAAATACTTTATCTGTACTGCATATTTTATATAGCCATGGCTGGGAAGCATTTGGAAAACTGTCATTACAGTATTGGTGTTCTGAATGGATAGTAACAGATTACATCAGAAAAACAGTTGCTGACTGCACTTCACACTTTCATCACTCAAAGTTTTCTGTCTGTCCTTGTATCTGTCTAACAACTAAGAATTTGTTCATGGAAAAGATATGTAACTGTCAGTTCATAGTATAAAATATTTATATATTCTTCCTACAAACATTACAGGGAAAACTAAGGCTTCCAAAACATGTCAGAAATTTGTTTCTGAGTCATTTGCCTGTCTGGTAACACCCCGGTGCAACCTGTCCTTGTCGTTTTTTACAATTACTGTTGGTTAAACACAAATGCTGTTAGAGGTTTTCATCTGCAGAGAATGCAGGTTAAGCAGACTTCCACGTAACCACAGAGTCCCTGAATACCAGAAGAGCTTGGGCTGGAAGTGTCATCTACTACAACCACCCCTGCAAAGAGCAAGGACATCTTCAACTAGATTAGGTTGCTCATAGTGCTATCCAGCTTGATCTGGAATGTTTCCAGGAAGGGGGCATCTGCCACCTCCCTGGGCAATCTGTCCATGTTTCACCACCCTCATTGTGACACATCTTCACTAAATCTAGTCTAAATCAAACCTCTGTTAGCTTGCAACAGACCCTACTAAATTTTTTTCTTTGTCTTTCTTAAAAGTCCCCATTAAGTATTGAAAGGCCACAACAACCTCTCCCCAGATCCTTCTCTTTTCCAGACAACACAGCCCCAGCTCTCTCAGGTTTTCATCACAGGAGAGGTGTTCCATCCTTCTGATCATTTTCATGGCCCTCCTCTGGACTCCCTTCAACAGGTCCATGCTTTTCCCACGCTGTGGACTCCAGAGCAGTATTCCACATGAGGTGCCACCAGAGCAGAATCACCTCCCTTAAACTGCTGGCCGAATTTTGTTGCAGCCCAGGATACAATTGGCTTTCTGGCCTATGAGAGAATGCCGCTGGCTCACACTGAGCTTTTCACCCACCAATAACCCCAAGTCCATCTCAACAGGGCTGCTCTCAGTCCATTCATCCCCCAGCCTGTGTGGATGCTGGAGGTTGCCCCAACCCAGGTGCAGCACCTTGCACTTGGCCTTGTAGAACCTCATGAGGTTCCCATGAGGCCACTTCTCGAGTTTGTTCAGGTCCCTCTGGATGACATCCTGTCCTTCATGTGTGTCAACTGCACCACTCAGCTTGGTGTCACCTGCAAATGTTCAGAGGGTGCACTTGATTCCATTATGTCATTGTCTAAGACATCAAAAAATATTGGCCCCAATATGGACCCCTGAGGGACTGGTACATTCTAATTCCTCAAAAATCATTGAATTTAAGACTTCAACGTTGTGCATCTTTCTGTAGGAAGGCAAAGAGCCTGATTCTGAGTGGGAACTTCAGATGTCAGAATAATACCAAGACAATGTTGCACAAAATGGAGTTTTACTACTTTTTTAATGCCATTGATTGGTTGTTTGGTTACTTTCTTATCCAATTTTTAATAGAATTATTTTTCCCCTCTGATTTTTCTGAAATAACTGCTTTTAAATTAGACTGATTTGACACCATTTATTTTGATATTCACCACCAAAATATCCACCCAATATACCTTGCACATAGGAACATGTTCCTCCCATGGGTTAATTGATTTCTCTGGTCTTGTGTTATGTTCTCCTAAATGCTTTACAACATAAACCAACCTTGGTCTTGACCACCTATACTTCATCTGTCCCCTGTGACAGTATTGATTCACATTCTCAGGAACTCTGCCTACATAAGGAAAAAAAAGGCTCTCCTTTTTTTCTCATGAAAGAATAGTATTAGTGTAAAATGTATATTCTTGAAAGAGATAAGATTTTAACATGGGAAAGGCTATTTTTTGGATTGAAAAAAACAGTGGGCTCTATTATCTAATAGTGTTAAATGATTGGAATCCTCATCTGCTGCCTATTAGAACCCTCAGTTTTTCAGAGTGTCCAGCTGTGCATATAAATGGTCTTTAATATTGTTATTGATGAGACTGTGGGCAGAGCAGTGGTGCTAAATAAAAGGAGAGCCTTGAATGCAGTGCTGGTGTCCAGAGTTTCTTTGCAGAGAGCAGCAGGATGTGATGTGATTAGAGATTTGTGGCTGGCATTGAGCCTGAACACAAAACCAGAGGCATTTGCTCAGCCCCAGCAAACACTGGTTCAGAGGTCAGGAGCCATCAGCACCTGTGAGGGTAGAAAATAGATCCAAGACCTGGGTTTCAGAACCAGATAAAGGCAGAGCAAAGCAACACAGCTGTTTTGGTCTACTGCTTATGCACTGCTTAGGCAGAGCTCATTAGTGACCAGCTGAATAATTGTGCTTGTCTACCAAACACAGAGCAGAGCTCCTAAGAAATACTTAAATCTGAATTGTGATATTTTTCCTTGTCTGGCATAGTGCACCTTGGGCCACGTATCTCCTTCTCACGTGTTCCCTTCTGCTGCAGGGAGGGAGGTTCTTGCAGGCCCTGGAGAGGAAGGAGCAGCTGCAATTCCACTTCCTTTTGTCAAATCCTTAGAGTGGCCAGGGACAAGCATCTCAGGGTGTCTGATGTGGCTTATCCACAAGCATTTGGGAGGCAAAGAGCCTCAGGTGCTTTTTACTCTGGACCAAATGACCATGACCAGCTGTCATGGCCAGTGGGGCCATGGAACATATATCAGACTGGGGCAGGGCACTCAGGATCCAGGGGTATCTAGGCTGTGCTGTCTCACAGGACTTCTTCCTAGCTGCTAAAATATGCTTGTGCTGCTGAAACTGTTGCTGTGCTGTTGGCCAGGAGGTTTTTGCCTGCTGGCTGTACTGACAGGTTCATAGGTCTCAGTGGGGTTTTGTACTTTCTGTGAGCATTCAGAGGCCCTTGCCAGCCGAGAGGGGGAGACGAGGTCTAACCCAAGGTACAGCAGAGCCATATGACTGTGGCTGAGAGGAAAGGGTGGCGTCTGTCCGAGACCCTAATGTTGATTGTTTTCAAGGTCTGGCCACGAGGAAAAAATCCATATCTGGTGTGGGCAATTTTTCAGTGAACCATGAAACTAGTGTACATTTCTGTATGTATCATCACAAATAAATACAAGTGTGAGTAACCTTGCTGGATCTCCCAACACTGACAGAAAGTTTGGTCCAGGATTCTGGCAAGACTGGTTATTAGCTACCTCCTCAAACACTTCACAGACAGAGATACTAATGAGGACAGCAGCAGTAGCTTGTGGTATTTAGGAATTCTGAGTCCTAGATATTGAAATAGTGTGAAATAAGAGGCTATTTTTCCACTTCGTCTCTCTTCTACTTATAGGGACCCACATGTGCATAATTCAGTCACAGGAAAAATATGAGCAACTACACTGGGAAAGACTGTCATACATATGCTCTTCTAAGATGTTTACCCATTCTGAACATGTGGGATCTTCTTTACCTTAGAGAATTAATTCCCCCTCCCTGGTGTCTACAGAAATAGGAAAGATATAAAACTAGATGGGGAAACAACTGGCACAAAGATCATTTCCACAGAAGGTGAAGGAGCCTGGAACAAATTGTCCACCAATGGCTGAGCAATAGTGAGAAGATCTTTTTGGCAACCAGCCTTTGCAAGAGGAAATTGAAATTAAAAACCTTAGCAGTTTATGTAATTTTAAGTAGAAATTGTCTGTGCAACTTGTGCTGATTGAGAGCACTTCTACAATGCTCAAAAAATTTGATCTAATAATTTTTAGTATAATTAGATAAAAGAAGATACTGTACATTTTATGTTTTTCAAAGTCTTACTGATTAGTAAGACAGATTCTTAATTGATAATTACAACCAATTCAGACTGTCCATCTCTCTCATGGAGTCACTGTTGCCCTGTGATATATTTTGCAATTATATTACAGACATAAAGTTACTTCCTGAGTGTTTCCCAATCTCTGTGCAGCTCTCATTTCTCTTAGTTCTGTTCAGTTTTATTTGACCTTCAGTGACAAGGCCCTCTTGCATTTTTCTATATCCTGTGTCTTTGAAAAACCTATTCCTTTTAACTCCAATGTCCTGTAATAATTTTCAGCTTCATGTCATATATTTATTTAAATTTGCCTGAACATGAATTCTAAACTTCTTTTTGGCAGCAATAATTTTGGATCATTTTAGTGAAACTGAATTTTCTCACCATTTAAACTAAGAACATCAGAAATACTGCCAGTATTGAATTAAATATTGAAGAACGAGCTAATTTTAAACAAACAAGTGCTATTTTGAGTCTCTTAATTTTGGAAACAATTGCCCCAGATGTCTAAATATGTGCTGCCATTTGTGAGACCAATGAAAGCAAATTATCTCTCCTTTCCTTGCATCATTGTAATTTCTGGTGAGAAGCTGGAGAGCTTCATAATTCATTGTGGGTCTAAAGAGCATAATCTGCTTTTTTTTTTTTCACAGTGTGGCCAGACTAATGTATCTGACAGGATCTGCTCCTGCAGATAGCAGCTGCTTCATAAATCAGACAGGTTTACAGTCTGCATTAAAAATTGATCCTTAAGACATTACCTGTAGTAGCAGAAACTGTTCCATGGGAATGACGGGAGAATTTTCAAACAAAGCTTGAACAAATCTTTCCAGTATTCACAGACTTCAGGGTTGGCTTTTTTCAAGTACACTTATGCTAGTACTGCACTAGACATTTCTTCTCTGATTTATAACAAGGAATATCTAAAGATATATGATTATAATTGATGCATAGTGGCAACATTTTTAGCAGGAATATGTTCTTAATGCTGATAGATTCAAAAACTAATCACATCAGCTAGTAAGATCTTAAAAATTCTGTAGTTCTTACAGTAGAAGACATTCCTAAATTCTTGAGTATCGTATTCAGTTCTTAGAAGTTCTCAATTTTACCAAACTGAAATGCAGTAAAGTGGCCTATAGCCTAGAGCAAGGAAGAAAGACTATGGCTGTGGAAAAAAAAGAGAAAGGCAAAGCAGGATAATCCTCAGAGCTGAGTTTTACGTGGTATGTGGATGGGAGAGGTCCCAGAATGCTGCAAGCATTTCTTCCAAAGGGAAAGACCTCACCTGTAGGGAGGGATCCAAGTGTAGTTATGTTGCAAGGGAACATCAGTGGGTGCTTGGCACACAGAATGTTTTTGCAAGAACACAGATTCAGGTATTTAGGATTCTTCAAGTGAAGCAGAATGTGTCTGTCTATGAGTTATGTGGAACCATGTAGCTGCACCTCTGGAGATTCTGGGATTACCTTTTCAGATTAAGGTATCCACTTCCTCTCAAATGTGATTTTATTAAACAATAATGCTGTGGTACTATTAAGGAGATAGCAATAATCTACATAACTCGGTATCATTACAATATTAATAATGGCAATGAAATGACTGCTAATTTTAATCGGCAATGAACTTTATCTTTTTATGACCTTCAGAGCAACAACAATATTCTTACTTGAGTTTGGGTTTTGAGGCACAGAAAAAATTACTTCCCTGAGGGAGTAGCCATGCAGCAGCCCTTCACAAAATCAGCTCTTAGCTGTTTCATGCACTTCAGATATCTCTAAGCCTCTTGAATCTGTTGTGGGCTGAGGCATGGGACTGAACATGTACATTAACTTCCCATCAAGTGGTAACCTCTTTGTTGGTCTGAGCTATTTCACAGCTGATAATTGACACTTGAGGTAACAAACAAATTCCAAATTTTGTGACTTTAACAGTGCAGCATCCCTGTGTAACACTGACTTTCAAAATGCCCATGTCTGCCCTTGTGGATCCAGATGTGTGCTGGATTGCATCAAACATGCCCTATTCCTGCTCATACTGAGCAGATCTTGATTTTATTGTTTTTATTCAGAGAACAGATTTCAGTACCAAGGGTTTGAAGGGTTTCTATAAACAGAATGGGAAATTACTCCAACTTTGTCAGAAGATTCATTATGAGGAAGGTTATGCATTTGCATTCAGTTCTTGTGCTGTCTCCAATGCTGAATATAAGTTGTTGTCTTTGGGGTTCCATCCCACACAAATGCAATTTGTCAGCACTGCCACAACTTCTGCATATCTTAACATCACAACATTTATCCAGCAGAACCTTTTGCAAGCATCCCCCAGCAGAAGAACCCATTTCAGCTCTGCCATTCCCCAAGGCTCCACTCTCAGTCTCAGTCCCTCCAGCCTCACAGCAGATCGCCTCTCCAAAAGTGCAGTGCTGTGCACAAGCTGGCCATGCATGGGGTTAGTCACCAGGGCACAGCTCAATACTGTCACTAACACAAAAAGCTCAGTGGATCCCTCTGCTATTGCTGTTGAACACTGACTTTCTGCAAAAAAGTTTTACTCCCACTGTTCTCATCTAGAATTCCCTCTCTTCCTCCGTTTAATTATGTAAGATGATGCTTGTTTCTTCTGGAGATGGTATATGTCATTGAAAGACTTGGCAGGGAATGCAGCTTTTACAGCTAATTATTTTTAAAGAGGAAGAACAAGAGATAGAAAAAACATCTTTTAACTATAAGCAGCTTCAGCTCACAGAACATGAGCACACTCTGTTGGATTCTTCTGATAATGACCATGCAGAGGAAATGGCAATTTTTTTTAAAGACTTGAAATTCTGTTCACAAAAAAAAATAAAGCAATCTTCTTCATAGCAGTCTAATTCTCAAATTAAATATATTAAAAGCTATAAGTTTCAGAATCCAAACCCCTAAAATGTTAAATGCAGAGATTATATGTTGATTACTTCCAGCAAGTACAAAAAAAGGCAACATTTTCAACTCTAGCCCAAACTCACACTGTCATAAATTTAGAAAAATAAAAGGAGCATGGATGAGTTGTTTAATTTCATATTCTCTATTAGTTTCTATATAATGACAAATATTTTCGCAATAGGTGCTTTAAAATTATCTAAGTCATCCTAGTACCTTCTGTATCTCCCCTAATAGAGAGAACTGGAAACAGAGAATATTCAGATACAAAAAAGCAGATTATGAAATTGTCCTGCTAAATTTATAAGACATCCCAGTGAGCTCATGCTCGGCTAGCAGGTTTTTACAGGTTTTTACAATTCACAGAATTGTAAAAAGTCTTTGGTTGGAAGGGGCTTTAAAGATCATCTGGTTCCAAACCCCAGGCCATGGGCAGGGACGTCACTCACTTGACCTGGTGAGTCCATTCCTTTGAATGAATTTCAAAACTTCTTCTGGGGAACCATTCAGGCATCAGAGGATTGCCCCTCTTAGTTACAGAACACTGCAGATGCAAATGTTTTGCTGTATAATTATAAGGTTAATGTCCATGGTTAGCTCACACCCTTAAAGGGCCTTGAGACAGTGGAATGACAGAATTGTACTCAATTAGACATTGTTATTGCAATACATGTAATGTGAATGTGCTTTGCATACTCTAATTGCAGTGTCTTTGATGGTCATTGTGATTACTTGAGTCAAGGGTAATCCAGTTTGGGAAAGATTACTAACAAGAATTTTGGGAAAGATTACTTACATGCATTTTCCTTAAGCACTTTAGCCTCAGTAATGAAATCAGAAAAAAGTCGTGAGTAGAGACCCACAGTTTTATTTTTTTTTTAATCAGATATTTAAATTAGGACTATGTAATTAATTTAAAGTCAAATCCAATTTATCTCCTCAAATTTGAATGCTGTATTGAATATGATATATCACTGTCCCAGCCAGCACTGTAACCAGCATAACCCAGCTTAGCCTTGCTGCAATACAGCTATGCTTATTTGGATCTGTGCTGTGATAACTCACAAAAATTTTCTGTATTAGTGCTCAGCTTGCTATTTTAGTGGACCTGGAAAGAGAGAATCACATCCAGTCCGTGTGGGCCAGACAGGACCTGAGTATCACCCAGCTACTTCCTGATCTTATTACATCTGCTAAGAATAAATGTTTACTGGCAGTTCATTTCAAACTTTGTTTATTCTCTCCTGTTCCATTTGAACTCTCAAGCAATATTTTACTTCACACACTTGGCTGGTCTACTCCCCATTATAAAGGGAGGGTTTCACCAGCTTCAATTCCCCTGACCTTGTCCAGCCTTCAGAGGATGAACAGTTGATGGAGCACACAAAGACAAAGCGCACTGTGCGATCTGACCCGGAATGAGGCATGGCGTGAGACCCGGCAGCTCGGGCGGGCAGACACTTGTGCTCAGGTCAGGCAGCCAGGGAGGAGCCAGGCCCCCTTCAGGCATCCAAACTTCTTTGTTTTCCACGAAAGGCAAAAACCCCAACTCAGACTCCTGAGGGGAAGTACAGAAACCAAACTCCAAAGGGAGTTTTCATCTTTTAATGCCATAGATTTTGAGGTCAACAGGCTTCTCAGCAGAGATGGCACATAACAGGGGAGCTCTCCCTTTTCTCCCTGAGGTTTAGGCACAAATCCCTTTGCAGAAGACAGCTTGTAGCTTCAAAACAGTTTAAAATAAGAAATACGAAAAGATGAGGCAGAACACAGTGCAAGATGTGATGGCTGATTAGAGTGTTGTGCGCTTCCATGCCGGAAAAAAATTGAAGATAAACCAGAGGAACCAGTGCTCAGTAACATTTATTTTGGTTTTATCTAGAGGTTCTTATTCCTTTTCTATAAGATGTTTAATGGGATCATTACTATGGTCACCACTGCACATTTAAAAGCATAAGGCTTCTTATATGTTTGACACCAGTATTAAATGTAATTTAAAACTAGCTTATCCTCTGTCACACATGAAACCCCATCTCTTCTACAATAGTCTCCCTCAAACAGACAGACTAAAGCTGTCTCTGTTAATTATAACTGTGCCTTGACAGAGACTAACTATCCCATTTCTACAAACAGGGACTTTTACAAGTGGGAAATTAGTCTTGCATTTGTTTCTCCCTGCTTTTTCTGAGGTTGAGACTCTTGTTACACAGAGGGGCTGCTCAAGTTTTGTTATAGGCTCCCTCCATTTAAAAATGTTTGCAAAGTCTGATACCCCCTGTGTTTAGGCAGAATCAAAAAGATGGCATATGCTGTTCTTTGTCTCCTGCCATGGACAATTCTGTGTTCCTTAATCTACAAATCCAATAGTTTTCCTGAAAATAAATAGTTCTGGTGAGAAAACACAGCCTGCTCTGCAGACCTCTGGTTACTGATGTTCTCTAATCTCCCCAGGAAGTTCACATAGTGCTTCACTCTGGTGCTCTTTTTGACAACATAACCTGAGCCTTTCTCACAGCACCTGAAGGTCATGTCTCCGTTTTATCCACTACAGGCGAAATAAACCTTATTTTCATCTGTTTCAAAGTATGTCTGATCATTAAATTCAAAACTGATAAATTTTCCCCTGCCTCATCTCATTAGTCACAGGAGACAATGAGACTGTCTCAAAAAACTATGGCCTGATACAAGTCAGCCTAGTACCTGGACACTTTGAAACTAAGAGGTGAAATTTGCAGCTCATGATTACCTCTCATTTATAACCATTTTTTGAGTTTTCTGTATTCAACCATTCAATCTCTCAAGATTAAAAGTTGCGTTTTTATTGACACACAATAAAAAAAAGCTACTAAACTTGCACTTTTCAGAAATTATACAGCTTCATATATACATAGTGATTTTGTTTTGCATATTGGCTTGGTATATATTTCCATTAAATGATACCAAATTGATAAAACAATTAGAGAGCCTTACAGGGTTTCAAAGGCTTTCATTCCTCTTCCGTGGCAAGATTCTCGGTGTAAAAGCCTTTTAGCTTTGTAGAAATTATTGAATGCTGAAGTAAAATAAAATTTATCTAAGACATCAACTTGTCCTGGTGATCTGGAGTAAGATGGTAAAAGTCCATCAAACAAAGAAGACATGATACAGAGAAGGATGGTTGAAAGGTGACATAAATTACAGCATTGAGCAAAAAAAAAGGTCTAATATTCAACTGTATCACAATCCAGAGTTTCAGTATTTTGTTGATGAGAGATTTAAGCCTTGTAGGGGAAGGGGCCATAGTGGTATATGCAGAGAGTAAACAGTAATATAGGGCTTGAGAAGAAGAATAAACAGGATAATTCTGGGTAACATTTAAAAAGTCACAGTAAAACTCAGTTGCAGAGAAGGCTGAGTATGCCTGAGTATTACTGAAACTAATAGAAATAGAAAGTACAGCTGGGATCCACAAAAGATAACATGAGAAAATATGTGCAGCAGTCAATAATGCTGAAAATCCTGAACCTTGTGGCATACACTAGTGTTTACAGGTATATTGTTAATCTGCAAGGTACACAGATCTGTTGATGGCCCTTTTTCAGGCTGTTACCTTTTCAGGATTTCTCAAACTATGTTTAAATAAAAATGATTTTTTTTAATATTATTTGTAGAAAGTGGTTGTTAAAACATGTCCACACAGCAATATACATCTAATAGTAAACATATTATTATGTTAATATTTAGAATCATTTTCATGCAATTTTGTTTTAAATTTACTTTGCCAGGAGAAGCAGTTATAAGGAAGATTTAAGGTATTTACTGCTGATAGATTTCTGTATGAAGTTTTAACACCTTGCCTTTTACTTCTCATGTTTACAAGTCTCTTAGTCAGTCCTCCTTATTCCCCTTTGAAAATGAAGGCCCTTTGTATGAACCTCCTATAAAGCATCTAAAAAATAGACCATAAAAGTACGGTTTATGCACAAAAATCTTGGTCCTTATAATTACTTCCATAATAAAACTCTTCCCATTCTTTACTATGGCAAAATATCATCACTCAGCCTATACACACAGATTAGGATTCTGCATCTGCAAGTAACAGAAAATTGAACCTCGAGCACAAGTTTTAATATGAGAAAAGATGCCACTGGAATGGAAACATGGCTGCTATAATTGCCCAAAACACTATTGCACATTTACAGGTCATGGGAGCACAAGTACTCAAACTGTAAAGCTGTGAAATAGGCACTGCATGGGGACCACCTATCCTCAGATACAATCAGCAGGATCTGCAAGCAGAATTCAGAAGCCTCAGAAGATCAAACATTTCAATTCTGAAAGATACTGCCTATAGATAATAAAGGTTTAGGGATTCATGCTTGGCATTATGAATGTTTAAAAAACTACATTGTTAGTCCATCCACATGAAGATATTTCCTGAAATCAAATGGCATTAAACCAGTGGAAGATAGAGATTACACTGCAAATACCATTACCATTTAATACTAATTTCTATGAACTCATACACTGGAAGATGCCTCCACCAAAGTGATTTTGGCCCAGCACTGCAGCACCTACTTCTGGTAGAGCAGTTACAGATGAATGCAAAAACCTCTCCCCTAGCCTTCGATGCTGAACACCTTCTGCATGCACTGATGCCAAGTCACATACAGTTAAGCCACCACAGGCCAATTTGCTGCCTGTATCTTCCATATTTTACTGTTTCCTCAGGAGAGCTGATAATAGAAGAAATAAAATTGTTTAAAAGCTGTTGTCATCCACCCCCAAACATTACTCAGTAGTGAAGAGTTAAATTCCAAGTTAATAACAATATAGACATGCTTTAATAATTTGAATATTCAATACCAATTCAATTACTGTCAACAGCTTAAACCAGAAGAAAGACAGATAAGATTTGGTTCTCATTTAGACTAGTTTAAAGGCACTTTGACCTCAATGATATTATCATAGCTCAAATGTTTCTGTTACAAAAGAGAGTCCATATGGAAATGTGCAAATTCTAATCAGTTCTAACATGAAGAGGTGATAATTTTATCTGATCTCCACTTACTTTTTATATTCTTCCCAAGACATAAAAAGAACACAAGCAGAGAGTGGTCTTGATATGCTTTAGTGAAGTGTCATAGAATGTGCTAAGTACCTAGCAAATTCAGTTTCCAGAGTTGTTCTTGTCATATAAAATCTTTATTTGAATACTAGCTTGACTTGTTCAGTGATGCCTTTTTATTTTCATTAACCAAGAAAGATCCTGAAACTTAAATTTCAGTATATGTTTTTAAAATATGGACATACAAATTTCCATGTTGTGTATTTTAAAGAAATACAAATAAAACTACATTCTAGCAAATTTAAGACTTGGACCTTTATCCAAAAGATTAAAAATAACATGTAAAGCAGGAACCTAAACCTCAACACTAGAATTTTATTCACTGTGTTAGGAATTGACATAACATTTAATAACAGGTAGCAAATTACTTCCATATGCATTCTGCTGACAAACACTTTACTGAGATCAAATCAGTATTCTCAGGTTGAATCAACTGTTATTTTAAAAAACTAAACAAGTTATTATTCAGTGTGTAAAACACAAGCAATCAATAGATACCTATCTGCCAGAGTATTATATTTGTTTTCAGGCAAGCAAAAAGACATTTTTCTTTTCCCATATCAGAGTTGGGGGTTTCTTCAGCACGACAAAATATCTCAGAATGATTGACTCTGTAGTAATAGGAAATAATTGAGCTCATTTAACCACAAGCTTGCTGAATCTGGCAACTACATTGGTAAGTGTCCAAATTTCCACAGTTTATACTGACAGAGTTGCGATAATTTCAGTTGTGACACACCATAGGACTTTCTTTAGGTTTATGTTCTTGGTTTTCTACATCAGTCAATAAGATGACTCCAAATCACACAACTCCATAAATCTCAGCCTTTTGAAAGAACTCTAAAATATTTTGAGACTTAAAAGTATCTCCAGAGTGCACCACAAAGCAGACAGCTCAGTATTAAAGTGATGATGACACCTGATTGTCCATCTTCAGTACCCTCCCACATGTCTGTGTGGATGCTTTTGTGATTTTCAGGAGATCTGAAGTCTCTCCCAAATTCTGGACAGTGCTGTCAACAGTAAGAGGAGGCTGAACAGGAAGGTNCAAATGATCTGATCATGTCAAGGTGTGCAAGGCAGGGTTTGGCTGTGTAAAATGAGTTGAGTCAGCTCTTTGGTGCTATCCTGAGCCTCTGTAGACTGGGTCAATAATCTTCGAGTTCAGAGCTAGGGCTTTGTGTCAGAAAACAAAATTTTATTAGGTATTAATGTGTTTAAACCAAGAATCTTTCCTACTTTTTCCCATCCTGGACTTCATTACCTGGAAATCTCTCATTCATATCTTTATTTATATTAAAAATAAATAAATAATACCTTTCTTGAATAGTGGCAGGTTTGTATAAATATTCTAGTGCTGTTATT